>CM038707.1:28176191-28776191 GCA_021613375.1 Megaleporinus macrocephalus
CTAACATTCACTCTCACAGAGAACTTATGAGGTTCAAACTTTTACAGCACTACCTCCTGAATTAGAATATTTACGGAACGTCCAAGCTGAGCTTCTTGTTGTATATGGTCATAAAATCTTGTTAGCTAGTTCTCTCTCTATCCAGGGTCAACCAGAGGAGGATGAGCTCCTCCCTTGAGCCTGGGTTACTCTCAATGTTTCTTCAGAGAGTTTCTACAGTACTTGCCACTGTCCTGGATGACCTGGATACCCTTTCTCATGTTTAGATTTATGCATAAGCTCTATTTTTTCTTTCTGTCATTCTCTTTGTTTCCTCTTTTCTTTCATAAACTGTTTTTATATCTGGGACAAAAGTGTGGAAAGAAAAAAAAGAGTGTAATGATAGGATATATGGAGATATATGGTCCAACTTTTTGGTTTTTGTAATGACTCTAGCAGCTGCATTCTGGAACAGCTGGAGCTTATATAGTGACTTGTTAGAGCAACCAGCTAAAAGACTGTTACACTAATCTAACAGGAGGTTATAAAGGCATGCGCCAGCTTTTTTGCATCTTTTAGGGATAGTATATTACGTAGTTTGGTGATGAGAAAATGCAGTTCTAACATTGTTGCACACGTGGGGATCAAAAGAGAGACCATAATCAAAGATGACACCAAGATTTTTATAGTATTGCTTAAATAACCGTGTAGCCGTCTAAGTTAAATCCACATTTGTGGAGTTGAGAGCCCTCTGCTTTGGGTCCAAGAAGTAAGAGGAAATTTTTTATCTTCTAGCCTTTGATATTTTCAACACATTCTTGGTATGATATGTAGAGCTGCGTGTCATCAGCATCGCAGTGAAAACGAATGACGAAACTACAAATTATGTTTCCAAGAGGCTGCATATACAGAGAGAAAAGCAGCGGCCCGAGCACTGATCCTTGGAGGACACCATATTTTACAAGTGTATCACCGTATGTATGTTTATTTAATATTTGAAGTTCAATTAACATTCTTTTACTTTTCAAACGTACACATTTAATTCCTTGCACACTCTCTTTTTCTTTTCAGCTCTTTCTATATTTCTGTATCTATTTCTCACTTCTTTTCTGATTTTGTAAAGCTTGTGAAGGGTCAGGGTTGGTTAAAAATATTCGGGTATGGCCCAAGAAGCTCCTGCCAGGCGACACCTCCGGTGAGGAACTGTTCAATAACTTTACAGTCTTGTTTAATGGGGCAGTAGGAACTTTCCAAGGCTTATATTTTATCCCTGATCTGAAAGGACTGATGAGTTCAAAGAGACAGGGGGACATACAGTGGGGCTTAAAAGTGAGTGAACCCTTTAGAATGTTCTGTATTTCTGTGTAAATCCCATCTACAACAACAAATGAGACAAAAACATTAAACTTTATTAGATTTATTTATTGAGGAAAATTATCTATCACTACATACTGCTTACTAATATTATGGTAAAAGTATATGAACCTTTATTAGCAGATAAAATTAAGGTGGAATTAGAATCAGGTGTTTTTAATGAATGGGATGATAATCAGATGTGAGTGGCAGCCGGGTTTAATTTAAAGAATAGTGATCTATCGGTCTGATCTTCACAACACATGTTTGTGGAAGTACAAGATGGCGTGAACAAATGGAATTTTAAGAACTAGAGAAAATAAGAGTTATTAGTGTACACCAGGTTGGAAAAGTTATAAAACCATCTCTAAAGTGTTTGGACTCCACCCTCCACAGTCAGACAGACTGTACAAATGGAGGAAATTCAAGATTATTTATTACTCTCTCCAGGAGTGGTTCGCCAACAAAGACCATGCCAAGAGCAAAGTGTGTAATAGTCCACAAGGTCAGAAAAGAACCCAGAGTAAGTTTTAGCAACTAAAGGTCTTTCTCTAATTGGCTAATGCATTACTGTATACATTCAGGACACGTATTCAGTATTCAGCAATCAAGTATTTTGCCAGACTCTGATTATAACATAGCTTATTTATGTTGTGCTTACTAATTAATTTTAACCAAGTAAAGTATAATGCCTCAACTACAGAGGCCAGGAGAACAGGGGGATTTCTGAGACCTACAGAAGAAGAGTTGTTGATGCACATCAGGTTGGAAAAGTTACAAAACCATCTCTTTGTGTGTTTGGACCACAATCAGACAGACTGTAAAATCACAAAGTAACCCAGGGTAACTACTAAGCAACTATAGGTCTTTCTCACATTGGCTAATGCTAATGTTCATGAGTCTGCCATCAGGAAAACACAGAACAATGGTGTGCATGGCAACTAGAGAAAGCCTCCAAAATGCTCTCCATTTCTACGGTAAGACGGCTAAAGCAGAATAAAGTTTTTGGAATGGCCAAGTCAAAGTCCAGATCTTAATCCTATATAAATGTTGTGGAAGGACACATGACAGGAAACACAACAGAGTTGAAGCTGTTTTGTATTAATGAATGGCATAAAATGTGCATGACTAATCAACAGTTACCAGAAATGTTAAGTTGCAGTCATTGCTACACAAGGGAGTCACATCAGGTACTGAAAGCAAATGTTCACATACGTTTACTCTCATATATATGTAATATTGAATTGCTTTCCTCAATAAATAAACAACAAAGTCTAATATTTTTGTTGAATTTGTTTAATGTGGTTCTCTTTCTCTATTTTTAGGAAACGTAAAAAATCTGATCAAGTTCTAGGTCACATTTATGTAAAAATACAGACAATTCGAAAGGGTTTACAAGCACCACTGAAGGATATGTACAGATGGATGGTCTGATGCTAAATTATGTATGGATGGATGGATAAATGGATGGACAAGTTGTATGAACAGATGGATGGGTGGCCTGATAGATGGTTGGATGCATACTATGTGGACTGATAAATGGATGGATGGATGGGCAGATCATAGATTTATATTGACTACATGCTCACATGAAAGCAAGGTCTAGAGACAGAAATGCTCTATTATATTTTTATATAAGTACAGAAAGAGTTATTCTTTTATCCCTAAAATATTTATTTCTCTGATAAAGGTAGTATTAGTAATATCTATATGATATTTTGATATTTTCTATGTGCCAAATCCCACAATGTGTAACAATGTGTATTGTGAAAAAGAGAAAAAGTAAATGACACCCTTTAACTTTCATTTAGTTAGTTTACTGTACAGAGAAGTTTGCAAATGCAAATATATTCCATCATCAGACAGACTCTCTGATGCTGAAGCAAGTTTTTCTTCAGGACCAAAACCATCTAGCTCCTGTATGTCATATAGCAAAATGATATAGAGTCTTTACCAGCAATCTGAAATTGCTGTTCAGAAATGCATGACTATAACTTATAGCACTTCATTTTGCAATATCTTACAGCAGCTCTATAACGCTTCTCTGTCAGTTTGGACGCCCCATTACATTTTCAACCTGATTTCCTTCTGCAATTATAAGGATGCCTAATCTTACTGTTCTAAGAGTTTGATCAACAGCCAGAGTTTAAGAAGTAAGGAACTCATGAGCATCTGTCTTTTACTCGGCTGTAACTGTGGTCTTCTTTATTAATGTGGAAAGAAGCGCTGCACTTCTGCTCCTCTATAACTGAGAACATCTATATCTGTAACACTCCCTAGAACTGCATGTGCGTGTGCTGGGAAAGTCAGAAAACGAGCAAGAGAAGACACTGACGCGTGCCGGGTTTTAGGTACCATGGAAACCAAGCTGTTTATTTGATTGTGACATTTCCTCCCACTACCTAGACATACTGCATTATACATTCACTTTAAAGGCACACAGGAAACTTTGTATAGTCATGGCTGTTTGCCCTGGGGTGGAAATGAATACCACTTATGAAGAGTGAATACTAACTAATACTTATTTGCCCATGGTAGGTGTATGTGACCATTGGGTTGGAAGGGGAAAGCAGAGGTTACACTCGATCTCACAATCATTCCCTTAAAATCTGCATCAAATATACACACTGCTCAAAAAAATAAAGGGAACACTTAAACAACACAATATAACTTCAAGTAAATCAAACTTCTGTGAAATCAAACTGTCCACTTAGGAAGCAACACTGATTGACAATCAGTTTCAAATGCTGTTGTGCAAATGGAATAGACAACAGGTGGAAATTATTGCCAATTAGCAAGACACACTCAATAAAGGAGTGGTTCTGCAGGTGGGGACCACTGACCACTTCTAAGTATCTATGCTTTCTGGCTGATGTTTTGGTCACTTTTGAATGTCAGTGGTGCTTTCACACTCGTAGTAGCATGAGCCGGACTCTACAACCCACACAAGTGGCTCAGGTAGTGCAGCTCATCCAGGATGGCACATCAATACGAGCTGTGGCAAGAAGGTTTGCTGTGTCTGTCAGTGTAGTGACCAGAGGCTGGAGGCGCTACCAGGATACAGGCCAATACACCAGGAGACGTGGAGGAGGCCGTAGGAGGGCAACAACCCAGCAGCAGGACCGCTACCTCCACCTTTGTGCAAGAAGGAACAGGAGGAGCACTGCCAGAGCCCTGCACAATGACCTCCAGCAGGCCACAAATGTGTATGTGTGGGGTGGCATTTCTTTGGAGGGCCGCACAGCCCTCCATGTGCTCGCCAGAGGTAGCCTGACTGCCATTAGGTACCGAGATGGGTTCCTCAGACCCTTTGTGAGACCATATGCTGGTGCGGTTGGCTCTGGGTTCCTCCTAATGCAGGACAATGCTAGACCTTATGTGGCTGGAGTGTGTCAGCAGTTCCTGCAAGATGAAGGCATTGAAGCTATGGACTGGCCTGCCCATTCCCCAGACCTGAATCCGATTGAGCACATCTGGGACATTATGTCTCACTCCATCCACCAACTACTGTCCAGGAGTTGGCGGATGCTTTAGTCCAAATCTGGGAGAAGATCCCTCAGGAGACCATCTGCCATCTCATCAGGAGCATGCCTAGGCATTGTAGGGAGGTCATACAGGCAAGTGGAGGCCACACACAATACTGAGCCTCGTTTTGACTTGTTTTAAGGACATTACATCAAAGTTGGATCAGCCTGTAGTGTGTTTTTTTTTTCACTTTAATTTTGTGTGTGACTCCAAATCCAGACCTCCATTGGTTAATAAATTTGTTGTCAGCACATTCAACTTTGTACGAAACAAAGTATTTAATGAGAATATTTCATTCATTCAGATCTAGGATGTGTTATTTGTGTGTTCCCTTTAATTTTTGAGCAGTGTTTATTATATTATTTATCCATTTAGAATCTTATACTGGATAAAGTCAAATGACAAATAATTAGAAAAGTAAATGTTAGTTTAATGGGGCTTGATGGGATCTTGTGATAAGAATATATGACTGGGGACAACTTTCTAAACTTTTGGTGCTGGACTGTGACAAAAACAAGAATATGCACTCTTTATAATCCACCCCCAATTCTTTAGCCTATGCTCGTTTATCATTCAGAGTTGAACAGATAGCAGAGGCAACAAGCTATAGCCAGTGAAACGCTATCTGCAGCTCACAGAACTGATTTCCTCTTGCAAGAATTACTATTTTAAGATCCATGAAGATCTATAAGCTCCTAGTGATGCCACTTGTGTGCATGTACAGATGAAAAAGGTGCATGTCTATAGAATTCTGTAACTTAGAGGTTAAGACGCAGACCTCAAGAGTGTATTTCCGGGCTACGTCTGGATGTGAGACACATTTGCGTCATTCGGGTTTATTGATAAAATGCCCCCACCGTGCTGCACGTGCCGTGAAATCAACCCACACACATGACTCATGAATGAAGCGGTGCACACACAATAAGCGCATACCAGCAGCAGACCCTTTACGCAGAGAGAGAACTGCTTGTGTGGCACAACAGCTATACGTTATTCAGACTAGCACACTGACCTACATTCCACTGTGGCTAATCACCCTATACATTAACTTGAAAAGGACAGAGCGAGCGAGAGAATTAGACAGAGAGAGAGAGTAATAAACAGAAGAGCTGGAAGAGGAATTAAGCACAACTAAGCAGAAGCAAGTGGTGGGAAAAAAGAGAGATTTGGAGGGGAAGGATGGATAGAGAGGTTATAGAGACAGAGAGAGAGGGATAAACAGGTACAAAAGAATTGAGGGGGGATATTTTTAGTACAGCATTGCCCTCCTCCGCTGCCCACTCACGTGAGGCTAAATATAGATTCGCTGTTGGCGACCAAGACTAGCGCAGAATACAAAACAGGGTGCACTGATACACCCACTCACCGGCACACGTTCTCTAGCACACACACTCAGCCCCCTACCTGGCTTCGGAAATGGCATGAGTTTGAAAAGGTGGAAAGTGCTGCGAAATATCATTATACCCATAAAATGAGTTTGAAAATCCCACATGCACTCTATGGACAAAGGTATTGGGACACCTACACATCACACCTACTGGAGCTTTTATTACATCCAGTTCTGAATCCATAGACATTAATATGGAGTTGTTCCCCCCTTTGCAGCCATAACAGCTTCCACTCTCGTTAACTCTCTCACCCAACCAGCCTTTATGGAGCTTGCTTTGTGCACTGAGACACAGTCGACATGGTTTGAGTTTGGTGTAGATGAATTTCTGTACAAAGCCCTGACCTCAACTTCACAGAACACCTCTGGGGTTTAAACAGCAAAAGGTTGGGGGGCAACTGCATTTTAATTTGTCCAAAAAGCTCATATAGTAGAGATGGTCAGGTGTCCACATTTTGGCCATGTAGTAATAGTTCTCCCATAGTTTCTTCATTCTGGTTCAGCCAGTATAGTTCTTATTTTATTTCAGATGTATTGCAGTAAAGCATTCAGATGTACATTTAGACTGTAGTGTAAAATCTATGATTCAGCTCATCAAAATTCATCTAAGAAATCTGCTCTGCTTATGTCTGTCAGGCAGGTCCTTAAACAGTGAGGTTTTTTTTGTTCTCACAGGAAGGAGAAATCTGCTTCTGATGTGTTTGATATCTGGAATCTCTGACAGCTTTAGAACGCCACTTACATTTTACATGAACTGAGATTTACCACTTTACTCAAACAATAGAGACAGCATCCATTAACTTACCACAGATCCTCTGTTCTGATTGGGTTACTGAGTCCGGTAATACTGTAAATAAGTTTGGTAAATAAGTAATTTGGTGACATTTCAGTGCATTCAGTTATTGGTCTCTAAATCATAATACTAGTTTCCTAAGAGGATTTGCTGCATGTACTATCACTGACAATGTTGTTTTCACTGATTACATTAACCTGTAATCTGTAAATCCAACAGTAATGCCATAGAATTCATTGGAATCTCAGACAATTTAGATTTTAAGTAACATGAGAGCAGCACTGCTCACAATTATGGTCACATCTTTCATTTAGTTTACACCAAAGGTCTTTTTACAAATCAACTTGAAAGTAAAGAAAAATATATTTGAATATTTCATTAAAATGCGTTTGTCTTCTGTTTAACCTTGTGTCATTTTCCATGTGGTTCTGTTTGTTTTGGTTTCTTAGCTCCTCCTTGTCTCCACCTTCTTGTCAAGCCCCTCACCTGCTCCTAGTCTGTTGCCCTGTCCTCCTGTTAGCCCCAGGTGTTTGTTATTAGCTCATGTTTATATGTCCCTGGTCTGTTCACTCTTTGTTTCGTGGATACCTTTTTACATGGTTTTTATGTATGTTTTGGTTCATTTTCCTTTTGTTCCTAACAAACATTCCACTGGCTTTCGCACTTACATTGTCTTCTGGCTTCTGACACAAAACTTTGACCACATGTGGAGGAAAAACAAACTAAACCAAAAAAAGAATTGCAGGTACATTGCTTATCATGGAACAGATTTGAAGCTCCTATTTAAAAATAATGACCCAAGAATCATTCATACTTTTGTAATGTAATCGAGGAACACAAAGTTCACTCAAACTCTTTTTCACTATTGACCGCTTGATTAACTCACACTCTTCTGCTACTGTATTTCATTATATTCAGTCATCTAAAAAATGCAAGGAGTCTGCAGCCCATTTCAAAGTTAAAACAGCATTGACTGGTCAAGACTAAGACAGCTATGAGGAAATCCCATGACTGTCCTGATGAGACAGCCGCATCAGATGTTACATCATTCTCTGGAATCAATCAATCATCAGGAACTTCAAACTAATTATGTTTTTCCCATATGATCATGACCCTGTTCCTACATCATTTTAAGACAAAACAATAAACTAAGCATAGCAAACTGTACTTTTTCAACAGGTCTTTTGCCAAATAGTTTTAAGATGCGTGTGTGAAGTTTATCAAAAATAGTAACATTAATTTAAACGTTAATTTAAAACATTGCTTTTAGCAAAATCTTACTAAAAAGTTACTTTTAGACAAATAGATGCATATATAGTATCAAATAAATCATGGGATTTTCATTTTAACCATTGTACAGAGATATATTATATAGATTATATATGTTAGGAATGACCTGACGCTTAGTAGTGATTTACCTAAAGCATACATTTTGTTGCACTTGATTTTGGTCCTGCGTTTAATTTACGAGATTCTGAACCAACAACTTTAAAACTGGCTTCTCTGTCACAATATGAGAAGCATAGCAATGGAAGTTACAGGCAGTTACATGTTGCATTTGGAAGTCATTTATATTTAAACAGTTGTGTTTCCTTTAGAGGTCCACAGGGTTCCATTTTAGGACCACTCTTTTTCTTACTATACATTCCACTTCTAGGATATAGAACCCTAAGAGATACATTTCCATAGTTATGCTTAAGATATTTTTTACAAATTAATTCCTTTTGCATGTCAAGACAATAAATGTTTCAAATACGGAGAGAGATTAGTCTCAAAACACCTGACAAATGTGTAAAAGATAATTCACCAACTGCACACACATCACAAATGAGTTTCACTATTCACAAATAAATATACCCCAGTCTGTGTCTCACAGCTAGCCTTTTGTACAAATTATGTTATAAATATATCTTTTTGGTTTTATAGACACATTATAATTCATATGTGAAAATAAACACATTTGTCTATATTTTCATTGCTTATTTTTGAAAAGACGCAGTGTCAAGTTTTAAAATTATTTATGAAGTGTTTAATCTGCATTTGTGGATCAAATGGATTTTAAGACTATCGTTTCACGTTTCTGAAGCTGATCCAAACACAAACGCAGCTCCATTCACAAATGTGCCAAACAAGCGAAGTTTTTGGTGGAATTGTGTAGAGAAGAAGAAGCAGTGCAGCACATCACTATTCATGCTTTTTTTCCAGGAAGCAGCAAGTCAGATTTGTAATAAACTAAATTGGCTATTTTAAACTTATTAAACTTCAACAGTTAACAGGTTTTGTGCCGAAATCCGACTCCCCATCAGAATCCGACTCCCCTTCGCGTGTACATACTGTAGTTTATTTGTTTGTAGCATTCTTTGTTTGGCTTTAGGTCCTGCAGAGCTGTTTGCTGTGAGGGAAAATAAAGGATTGCGTATTATTTACCCACAGAAACAACAGAAACCGCGAGCCTAAAAGAAGCGTCCGTTTCTCTGTGTGACGCGTGTGCACATGAAGGTGAGTCGGATTTCGGCACAACATCTGTTAACTGGTGAAGTTGGCCAACCAGCTCAACTAAAACAGTTTAACCAGTTTAAAAATAAACAATTTCGTTTAATACCCATCCAACTTGCTTCATTATAGTTCAATCTGCACGGCTTCTTCTTCTCTCACACAGTTCCGGCAAAAGCAGCAGCGCCCCCTACCGGCAGCGTTTTCGCTTGTTAGCTACATTTGTGAATGGAGCTGCATTTGTGTGTGGATCAGCTTCAGAAACGCGAAACGATAGTCTTAAAATCCATTTGATCCACAAATGCAGATTCAACACTTAAAAAAATAGTTTTAAAACTTGAGACTGCGTCTTTTCAAAAATATGCAATGTATATAGACAAATGTGTTCATTTTCATTATAAATTAGAATGCGTCTATGAAAACCAGAAATATATATTTCGAAATTCAACAGAATTTGCACAAATGGCAAGCCCTGAGACACAGACTGGGGTATATTTATTTGTGAATAGTGAAACTCATTTGTGATGTGTGTGCAGTTGGTGAATTATCTTTTACACATTTGTCAGGTGTTTTTAGACTGTTCTCTCTCCAGGTCAAATATTTCTCAGTGAGTGTTGCAAAAATGATTGCAGCTTTATCTGGGTAAAACTGAGGTACTGAATCTTGGTGCTGAAACCCAGCAAAAACGAATTTTGCATTATATGTCAATCAGATGTATAGAACTGTATATATTTTAGACTCCGGTCTCTGTTTTACCCTTTATATTTATTAGAATTTACAACAATTGCATTCTGTCAATGCTGTTGTTATTATTACTGTGTATTATTGTTGTTTTTGGTGAGCTACCCAAGAAAAGTATACATGCCCTGCCACACAAAATGCAGCAGCACAGATATTAACAAACAGAAGAGTGAGTGCACATCACCCCTGCTTCGAAACAACAGCACTGACTACCTATACCTTACTGGACAAAACTGAGGCCTCTTTCTCTTATACAGCAGCATGTTGACATGATACTGCTCATTTTCTAATAAGCTGGTGGGTCAGGTTGAGGGGTTGACTTCATCAACTAATGGAAGAAGGAACTGTGTCTGCATCAGCACATCTCCACATTTCCTATAAATACTGGGTTTATTTACACTACATTTATCATGCTTCCATGCTCAGCATTGAGCTTGCCTCAATCACTCTGTTCCAGTGTTGTGCATTTTAAATGAGGAGCCCCTTCCAACAGTGCATTACTGATTACTGTGAGACTTTACCTTGACATGTAGAAGGATTGAGCAAATACTGACCAACTATATTAAGGTTGTAATATAATATGTATTTCTCTATATTATGAAAAGTCTTGTTGCAATTTAATAATCAATCATGTTCTGCAAAATGTGAAAATTGCAAAAAGGTGATAAATCTGGTGGGTTTAAACTAGGCCTATAGCAGCACTGCTTAACTTGACCCATTCTTTTTCAGTGATAGGTTTATGTTTTTTAATCACAGTTATTGTTCCAGAACACAGCAGGAATAAAGCACGTTTATGGTTTTGTTTAAAATGAATTTCTTCTCAAGTGAAGCTTTAGGACCATTCAACTCTTATTGCCCCTCAGTAAGGAATCCCCATTATTTGGTCCTATACAAAAGTAATGTGGTAGATCTTATTGAACATGAACACTGACACTGACTGGTATGCAATACTGGCATCTAGTGGAGAAAGCTTGTTACCTCTAGTGGAGGAAGGTGGAGCAGCGGAAGGCAGTCTAGCAATGTACATTTATGTGCTTCTTAAAATAAAAGGATAAATATATACAGAATCAAGTAGTGAACTTGTGAGTATTATTGATTAAAACTATGATTACAAGAAAAACACTTTGTCTGCAGTGAAGGTTATTTGAGGTTCAGTGACTGGACTAAACAGACTGCCGTATGATGATGATAGAAGATTTAGTCTACACACATTATGGAATAGCTTATTCACATTGTAGGCCATGTTCAAGATATATTGCTGGGATATACAGCATTTTATGAAACTGGCTGTTTATGTTCAATTATATTTGCACTGAATATGTCCAATTAAATTAACTTTTGTTGCAGATAAAGATATGATTTCAGATAGATATGATATGCAGATAGAAATGATTTTAATTTCTTAATCATGGGCAACTGTACAGCTTTTCAGTGCTTAGTAGGAAGCTACAAAGTAAAAAAAAAAACCCAGAAAAATAAACAGAATATTTTGTATGAGTTATAAGTTATTCCACACTTATAAATGCATGTAGTATGTAGTCCTAATTTTAACTGAATCTTTTCCACTGTTACTGTTTACATCAGTTTCTTTATGGTTCTTAAAACCATCCATTATCTGCTGCTTAGTCAGGGTCATGGGGTGGAGCCAATCCCAGCATCATCAGGCGAAGGTGGGCTACACCATAGACAGTTCGGCAGTCCATCGCGTGGCCAACACTCACTCACACCTACCAGCAATTTAGAGTGAACAATCAACCTATCATGCATGTCTTTGGACCGTGGGAGGAAACCGGACTACCCGGAGGAAACCCACTCAAGCATGGGGAGAACATACAACTTCCACACAGAACTGCCCGGACCAGGAATCCAACCCGGGTCGTCTTGCTGTGAGGCGACAGGGCTAACCACTACATCACCGTGCCGCCGGTTCTTAAACCATATGATCTTGTTGGCTTGTACAGTTAAAACCCGTTTGAAACTTCCTACAATACTGAAACTCTGGCGTAAATATTACTGCTTATTTAGACACTATCGGTGGTTGATTTTGGAAAAAAAGCAGTACAGCCAAAAGTGTGCACAACTATCAGTCATAAGTTTGTTAGCAGCCACTGTTATAAAAAAGTCCTTCATTTGGTAACGCCATCTAAGATTAGTATTATTACTGACTCACTGGATATCCCTCTTGCCATTGACAGGGGATGATGTATGTCTGAATGATATTAGCTGTATTAGTATTTACGTACTGATGTGCGTAGGGCTTTTCATGTTTTGTGCCTGTCTGGCTCCTCACACTTCTTTACGGTTAGTTGCCCGCACTCCCCACCCCCACCCCCACCATTACAAAAGTTTTTGTCTTGTCTCTTCAATGAGCAGCCATTATGTTTTACTGTTGTTTTGCCTGGTCTTGATGCATTTTCTCTGTTTTAATTTTTATTTTGCTAGTAATAGTAAGCTATGTAAGTTTTGGAATGCTCGGTGGAACTGTCTGCAATGTTGGAAGAACAATATTTAATGCTGGCTGCGCTTCAGCCCCTGTTCTCTTTGGAGCGCTGAAAGAGTTGTTGTCTTTTTTGTTTTCTTCTGTTGACTCAGTAATGCTGCTTCTCTTCAGTTTTAACAGAACTTACTCATGCCTGCAACGTACCTAAAAACCATGTAGACAAAACTATGTAGACAAAAATAGGCTTTTGCTTGTTAGTACATAGAGATGCCCAGTGGTGAGAAGTGAAATATTTTTCATGTGCATATGCATATGCATAAAAATTTATTAAACTAAGGAATACATCTCTCTAGATTAGCATGACAGAGAAATATAAGATCTATTTTTAGACGGTTGCTAAAATTAATAATAATAATAAAAAAGACATATTTTAGAACAGCAGCCTAAACATTCTGCCAGGATGCAAAAAAAATCATCATTAAATAGCAGTTTTAAATTGTGGTCAGATCCTAAACATCTGATATTTTAAGCAACATTCTGTTGATACTGATATTATTTCAATTTTAACATGAATCATGAGATAATCTCAGAGCTATTTTTTGTATCAAAACAAAACAAAGTAGCTTTTTTAAAAAAAGTGCATTGTTGTTTGAGCGCAGGGGGTCTCGGAAGACTGACCCCTCCCTGCTTGAAGGAAGAATGGAAAACCTGAGCCTGTGTTTTCAGTGATAGGTAGCTGTTAGTGTGTGAGTGGTTAAAGTTGTAGTCCACTAAATCATTCATGGCTGTCACAGCTGTAGTGTGAAGCAGTGAGACAGGGGTGAAATATCAGGTAACAGGTATTCAGGCCTGGGCTCAAACAGGCAGGCCATTCTTCTGGGATTTCCTCCAAATACGCTGATCCCAGACCTGAGAGACTGGCTTTAGAGAGTTGCACAAACTAGGTTACACAGTTCTGCCACTAATCTGTGTGCATTCTTGTCTGCTGGAAAGTGACACTATCTGTCAAAAAGTTTGTAGACACCTGCTTGTGCAATGCTTCTTTTGAAATCAAGGGTGTTAACGGGGAGTTTTTCCTCTCTTTGCTGCAGTAACAGCTTCTACTGGTCTGGGAGGTCTTTACCCTAGATGTAAGAACATTGAGGATGTGATTGCATTGAGCTTTGAGTGCTTTAGAGAGGTTAGGCATTGAGGTTGGAAAATTGGATCCATGGTTCTAAAAGCTGGCATGTCTGCTGGTTGTAAATTTTAAGAATTTATTATTTATGTTATTGATTATGTTTTACACAACTTCATGAAGTTGCTAAAGGGTCACAAATATTTGCTGGAACTATGTAGAAGTGGTTCTAAATGTTATTAAATTTAATGCTTGTAGATTGGTGTAAAGAGCAGTGATATGACCAAACAGCAACCAAAATGTTTTGAGAAGAGCCTGAGAAGATGCAGTGGTCCTACTGAGTTATGATGGTCTTTATATGGTCCTAGAGGGTGGTGGTTTTTTTGGTCAAGGCCACTAGAGTCAAGTCCAGGTCAAGACTGAGACTGGCATACATCAAGTTTGAGTCTGAAATAAAAGGAAATACAGCCCTAAATACATAGCTCTGAGCTTCACAGCCCTGAATACATAGCTCTGAGCTTCACAGCCCTAAATACATAGCTCTGAGCTTCACAGCCCTGAATACATAGCTCTGAGCTTCACAGCCCTGAATACATAGCTCTGAGCTTCACATGTGTAACAGCTGCAAACAAGTCAATACAGCTCTATGGTATTTGTTCAGAAATCTTTTCAAATAAAGATTTGAAACACAGCAGTTTTTAAACAACAACAACAACAACAATAATAATAATAATAATAATAATAATAATAATAATAATAATAATAATTGTTGCTGTATTTCCTCATTTCCTTCTTCTTATTCCCTTATTTATGTGTTTATTTGCATGAATACTTTAGATCTATATTTCACTGCTGGTTGTTCTGTGTGTGAATTTGTATGTGACTGAGACCAACACACATCAAGTTGAGCCTAAAGTAAAAGGAAATACAGCTCCGAATACATAGCTCTGAACTTCACATGTGTGACAGCTGCAAATAAGTCAATACACCTCCATGGTATTTGCTCAGAGATCTTATTGTCTTAGGAAGCTTTTATAGTCATTTTTGTTCATGGTCAAAAGTTTGGCAATGCCTGATGGAGATAAAAACATTTTAAATCTGTTTGTTATCGTTTTGTTTGTATTCAATCATAAATTTGTTTCTAGATATCTCAGATGGAGAAGTTGCACTTGGCTGGTCTTAACAACCTTAACCCGAGACCAACCAAGACTGAGTTTAAATAATGTTGACACCAACACCACTACTGTATTGTTTTGACTACTACAACACTAGTGCTCTGAGACTTTGGCCCATGATCATAAACACCACAGCCATTCAGGCTGACAAAGGCATTAGGCATGGTGACCCAAGGTTCGTGTTCCAGAGTGTCTCATTATACTGGAAATTATTTTCTGGGGACACATTAAAGGAGTTATATTTACTAGTTAGAAGGTGTGTCAGGATACTTATATGTATAGTGTACACTGCAAACTGATAAGTAGATAAGTTTTAGCTTTGCTTTTTTTGAAGACTTGTGACCTCAGTTTCAAAGACCCAGCCTAAACCTAGATTAGGAAGAATTCCCAACGGTGGTTTGCTATTAGTACAATTAGGTTTAATGCATGTCCAGGAAAGCAGCCTATAGTATTGGTCTGATTGAACTGTCAATAATAAGTTAGAGCACATAACCCTTTAGAAATATTTGATGTTTATATTAAGATGTGAACATTGGCTCTGGCTCCAGGGAGAGCTGATAGAGAGTTGTGTAAGTGTGGCTGAGTGCAGTAAATTGAGATTGAGGAAGCAGGGCAGACTAACACAGCCCCTCGTGATTTGAGTGCATATCAAACATTGTGCATAATCAGGTGAAACTCTGAATGCATATTTGTCATTTGTTTTTAGCTTTAAAAAATGCATTGTCTATGATGTGTCCTGCCTCTTATAAGTAGGTCTGTTTCACAGTCATTCACAAGTCATATTTGAGCTGCATCCAAAACCACATACAATACATGTTAAACAAATGAATGGACTTCTTGTGAGGAAGTACTGGCTTTGACATACTATTTAATGTGGCCTATTATTAACTTTTATTATCAAATGAGTGTATAATGAGGCATTAATTGATTAGTAGAGTTAAACACGCTAAACAAAGCTCCCACTGTTATTACTGAACTGTAAATTAATCTAGTTATCAAGTTAGTATCTATTTATTAGTTATTATTAAGGAATTCAAATTGTATTAAAATGTGTTCATGTAGAGTGCACACTAACACTACTATGATGATGATGATTATCATTATTATTATTGTGGTAGTTATAATAATACAACAACAACAAGAATAACTTGATACTAACTAATATATTTATATCATTATAATATATATATATATATATATATATATATATATATATATATATATATATATATATATATATATATATATATATATATACATATTAGTTAGTATCTAGTTATTATTAAGACAATTTAAATTTTATTAATAATTGTTCAAGTGCAAACCTAATGAATCTGTCACCACTGTATCTTCTTTATAAACAAACTTACCTTTTACTCTGGTTTGTATTAAACAGAATTTTAACATTTGTATTTTTATGAGGGTTGTTTATATTTAATAACAAGATTTAAACTATTTTTTTATCTCTCTGCAAATGTAGGATTAGTTTCAGTGAAGCAGTTATTGCTGCATTTCATGAGTGAAATGTTCTACATAAATAACATTAATAATAACATTAATAATAATAATAATAATAATAATAATAATAATAATAATAATAATAATAATAATAATAATAATAATAATATTTTTTGCTAAAATTGTAGCCTACATGTATGCATATGATTTACTTTTATTTATCTCCTTTTTATTATTCCCTTTTTTATTTTATGAGTTTACTTGTATGAGTACTTCAGATCTATATTGTCGTGTTTGTTTATGTGAGCGAGCTCGGTGTCAGATCATTTCACTGCTGGTTGTACTGTGTATTACTTTGTATGTGACAAATAAACTTTGATTTGATCTGATTTGATTTTACATTTAGTTCAGTTATACAGCTGCATGTGGAAGAATTTATCAGCAGATTCCTGTAATTCGTTTAAACCTTTATTTTGGTAAATGTAGTATTTTTTTGTGACCCGTGCCACTTTTTTTCAGACCGCCATCTTGGTAGTGTCTCTAACCGGTAACGGTACCGGAAACAGCGCAGCGGCGTCCGCAGCCCCAGCACTAGTGAACCCGAAACAGCTCCGCGCTTTCGCTTCGGGCGACACTTCTTCTCACTTTTACTCTTATCCGTAGTGGTTCCGCGAATGTCACTCATAATAACTTACAGTACAGACAGAAAGAGAAAGTGAGAGAGTGGGAGGTGGGGGAAGGCGTTACTGTGCTGGGAGTGAGAGAGGGAATGAGGGAGTGAGTGAGGGACTGTGAGTTTGGGTGCAGCTCAGAGAGGCTGAGTGGGTGGGAGGAGGAGGAGAAGAAGAAGGAGGAGAAGGAGGAGGTAGATCAACAGCCTCATCATTTGAATTCCTCATTCTGACTGAGTCCATATCAAGCATGTTGAATGATCAGCTGCGGTTATGAGTTTGTATATATTAGTCACTCATTTCGGCTCTGAAAGCAAGTGCAGCATGCCTCGTTTGCGGTGCGCGCGGCTCGCCGCTGCCTGATGCAGCACTGGGCCTGCTGCTCGTTTCCATCTGGAAATTTCTTCACCTCAGCAGTCCCGGCTCTCCTGACCGAGCTAGCTTAGCTTTCCTGCCGCCGCATCCCTCTTCACCGCTGGCCCACCACAGGCCACAACGATGCGGACTTTAGCAGAGTCCTGATTTCCCGGGGCACACATTTTTATTTTTCGCCGAAGGGAAGGAGCTTTGTGTTTTATGGACCTGACGGTTAGCTAGTACCAGCGGCTGCTCAGCGCAAAGCAATGTTGAATTCGAGGCGGCGGTTGCGGTTGTCGAACCGCTCCTTCTTGGCCTTCATTTTCTTCTTCTCCATGTCTACGACCTGTCTATACTTCATATACGTGGCCCCTGGAATAGGTAAGTGTTGTTTTGTGTGCTTGCGAAGCTGTGAAAATGGGATAACTTTGCCGTTTGTACTCAAGAGTTGAACACCGGCCAAATACCAATTAGCTAACGTTAGTCACAGTTCGGTTACACTCGAGCTAGCTGGCTAGATAAGGCTAGCTAATCGGATTTCATTCATTCATTCGGGCGAAGTGTTGTTTGCTTACGTTAGTCGTCTGTGGTGTGTCGCGTAGCTATCGCTCAGTGCACGGATATGAAAAAGCAGTGCAGTATTGACACATTTTCTGTGGTTGACGAGGTGTTTTCTTTTATTTTGCTCTGTCAGTGCACGCATAGCGCTGGAGCTACAGCTAGCGCTACATGGTTAATCAGCGTTAAAGCGCTGATCAGCCAGCCAGCGCCCTTTAAATGAGCTGCTGCTGGCCAAGATGATCCATTTGAAACATTAGCTTTGTACTAAGCTGCTTATCTCACGTTAGCTAGCTAGAAAGATAACATCTCATTGACACTGGGCACGTTTCATCTTAAACACATTCTTTGGAATTAGGTATCTACTATTTTTAAGTCACTGTACACTGTTATATATGATTATAAATGATTTATACTACTAGAGCCTTGTGTTCAGGCCCTTGTGCTAGGACACGGCAGTATAATGATACCTCAGATATGAACATAGACAGTTTAGAGAGTGGAATAATCTGTCTTCTCCTAACGTGCAGGTCAGTTCACTGTTTCCCTGCATCAGCTAGTCTTCATTATGAATTAAGTTTAGGAGTGTTGAGAACGAGTTAAACTGTAGCCCATGTAAAATGGTATAGACACTGTGTTTTGCTTGGAGGACTTATATCTCAGCATGCGTCTAAATTTTTAAAGTGGTCACTTGCAAAGCAGTTATGTTGTGGTACTGGTGGTATGAAATTGAATGTATTTCACAAAACCATATCTGTTGTGCTTTTAGTGGAGTAGTACAGTATGGTTTGAGGACAGATCTAAGAAAGTCTTAATTTCAGAGTTCAATGATCCAGCAGATCCTGGTGAAAGCATGGCAAACACAAGCATTCTCTTTCTTTCTAGAATTCAAAACAACAGCATGATACACATGTGCAACCACTGTACATAACGCCGTGCCACTACCGAAATGAGAATTTTCCGTATCTCCTCAGTGGTGGTCACACGGTAGTCCATTAACTGAGTATACGGGTGCTAATAAATTAGATGAAAAATCCATTCAGTAATATTAAACTTGCATTATATGCCTGGTACTGGGCAATATGCCTTGTTTTATTGTTATTGTCATGTAGACTTTTCTGGACTTATTGTGACTGTTGTTAGTATTTCACGAAAGCCGACTGACACATTTCTTTAGGGAGTGAACATAATTCAGACTGTTTCATTGAATTTAGTACTGTTTATAAAGTACAGAATCAAAATCATTTTTTCTTTAGTCGTCTGTGTTGTGATGCATGTGGTGCACTGTGAAAGAGTCTTGAAATACTGTGATATATCTCTGCCAATAACTTTCCAAAGTACCTGATAAATTATGATTATACTTCAACTTTTTCTTAGTACACAACATCTTTTAAATTTTTTTCTGAGATTTGACAATCGTGGTTCACAAAAAAAAACATGAGTAAAATGTTTTTTAGTAAAAGTTTCATACACTGCACTAAATGTATTAAACAGGACTAGGCTATTTATGCTCTCTCTATGATTAAACATTATATCCTTTATTCATCATGCACTGCATTCGCCCCAGACAAAGTAAATATGCACAAATAAAGGACTACATATGACTAAGTTGGTAATCTGTCAATGTTGACAATATGGACTGTCTTTTTATAAATTGTGACATACTGTCATGTAATTTGTCTAAAATAAAATAAAATGAATAGAATTTAGAAACAGAAAGACCACATGGCATCACGTCATAGAAAAATCACATTGAATGTTAAATCTCCTATATGTCCTTAAAAAAACATCAAACTGTAAAACAGCCTAACATCACAGTGTACTAGATGGACAACGTATGGATCAGCTGTACGTGTGATTGTAACTCATGCACAAAGGTAACTTCTTGGAAGAAGAAGAAAAAAAATGCTATAATGCAAAAGGCAGCTGGTATTTTCAGGAAAAAAATGAAAATGATCTGACATGTATACACACTTGCTGGCCGCTCGGTTAGACCACTGTAGATTTTCAATTACAGATTGTCATTCATCTGATTCTCTGGATAATTTGATAGTCATTCTTTACCGCATCCATCAGTGGTTAGCACCCATACAGGAATAGCACTGAGCTGATATCATTTGGGTGGTGGGCCACTCTCACCACAGGATTAACACTGACATAGTGCATAAATTCCAGCAGGGTTGTAACAGCTTTATTGTAATGGAAACTGTTTTTCTGTTTTTTTTTTTTTTCCTGCTGTACTCTTGGTCAGTCTGTCAGTAAAAACATAGAGAAATGCTGTAATAAGATTACAGTGCACAATCTCATTGCAAAGAGCAGTGCACATGTGAGAGCACTATAGTGTCAAGACCACAAACAACAGTCTGAAGAGGTGTCAGAAGTGCTATGTTCAGTTGGCTTATCCTTTACCATGTTTTCCACAAGTGAGCGAGTGCATGTGTGGCACACACTGAGCTAATGGTACAGGCCTACATGCTTGACCCCTACAGGCATTTTGCTGACATGGTTTGGATGCCCTAGTGCATTTAGAAGGAATGGTCACAGCAAATGAATGCAAAGCCGTTCTGACTGATCACATATTTCCTATATTAAAAGGTTTGTATCTTTTTTTTTGTAAGATGATTATATTCTTTTCATTATTATCTAAGCCCGCTGTTTGGTATTTAAGGACCAGCAAGTGCAACTTAACATGTTTGCCCACCAAATGTGTCACTATTAAACTAATCATGCTCTGAGCCCTTTAAAACTCTTAAAGCCTCAGCAAACCTAAATCTGAGTTTTCTTTCTGTTTAAGTTCATTCTGCTGTTCTGGGCCACAATGTACACATACTAAGTTAGTATCATGAATATCTTCCCAAAGCCAACTCAGTAAGTGTCATAGTAAGCAATCTAGCTGTCCAGCCATACATCTGTATGTCTAACAATTTATCATGTTGGGTACATTTGAGGTTCATCCGCCCAGCAATGCCAGCAGCCTGTGACTTTTATTCCCTGGATGCTCATCCAGCAGTAAAGTGGATAAAAGCTTTGCCTTTGTAAGGTATCTCAAAAGACTGTGCCATGGAAACAACAGTGTTATCTACAACACGACTTGGAGAACAGCTTCAGTAACTTCACTCAGCAGTTATGCTAAAACCCATAGCTTGAAGGCTGTAGCGAAACCTGCTCTGCTTCTTCTTTCAGATAAAAAGCACGGCCTGTGGCCACAGTGCGAGTAACTAGGTTTTCAACATAATCTTTATTTTTATTGTTTAATTTCTCTGCTGAGAAACCTATTGCGCCACCTCTGTCATAAACACCAGTTATCTGCAGCTGTCACTTTTAAATGATATGTCGTCAACTCATCAGTAGGTTTGTGCATAGTATATTTGTCTTTTGCGTTTTTTTGGTTTTATATTTTCTGGTATTGCTTGATGTTTTGTGATTGGTGCACACGCCTGAGGACTTTTTGTAAAGTAAGACATGAATTTGAGGGGTAAAATGAGTGGATGCAGCACAGATTCTCCCATGTGCTGGTATGTTTAGTATGTACATATGGGCTGTTTACTTGATTGCACATATCAAACCTCCGTAATCCTAAACATCTGTGACTTAAATCCACAACCACAATTTAGAGTAAAAAGCTAGAAAATGGGACTTCCCTGTCTCAAGGCTGTGTGCGCCGCCATAGCAATGTTAATAGCTCATGCATGCGTGATGGTAGTCATGTGAGATCAGCATTAGTACTTTTGTTTGTTTACCTTGTATTAATTCAAATGAATGTACACAACATTGTTTTTTATGCTCTGATATAAAGAAATGTTGTTGGGCTTTTTGTACTATTCTTGGATGGAGGGCTGTCAGTCACGCATGTTTGTTGGAATATTAAGCGCATATGTTCTTTTTTGAGGGGTGTTTAATTGAAGTTCTGTTTTTTGAACGTTGCTGGATGTATGCAAGGAAAACACATTTTATAAAGTGTTCCCAGGGGCTTTAAAAGAAATTTTGGACGAATTTTCGTTTCAGCTACTACCAGTGTTCGAAATAAATTATTTAAATATCTGTATAAATATCTGTTTAATTATCAGTTAGGCCTTTAGAGTTGTCTGTATGTATTTTGACTATTCTGAGAGTCAGAGAAGTGAAACTTTGGTTACACACAGTGTAAATATACACAAATAGGGCTGCGACTTATAACAGGGTTGATAATTAGTCTATCAATAGTAATGAAATGCAAAATAAATAAATAATAAACCTGAAAAGTACAACTGGTATAAGTATAAATATTTGTTTCACATTTGCATTTGCAACATTTACAGAAGTTCTAGTTTGCTTAGGTTGTTTTTTCCCCTTGGCAAGAATCTTCCCTGCAAAGTTTGAGAGTGTCTCGTCTGTGGTTGCTAGTTTCTGATGCATAGACACAAAAAAACAGAAGAAGGATATTTTCCTTGGAAACTCTGGGATTAATTGTGCATTCTTGTTCTTTGCTACTCAGAAGTCATATCACCTAAAATCATCACTATGGAATTCCAAGGCAAAGCCCTTGGCTCTCACAGCAGCTTTCAAAGCCCAGTCATTTTGGTCTCTAGGAGGATGTGAGGCAGCATGTATGAGTCATATTTAAAGCTTATCAGATGAGTTGTGAAATGTAGCTTGAACTCTTTGTGGTTGGTGCTGGATGATTTGTATATTCAAAGGTCGCGGCCATTACATTTTTACCAAATGTTTGTGTGTCTTTCCTTTTTTCCTGTTTAATTTTAATGCAGTGACCCGATTAGCCATCTTTTCTTTCTAGCTCTCACCTGACAACAGACAAAGTTTGAGCTCAAATGAACAAATCATACTAGCCACTGTCCTCTAAAGATGTTATAGCTCCCAGTCTAAAGTTCTTACGTGCATCTGTTTTTACATACCCCTGCTTCTACCCAAAAGGATAAAAAAGCAATTTAAATTGTTTATAACAAACAAAGGTGTGAAAAGTTATTGCAGTATGAGGGTGTGAGATGTCGTTTTTACTGTAGACTCTAGAATCCAAGTTTAGTTTCACTTGGCAGGACTGGAAATATTTTATATCAAGTTCATAGTATTAGAGTAAAATTTTAAAACCAGAAGAGCTGCAGTTTTTGAAGATTGAAGATTTGAAGAGTTGTCTAAAGTTGTCGGAAACTTAACCTTGTGATGCGGAGCTTGTGGATTGCCTGTAGATGAGTGGGACCACTCAGAGGCAACTGTGCCTCCATGTGTTGTGACATCACAACCACAAGATACTGCCAGCCTGGAACGGTACATTTAGTTTTACAAAAGCAAACATTATGGTGTTATTGGCCACCAAAAAAAGTCCTGACACTTAATTTACAGAAAACAGTCATGACTTAAATCAGTGACAGTATTAGTCAGAAAATATCAGTTAGATATTTTACCTCCAAAGCGTTCAGCCATAACTGTAGTGTGGTCTGCGAAAAGGAAAGTCTTAACCCACTCCAGTTGCGCTAGTGCATCACTTTCGTATTCAGTGTGGAAAAAGTCCTGGGCTTCCATGGAATTAAGTGATTCTGATCTATTTAAGCACACGGAGGTTCAGTGACCTGGTTGTTTTCTACTTCAGGGTAATAGTGAGAAAGTTAGAAAAACAAGGTAATGGAAGAACATTCTTCAGATTGGGTGGTTTTAATCAGATTTGCGACAGTGATATATATTTTTTTATAACAGAGATTATAATAAATAAATAGCATCATGCAGTTACAACACATTCAGTCCACAATTTCATTTGTGACACAGTAATGTGCTATATCTCTAACAGAATTCAAATGATGACATGTAATGTGGCACTGCTTGGGAAGTACACCACAGCTGGGAGGCACTTACAGATACCCTACTTACTGCAGTAAAACTAAACTGAATACCTGCTGTACTAGATGTATTTTAGGGTCCTTTTGCTACCTACACCACCTGATATTTGACTTTCTGAGAAATCTTGTGTGCAAGCTATAAATGTTTGTGTGTTGTTGTTGTTGTTATTATTAACATTAATGCAACATTAGCTACCATATGTATGCTAGCTATTGCAATAGCCATAATTAACACACATTTTTTACTAGTCTTCATTTCAACTAACAGGAAGGAGTTGACATTGGGCTGTTGTGGTTGTAGTTCAGTTTTACAGTAGACACACTACAGGATTTTTTTTCTTTGAACACTTTCTGTTGTTTTCTTTGGCCTGTTTCCTTCGTAAGCCCCTTGCTATTTACAGTCCGCAACATTAAATCGCTCCCACAGCGTAAACACGTTGTACAATCGTAATGACCATTCATGCAAAACACTATGATCTGTATTGAGCTGTGTGGATTAAACAAATATTATATACCCATTGAGAGATTTATATGCCTTGTTATATCCCTTTGTTCTCAGCACAAGTCCGGTTTACAGAATGGAAAAGTGGCTTGTGTTTGTCTGCTTGTGGCAAGTGGCTAAAAATGCAGACCATCAGGGTGGAGAGGCCTGGAAAGCTGAGCACTCTGAAGTTCTGTTTTAGGTGTGCAGGCCATGCTGGTGTGAAAGCTTAGCTGTGGTTCTATTTATTAAATACCTTAGTCAGGCAAGGTTTCAAGTTACTTCTCTAAACAGCCTTACTTAGGCTTAATTTTGAACTAATAACTTTGCTTAAAGATGCAGCAACCTTTATCTTGCAAATGAAAAAACAGTGTCTGAAAGTAAAGGTACAGCAGAATAGCATGTTTTTTTTATTTGGTTGTGCGAAGAGAAGTAAAGGTAGAATCTGCAGGCTTTTAAGTTCACATTTGGCAACATGTGAAATGAGTAGCTGTTTAGATTCTTTAGATAATAGATTTTGCAATGCAGTGTATTCCTTATAAGGTGCCCAACCTTTTGACTGTGTCAGTGGAGTCACAAAATAGTGTAGCCAGCTCACTGATGCTGTACAGGCATATTCAAGGTGATTTATAAAGGGAACTGCATTATATTGAGGTGTTTAATTTAGTCACAAGTGTATGCAGTTTGCCTTTGCAAATATTTCTGAAATCATTTATGAAAGAATGGGTTGTTCTAATTTGAGTGTGGTACTGTAATGGGATGCCATCGTTGTAACGAGTCCATTTGTGAAACAACTTCTCTTCTAGATATTCCACGGTCAGCTGTTTAGCAAGCATTTAGGAATCACAGCAATTTGGTCATAGCGTGTCAGACCATAAAAAGTGCAGAGCAGTTACACAATGCGTAAAAGTTGTAAGCATTTTGCTGACTAAATCTCCCACTTGGCATTAACATCAGCACAAAAACTTTGCGTCAGGAGCTTCATGGCATGACTTTCCATGGTCGAGCAGCTGCGTGCAAGCGTTACAATGCCGAACGTCAGATGAAGTGTTTAAATTACATTGCCAAGCTTGTTCTGTGGAGTTACGACTTTATGTGGCTGTGTGATTTAGTGAGTCTAGGTTTGGCGAATGCCAAGAGAACATGCCTCATTGCATTGTTGTGAGTTTGGTGGAGAAGGGATAATGCTATGCAGTAGGTTTTTCAGCGGGTGACCTAGACCAGTCAATTCCAGTAAAGAAAAATCTTAATGCTTCGACATACCAGGGCAACTTTTGGACAACTGAATGCTTTCAATATTTCATAAACACTTTAGGGAAGACCATTTTCTTTTTCTGTTCCTGTTCCAGTGCTTAAAACAAGGCCAATAAAGACTGTTTTGCTATGGTATTAGAATCAGAGATCATAAAAGCTCTGGCAGGTGTAACGTGTCCCAATACTTTTTTTCATGTAATGTTTGAACCAAGCAAAATATTTTATTATTGCAAATAGACAAAATACTTTTACTAGTAGGCTGCCCATAACATTAAGTTGCTTTGTTTCATCTCCGATTTAATAAGAAACGGAGAGCTAAATATCTCATTTATCTCTAATAGATCATTCAGCCTTTCCAGCTTTAGCTAAAGTAGCATTATACAAGAGAACAGCTTTCTACATTGTCTTATTTTCCATAAGACTGACCCGACTGCAACAGTGGTGGCCTTAGTGTACATGCATTTTTGCTAGTTGTTATGGATTGCTTCTGAAGTCCTATTGCTCCTATCATGCAAATTTTCATGTTAATTTTAATAATTTTATTTTGAGGGTCTGCTGCAATAGATTTACATGCTTCAGTTTTCCCCAAATCACAGCATTTTTTCCGCTGCTGACCCCTGTGTGCTGTGATTGGTCAGCTTGCCCACTTTGTTCTGACTGGTTGACCATCAGAGTGATTGAAAGCAGTAGTGGTTTTCTGCTAAAAGTTCCACCCTTTCAGGCAGCCAGTAAGGACTGTTTTACGAGATGATGTCACCTTGTAACAGAGAAAAGGATTTTTTTGTGGGAGAGAGTTTCTCCCTTTGGTCAGTATTTTGGTCAGTATTAGGTCCCCTTGAAAGAAAGTTTAAGTAAGTACCCTGTAGTTCAAAGATGTTTTGATCAGTGCCTCGGCTCAGGGGCAATAATACACGAGATTCAGAATTCAGTTTGACACAATACGGTGGTGCCCAGATTAGATACACATTTATACAGTACAGATACAGTAAAAACAAGAAGGGTGTCATGCCAATGTTTCCATTTTCAGTCTGTTAAGACATTCTGTTATCTCAAACTTGTTCATCACGATACTGTTTGATGCACTGTAAAACAGTGTGATTAATTCAATATGTTGTATTCTTACATCCCACTTTAAGTTTGTGCTAATGTCTCTCTACCATTTTCACCTCCTTGCCCCCTGCCCTAACTCTCTGCTTTCAGCCAACACATACTTCTTCATGGTACAGGCTCAGGGTATAATGTTGCGGGACAATGTGCGGACGTTCGGTCAGATGATCAGATCGTACACCAATAAGAACAGCACACTCAATGGTACAGGTGAGAGTTTACACTGAAGCATCAGCATACATAACTGCTGTAAGATCAAGCATGTGGCAATGTGAACTTACGGTTATCTTTTTTTGGGTTTGTTTGTTTCTTCTTTCTTTTGTACACAGATTATCCAGATGGGAATAACTCCAGTGAATATCTTGTTCAGCCAACTACATACCTCCCTGAGAATTTCACTTACGCTCAGAATCTGCCCTGCCCTGAGCGCTTACCTTCTATGAGTGAGTCTCGTCAGTTTGAGGCCCTTGTGTGCGAGACGGGGACAAGGAGAGACAGTCTGTGTTCAGAGACCTCTCAGTTTTACTTTGTTTAGCCTAAATGGGAATCAGAGCTCACATTACAAAGCAGTGAGGGGAAATCCTCCTAGGAGTCACATATATTCATGCTAAAAGCTGCATGTTTACATTGATTAAGAGTCCTGTTAATCTGCTTATGCTCAGGAGAAGAGACCCTGTTAATAATAAGGTCTTTCACCGTCTGCTCACTAAGGCTGTGATAATGGTTTTCGGGTGAAGATTTGCATATGCAGGTGACAGTTAAAGGTACTGTAAGATTCAGACAATTGTGACTCACAGATACCAGGGCAATCATGGGGATCTATGGTGGCTCAGTGTGACGTAAGCTCTAACCTAACCAGGAATTCTTGATATGCCAGTTACTACACAATGAAGCAGCTAAGCAGGGCTTACTAAATACGTGTGGCCTTTTACAACGTTTGTATGTAACTGCAAATTGATAATGTAGACATAAGAATAGTCTTATAGTTGGACTACATTACTGAGAAAACCAGAAGGTACCCCTGTCAACCCTTCAAAATGTCCAACTAGACATATTTATTGTTTTCCTATATCACAAACATAATCTGACTTTTATAAGACTTGTAAATCATCACTTTTTAAAGCATATTTGAGCAGAAATGATCAGCTTTTGAAATTACTACATTTCCAACAATGTAATAAATTGTTGCATATGGTCAACCTGCAAAATACAATATATTCCCGATAATGCAATATAACGTTACCATTAAAAGTAATATTACATTATTGGTTAAGACATTGTATTATATTATTGGGCAAATAATTACATTGCTGGATTTCTTTGAGTTTTGGGGGTAATATTCCATTATTGTATTTTTATACACTAATACAATTAATATATTTTACATACATACATGCTACCCTAATTTTAGCACATAAGCAGTCATTACTCTTCTGATATCATGCACCAAAAGAACTTTCTTAAATTCTCTCTGCCTTTTATACACATCAACACAAAATTCTACTTAGTTGTTGTGCTAAAGAAGGTTAATGTAATGGGCCCTGCTGTGTGTTCTGCCTCTGCAGAGGGTCCTATGGAAGTAAACATGACTGAGGTACCTGTGGAGGAGGTTGAACTGCGCCTTAGACAGCTAGGTATTCAGTCTGGGGGCCACTGGAGGCCTGAAGACTGCAAACCACGCTGGAAGGTTTGTTGTGCATGAGTGTTTATTAGCTTTAATATAATTTTACATTTTTGAAAGAACAAAAATAATGGCTTCCTTTCTTCCTTCCCTCCCTCCTTTCCTCTCTCTTTTCCTGTTTTCTCTTTCTCTTCCTCTTTTCCCACCCTTTCATTCTTTACCTCTTTTCCTGCCCTTTCTTTTTTTTTTTTTTTTAGGTGGCTATTCTGATCCCCTTTAGGAATCGTCATGAGCATCTCCCCATCCTGTTTCAGCACCTTGGGCCTATGCTACAGCGCCAGCGTTTACAGTTTGCCTTTTACGTCATCGAACAGGTAATCTCAGTTCTCACTTGCACGTTCTGTTGCTTTGAATTTTTGGCACCCTCTGCTGGTGTTTTTGGAAACTTTGTTTTTTTGTTTTGGTGGTGGTGGTGTTGGTGGTTGGGGTGAGGTGGGGGAGTCGGGGGTGGATTCATATAATATTACTTGACGATACTTTGCTTAACACTGTAGTTTTGTGTACCAAAAACATGTTGCCTGATCATTTTCCAGCCATTCTAAATGTTAATACAAGAGTTTCAGGAGGATGCAATGTACCTTTTCTTTTACATGCATGTTATTACAGTAAAACATTATACTGAAACACTTAATCTGAATTTTCTTAAACCCTAGTTGTGTTATTTTTATGGTTCGTGCCCTGTCATGACAAGTTGGATAACAGTCTGTATGCTGCATGTGTTTTTCAGGCGGGTACACAGCCATTTAATCGTGCCATGTTGTTTAACGTGGGCTTCAAGGAGGCCATGAAAGACCTGGACTGGGACTGTGTGGTGTTCCACGACGTTGATCATATCCCTGAAAATGACCGTAACTATTATGGCTGTGGGCAGATGCCTCGCCACTTCGCGACGAAGCTTGACAAGTATATGTACATGTAAGTGAGTTCATGCGTCACATCGCATGTCTTTTTTTCCTCCTTTCTCATTCTCATCTGTCATTCATTATGTTTTCCTTGCAGCAGGAAGTTGAGGTTTCAGACCTTGGAAGCAGTTCAGCTGCAATCTGACACTTTTGTTTGTAAGGTGATGAGCTCAAATGAGCCCGTTTAGCACGTTCTGTAGTGTGTTCTGTATGATGCTGTAGCTCTGTGTTTCAGTAAATAATTACTTAGAAGTATAGATATCATTCCGCTGCGTAGAACTCTCCAGATCTTGTAAGACGTAAGGGTACACTTTGTGTTTGTGTGTTGTGTGTATCACCAGGCTATAGCAGTTGTGGTAGGTGCAGCCCTGTTTGATTATTTTAAGCTTACTCTGAGTGTATTTTGTCTCGAGAGGTGGATGAAACTGCTGTAAGTTACACTGAAGGACTTGGTGTAATGCTGTGCTCCAGTAGATTACTCCCCGTTGCCTCTGACAATACAGAAATGCTGCAGTCTTTTACTCTCATTGTGGTTTGATGCAGCCTCAATCATTAGGCATAATTGTGTGTGTGTTTTTTCCAGCCTGCCCTACAGCGAGTTCTTTGGAGGAGTAAGTGGACTTACAGTGGAGCAGTTCCGCAAGATCAACGGTTTTCCCAATGCGTTCTGGGGCTGGGGAGGGGAAGATGATGACCTGTGGAACAGGTGCGTGTGAATAATAGCATCAGTTACAGGGACCCAGGTTTAATCCCCAGGGGTACCTTTCGTTTTACCACTTTGCTCTTATTTGGATTGCAAATAATTGGTTCCAGTCTTATAAAGTCCCAAAATTGATTTTAAAATGTTAAATGTATTCAGGTATATTTTAATAGATCACGTTTCAGCAAAAAATGCTCGTGCCAGTTTCAGCGAGGGACTGTTCAGTCTGACTTTTTTAAAGATATCCTGTTTGTGGCAATAAGTGTACTGCCAAAACCTTGAGGAAAACTCACTTCCAAACATTCCTAAACTTTAAGATCACTTTTAAAGATTTAACACTTTCTCAGCTACTAACCATTGATGATTACAGGATGGCAAGATGATAAGAAATATATCTTAACCAGTCTGGTTATTAAAATTGACATTAATACGTTATGTATTTAAGTTTGTGTGTGCTGTTTTGCAGTGGAAATGTTTGTGTTGTTTAGCCATGCTGAGGTCTCAAATCATTAATAAAAAGCATTGAATTTCATTTAATATGTGCAGCATCCTGGTTTACATGTTAAAATGATAAGCACTGCAATACATAAATTAAAATAACCTTATCTTAAGCTAAACAGTAAAATGAGCTAAAACTAATCTGATACCATTCCACATTGTCTTGAATCTTGATGTCATTGTGTAAGGTTGTACAAGGTTGTAACCGTAGACTACAGAACTAAATAAATGCTAAGATATAAATTGAAGATAAGAAAAATAAAGTTTATGGTCCGGTGCTGGTAATAATGCTTTACCAAAGTCCATTTATTAAGGGTAGTGTCAGTACTTAGACTGATCCAGGGCGTTACATTGGGTTGGTGCAACTCATGAATTGGTTACTGAATTACATTGTAAAAGATTTATAGAAGTATATTTAACCCTTAGATTGACACAAAGTTATGACTATTTCTGCTGTCTGATACACTGGTTTGCAGTGATAGTGTGAATGGTTTTGCACTTGTTTGTTATGTAAAGAACATGATCTACTAAAACTGAGAAAGATTTTATTTGTGTGACAAAGTAGCACGTTAACCAAGAAAACAGGTGCATCGGAATATAAGTCACACATTGGTCATGCTTTATTGATAACATTAAACAAATTAAGCACATAACAAAAATAAGCACATATGTTTCTGAATTTTAGTTCTGAATGAACTCGTGCTTGGAAATATGTGGTACATCCGAAAGTAAAGCCTCCTGTATCTTCTGTACAGTGATGGGTAGCACAACAGCACACAAAGTTAATGGTTCTACACGCTGAAATTAATTAAATGATTTTACTGTTGTCGTCTGGAACATGCATCTTCCTTGGCATCATCTTTATTTTTTTAATTGGATTTGTTTCTTGTCTGCAGTTGTGCTCGTATTGTGTGCACATGTTCTCACTGTTCATCACTGTGTGATATGAAGCTTTACCTTGTACTTTTCAGGGTGCACTTTGCTGGCTTTAATGTGACCAGGCCCGAGGGAGAAATTGGAAAATACAAATCAATTCCACATCACCACCGAGGAGAAGTGCAGTTTCTTGGGAGGTTGGTTTTCTCATTTGTGTTTTCGTCATGCTGGTCTGCTTTTTCTTCCTTCTCAAACACCCATTATTCTTTGTCTTTCACAACCAAAATTCACCAATTGGCTATGAACCACCTCCTTGTATCTGCACACATTGTCCATTTTATCAGCTCCACTTACTGTATAGGAGCACTTTGTTCAACAATTACAGCCTGTAGTCTGTCTGATTCACTACATACACTGTTTATCCTGTTTCACCCTGTTCCTTAATGGTCAGGACCCCTAGAGGACCACTACAAAGCAGACACTATTAGGGAGATGGATCATTCTCAGCACTGGCTTGGTGGTGGTGTTAGTGTGTGTTGTGCTGGTATGAGTGGATTAGACACAGCAGTGCTGCTGGACGTCTCACTGAGAATAGTCCACCAACCAGCAACATTTAGCTAACATTGTCCTGTGACCACTGATCAAGGACTAGAGGATGACCAACACAAACTATGCAGCAACAAATGAGCTATCATCTCTGACTTCACACCTACACGGTGGACCCGCAAGTTAGGCCTGTCTATTAGAGTAGAGCGTGAGCACTGCCGTGTCTGATCCACAGTGATGCCACCATGTCAGTGTCACTGCAGTGCTGAGAATGAGCCACCACCAAAATAATATCTGCTCTGTGGTGGAACTGATCATTAAAGTACAGGGTGAAAGGAGGCTAACAAAGCATGCAAACAGGTGGACCACAGTCTGTAATTGTAGAACTACAAAGGGCACCTGTATTGTATAAGTGGAGCTGATAAAATAAACAATGTGTGTAGATACAAGGAGGTGGTTATAATGTTATGGCTGATTGGTGTATAAACTTGAATGGTATTTTCAGAGAAGCTGATGGTATGCAAAGAAATGCACCATGAGTTAACTGGCAATTTGTTTAGGCTTACATTGTGTTTTCCTTAAACTGAAATTGTGTACCTTCCAATGTTTAAATATTTGTAACCTTCAGTGCACTGACCCTCTGTTGCCACACCTTATTGACAGTGGCATGTGCAATAATCTATACCTACAGCTTCTTATCCTGTATGTACAGAATGTGCTGACCTATATCTTGTATGATAACATTCTCTCTCTCTCTCTCTCTCTCTCTCTCTCTCTCTCTCTCTCTCTCTCTCTCTCTCTCTCTCAGATATAAATTGCTAAGATATTCTAAAGAGAGGCAGCATCTGGACGGCCTGAATAATCTGCAGTATTCTCCGGAAATCTCTTTAAGTAGTCTGTATAAGAACATCACTGTTAACCTGAGCCCTGAGCTGGCTCCCATACCAGAGTACTGACCACTCCACCTCTGTTCACCTGTCTCTCACCTGTCCCTTGATACCTGAATTTGATACAACACCCATGGAGTGGGGAGGGGTGCGTGACCGCAACATGATGTACGTACTGCTGCCAAGTAACCTTAAAACCAAGAGACAAGAGGTTAAAGGCCTGAATACTCGAACAATTGATTGTGCGTGCGTGTGTGTGTGTGCGTGTGTGTGTTGGGTCATACCCATGTTTTTGTAAGCGTGTGCCGGTGTGTGTCCCATTGCATGTTTCTATGTTCATACTGGCTTTAGCTATTCAAACCACGTCACGCTACCAAAAACAGGAAAAGACTATAACAATAAAAAAAGAAATCGAGGGAGAGAGAAAGGCAGGGAGTGCCAGCGTCAACAAATCAGATGTTTACTGCGAAGCCTTAACTGATTTTCATAGGCTATGATCACTCTGTATCTCCATTTCCATTTGTGCTGACATGGTAGAAAGCTCGGTTTTACAATTCAGCATCAGCCTAGATGCCAATAGACATTTTCTGGCACGTTTTGTATCATACAGTAGTATTTTAAGACATAGTGTTTCTTTTTCCTTCTGCAGAAGAAAATCTGTGGAAGAGTTGTGTATGTACTGTACATGTCAATATCTTTTTTTCCTTTTTTTTTTTTTTTTTTTTTTGTATTTATTTTTGACTTTTATGCGTCAGGATGCGTTTGGGAGCACTCCAGTGGTGCTTGTCCTGTGGGCATCCTTGTTTTTGCGTTCCTGTCGGCTGTGCAGAGGACTGCTGTGAACGCTTGCATGATCCAGACTGGTCTGTAAATACCTGCCTGCTGTCGCTTAGTCTCGTAACGACGCCCGTCATTCCAGTGCACACACACTCTTACTTTGGCAGCTAAGTGTCTGTCTGTCTGTCTGTCTGTCTCTTTCTTTTGTTCTTTTTCTTTTCTATTCCTTCAGACAATTAGACACATTTCGAATCGAGGACTTATATACTTATTCTAAAACTTACTATGAAACAGTGCTTGGGATATGGGGGGCCTAGTGAAATAAATATAAATATATATATATATATATACATATATTTAAAGAAAAAGCAAAACACCAATATCAGCTGCATGCCTTACTTTCTTTTTTTAAATGCCAGATTTGTTTTAGTTTTGTATCATTTAATATTTTTCTTCTCGCTTCTGTGTAATTTATAGGAGTTTCTTCTTGTCTCTTGTTTAAAGTGCACTGTACAGATGAAAAAAAGAAAAGTGGTGATAGAGGAATTCATTTTTTTTTTTTTTTTTGTATTTTGGTGGGTCGTTCACAAGACCTGCTGGTCAGTGGGGTTCACAGCTGCTAAAAGCCAGAATACCCTGCACCGGGTTTGGCATCTTTGTATGTGAGAGTGACCATGACAGTGAGAGCGCGTGTATGTATGTGTGTGTGTTAGTGAGTGACTGAGTGAATGACTCTCTAGCTCTGTGTAATGAAGTACCTTGTGATGTTGCACTCTAGTCTGACCATGAGTTGGGCCTGGATGAGAGAGTGATGTATTACTCTTGAAAGGCATCAGAACCGAGTTTGGGAGATGAAGACTTTTTGTTTTGAGCACTCGAAGCTGTGGGGAAGCAAACTATAGACTGTGCTTTTTGTACATTTTGTTTGCCTTTGTATATATTCTTATGTTAATGGTGTTACACCGTAAGTAGCTTTATTTTTTAATGTTTTTTTTTCCTTTTTGCTTGTGAACGTTTTGTTAAATTATCATCTGTCCTAAACAGAACTACTGTTTGGTCTCTTACACTCCGTGTGTGTGTGTGTGTGTGCGTGCGTGCGTGCGTGCGTGCGTGCGTGCGGGTGGGTGGAGAGACTCAGAGAAACACACATCATCTTCCATTGAGAAAAGACCATATCAGCAGTGTACTTTGTGGCACTGGCTAAAATGTCCCCGAAGCGGAGACATTATTGTAGCCCTAATCGTGAAGTGCTGAAATTGATCTGAGTGCTGGCTAGTTTTGTATGTTTAATAACCTTCGCAGAATGATCTTGTAGGGATGCACCGATATTGGAAAATATGGCATATCTGATGTTATTATTGCCAATACTGAAACATATCCAAGTTGGGGCTACACAGGTGACGCACTGGAAAGAAAATTCTTGGCTAAAACCAAAATTCCACACGCACAGAGATGAAACTCAAAAGCCAAATTTAAAAATTTTAAAAAGTTTCAGACCGACCTTTCGCCATTTGTCTATAGTCGCTCGAATTGTGTGAACGCGTCTGCTTTGACAGGCGCAGGACGTTTTTCAGTCACTGTTCCAAATTTTCCATACCATTCCAGTTTTAAAGCCATCAGAAAAGATCTGCTGCTCTTTTTTTTTTTTTTAAACGAAACCTGAAAGTGCCATTTGTTTTACCATGTTTGGCTGAACTTTTGTGGCCATATTTCTGCGTGAACGGTTACACTTGCTGTAAAATGTAAATATTTTAGCTCCCAGCGTTTTCTAAAGCTTGTGCTCCTCCAGAGAGACAGATATTCCATCCAAACATCTGTCCGTAATATTTTTAATAAGTAATCTGTACATTCAGCATTTAGATATGTCATTCCCATATCGTTGTACATCCCTATGATCTAGCACGGTGGTACTTGGCCCTGGCCCTGAAAGACCCCTGCCGTGTTTTCCGCATTCACACTTCATCTCAGTCTCGCTAATTAGCTGATGAGTCGAATCAGCGAGGAAAGCACCAGAATGTGTAGAGCAAAGCTCCAGGAGCAGCTCCGAGAGCTGCCTGTGTAGTGCAGCTGGATGTGCTCTGAGGTTTTTTCTGGTTATATACTGGTGCCTGTTGGAGGTGCTCTCATGTTGGCTGTCCTCATTGTGCACCAAACTGAGCCATTGTGCTTGAAGAATGGGCTGTATGAGTGAACGCCTGTCTGAAGTATTTCTTAGTGCTGAGTCTCGTGTTGTTTACAGAATTTTTTTTCTTCTTAAATCGGCAGACCACAGTCTGCGTTTGATCAAGCCCGTTTATTAGGGTTAGAGGTTACATGAACCATAAACAGTTAACCAGTAGGCCTGGTCTGTTCCACTCTAGGAATGGGGTTCAACAGTGTAGGGCAATGCTGAAATGAAGGAGATTCCAGGTGCCAAAGTCTTCATTTTCTCTTTCGTTCTAAGTGTACATTTCCCCTTTTTGTGCTTTCTCTTTCTTGCCTCTGAAAGCTTTCTGTGGTAAAGATGTAGCTTGTGAACTTTACTTCTACGTTTCTTTCCAGTTTGTCTATTGAGCGTGAGAGAGAGAACATGCAGGACAATTGCTGTAGCTCAGTAAGGTACATGAGAGCTAAACAGGCATCAACACACTGTATAAATGGTTATATGAAAGTGTTCAAATGAGTGTTCGGACCCCCTAAGCATTGTTTGTTTGTTTGTTTCAGTCCTGTTGAGTTTAGTTTGACGCGAAAGCAACTTTGTCCCCGCGCCCTATGAGTGTTTCCAAATAAGGAACAGAGACGAACATCAAACTGTGATTCGTGTTGTCAGGATTCTTTTTGAAAATTGAAGGAAAGTTCCTGAAGTGTCAACACCCATTACAGGTGACATTTACTGTATTTCCACCTGACTGAGGCACAGTATTTTGTGATCTACAGGTAACAGTATTTTGTGGCAATACCGTCAGAGCTTGTGTTCTAACATTGCCATTGCAACATGCTTCAGTTTGGTATCACTTGTGATTTCCCGTTTATCTTTTGACATTATATCTGTAACTGTGGTGAGCTTTCGTATTAAACAGTTCAGGAGGTGTTCAGCCCTCTGTCGCATCCCTGTATTACTGAATTGGCGCATGCCCACAGTTTTATGCATAACTATATTATGGGAGGGAGTTATTGATCCTTTGACTTGTTTTAACTTGGTTGTAACTCTGAAGGATGTGTTCAATACTGTACTCTGTCTACAGGTTTATATCAGTTTCAACTTGACTTCAGCCCCACTCCCCCAACCCCACCCGCCTCCTAAGAAAAGAAAGAAATTGTACCTCATCTCTTGTCCATATGTGTTTTTGAAAAATGAAAAATGGAGAATTTTAAAGACGTGTTCACATTACAGATTTGTAACATAGTGTTACAATTTTTGCAGTATTCATATTTGTGCCTTGTTTTTTTCTTTTCTTTTTTTTTTTTTTCTTTTACACATTTGCATTCTTGGTTGGTTGAGAGATGCAGTGAGGTGATTGTGGATGTGAAATGATGTAGAGTGCACACTTATTTTTCAGAAGTTTTAATTTGAATTTGGAGATATGTATGTAGACCTCGGAAGCGTCTGCTTGATGAACTGGAGCAGAACATCAGGAGGATCCTTTCTTCTATGTCTTAGTTTCTCCGTTTCTGAGGGTCTAGTTTTACTGTAACACCAGTTTCAGGATGTCTTGAGATGGTGACTGCTAGAACTGACATGTACAATCCTGGTTCCAGATCTTTCTGTTTTGCCAGTCTGTTCACTGCGTTGCTGGTTTGTTCACTGCATTACGCTCTGTAATGATCATTAAAAAGAGTTTATAGTTGAAAACCGACTCTGAGAGTAGCGTCTTTCTTACCTGAAGCTTTATGTTTAAACTGTTTGAGGTTGTGTTGGAAATGTAAAGGGGAGAACGGGGTTGGTTGGCATAGTTTTTATCACCTGCTTTCTCAGGGGAACACTCAAACATACTGTTGAAAATCATTTGACCGTTTTGCCCGCAGGCCTGTACACCACAGTCTGTAAAGCTGTGAATAAGTTTTTGATTGGTAAACTAGCTGATGTAAATGAGATTGTACAGTGGATTGGCATTTATTGGTCTGCCCAGGTAGTAGTACAATCACAGACCTATAGTATTTCATATTATACACTGTATATGTACTAAATAACAACCATACTGCTGTGTTCATATATTACAGTTGCAAGGTTAGACCATTCCGTCAACATATGGTAGTACCAGGGAAGACTGACTGAGGGAGAGGAAGCTGCCCCCCTCCCATAACTGATAAAGAGACTTCTGGACTGACCTTCAGAGGGGATAGAAGGTATATATCACTGCTGTTAAAAGAAAAACAAATATCTCAATTTTTGGAGATTTTTATTTTCACACTCCATTTGAATGCATCAGCTGTCATTCACATTGTGTGGAAGAGACCAATAGAAGAGCCCCAAAATAACTTGGGAAGAAATATACTTCCACTGACTTACATTAAAAGTAAAGACTAGTTTTGTCCTCTCCTTCAAAGTTGCTATTTTGTAGATACTTGTCTTTCATTGGGCAGTGACGATATGGAAATTACAGGGTGTTAGACTGGAGGGAAGATGGGTTTAAGCAAGATCTTATCCCTCTTCACAGCTTTCTTGACTCAGTAAAGAGCAACTACTTTTAATATTTTATGGCTTTCGCTGAAGCTTTTGATTCATTATTTGATTTAGACATCTCATTTGTCATGAACTGCATACATTTTTGTTTAGATTAAATTAAAAGCTGTGTTTGTTTTTAATATTTATTTATTTATTTTTAATTGCAGCAATTTAATACATCAACCATCCCCAAGTTTGTGCTGGTTGTCAGAAGTGGAGGAATAGTCATGACTGCAGGAAATATTTAATTCAAATGTTAAGCTTTTATTTGTTTGGTTACTGATGTTAACCTTATGCATGCTTGTCTTAATATAATGTCTGTACTGTGCCAAGCAACCCCACACTGCCCTGTTTTATTTGTACGGCTACCTGTAGATTGTAGATTGTCTTCAGTCATGCGCTTTCACCACTACAGCTGTTGTGGTGTAGGAAAACGGGCTCAATAACAGGGCCAGAGTGTAGTGTCGATGTCCTTCTGCGTGAGCTTCAAACACTACCTGCAATCAATAAAAAAAAAAAGGGCAGCACACTTTTGACAGGCTGGAGGCACTGCGTACTTCACACACGGGGCTTGAACTGTGTCCAAGTACAGTACTTATATGTGTTATGTATGATCCCTGAATAGTCTATTGAGCGCTTATCTACAACTGTTACATTTATTTAAGGACATGTGTCTATAGAAAACATATATGTTCTTAAATATTTACTCTCCTTCCTTAGGCAAAAAAAAATGTAGTGCTTGGTTGGCATCCAGAAAAAAAGGTATTCAGTTTGGAATTTCGCCAGTATTTACTGATTGAGCAGCTTCTGTTGAATGTCAGAGTCCACTTTACTCTCTTCGCAAACTGACACTGATATAGGTCACGCTATATCTCTTAAAGGAAAACCCTATTTCACACTCTTAATGTACTGAAACTCAAAAGTCATTCCAATTAATATGTGAATTCCTGAATGTAGAACCAAGTAAACAAACCTATCAGGATTTATAAAGAGCGGTTAAGTTAAAAATGTATAACTAGAATGCAAGTGTCTCTATTAAGGGAAGCTAGTCAAGTCCTAGAATTTGTTTAAGCAACTGAGAACCTTCTACTTTTTACTGAGTGTGTCTACTTACATCAGCAGCCTCATGGAATGGTGTGCGGCCTTCTGCCTTCCAATAGGTTTTAGTGTCAAACTCAACACGATACACACCAGGTGTGAAGTCCTCTTCAGTGATAACTTCATGAACCTCGCCAGATATGTCTGTTGTCCTGTGGTATGGATAGAACAGGGGAGGCATTGAGATTATGGAGATGCTGACCCAGGAAGCAGACAAAGAACTATCGCAAAGCAGGTGGCAGGGGTGGTACTCGCAAAGCTTCTCTGGATGTGCTGTCGTATTTTCAGATGTTTTGGGAATACGGGCCCAAAAGCATCAAAAGGATGGAAAAATTATGCTTGTGCAGCGTTTTAATTAATGTATGTTATCTGACCCGCTGCCAATCTTTTCCCATGTTCCGTCAGCGCCTTTGCGGGAGACCTTAAGTGCCACATTTCCTGCCGGGACGCCCTTCACTGCATCCAGGATCTTTACCGTCAGTGGACAATGAGCATCTGAACCACCGTGATCCTAGAACAGAGTCAGTGAATGACAAAGCTGAAACATTACACTCGTCCTGTTCTGAGAACAGCTCTAACTGACACTGTGATTGGCTGTAGCTTCAGTCATAAAACACTTTACATAAGAGACTCTGCCAAATCTGTATATCAGAAATAGAACTTCCTACTCAAAGTATCAAAAGGTTAGTCTAACAAACTCTTAAAAATACCTGTTTTAATCTGTATAGATGAGCTGGATCAAACCGGTCTGTTAATTTATTTGGTCATTTATTAGTTACAAGCTAATTTTCTTTAATGATATTTTTAGCCTAAACAATTTGAATGATAAGCAGCAATCCTGTTTGACACCTGCTTACATAACCAGTAGGACTGTTACCCTATAACAACCAATGTTTGCCTAACAATAATAACTACAATAAATTTTAGTTTTTGATCAATATCTATACGATAAAAACATCAATTCTATTCCAACACAAGATAGTGGTTAGTGTTTAGTAGGCAACAGTATGTAAAACAACACTTCAGATGGAATGTTTACTATATCTCTGCCAATCAAACATTCCAACAACTTCCTCTAGACATGCAGTTGGTCCATATTTACTAGTAGTTTTATTGCATACAATTGCTGTGCAGAACAGGACTCGATTGCAATCTCCTTTGGTTTCAATATTATAAGACTGAATATTCTTTTTACCTAAATGGTTCTGCCTGCATTACAGAAGGTTCTACTCTCAGAGTACTAATCAATACAGTCATCGGGGCTGACTTTCATGAACCGGTTGAGTAACTTACCACTGGAGCAGCCCAGCAGAAGACAAGCACGGAGGAAAAAAGAACCAAAACTCTAGCTTTGTCCATGGTGGAGGAAGTGTGCAGACAGTAAGACTGATTCTGTCTGTCTTATATACTGTGGTCAGGTGACTGCAGAGGAGATCTGGGCCGCTCTGTTGACACAGTAAATAAGAGGGGAATGTGTAACTCCAAACAACACGACCTTTGTGGCAATTTCAGTTATTAATCCCCAGAAATATCTGTTGGCACAATGGAAGTCTTCTCTGTTCTTAAGTTTTCAGAGAGGAAAGTAAGGCTGTGTTTGTTACTTTCCTTTAGAAATCTCATGATGCTATTTAAAAGGCATTTGAAAAACATCTGCTTCCCAGAGGTCTCCCTGTATTGCTGCAGATCATAGTGTTACCTTTTGCTCTAGTACTGTTGTTTGTTCTGCCATAGAAGTGACTGGAGGGCTCTCCCACGAAAACAACGTTTCTGAGCATAAGACATTTACGGGTCTGAGACAGTGATCGTTCTAAGAAAGCATTTATGTGCCTGAGTACAAACTGGGTCACCATAGCAAAGTCTCATATTGTTGAATAATAGTATAATGAGCACTGCTCAGAAAAATACAAAGCACACAGAGAACACTGTAGCTGTCGGGTTAGAAACGCTGTCATTGGAATTGTGTCCTCAAAGGTATGTCTACAGTATTGTTAGTTAGGGAACATATTTTGTATGAGTGGTATGTTCTAGGTTGCACTGATTCCAGCTGTCCTTGTGTGACTCCAAGAGCTTTATATTGTTGTACTATAAAAAATAAGGTTATGAAGGTTATGAATGAAGCTATATATGAAGCTTTCCCTTTAGAAAGTGAATGGGATGTACCTTTAAGATGTATTTGTGTTTTTAACATGTGGGACTAACATTAACTGGACAGTAGCTCTGAGATATCTCTAGTGCGTAAAAGCAAATCTGTCATAAACAGTGTTATTCTTGCCTCTGGATGGCGCTAAAGTTTTTAGTTTAAAATTGGGGACTGTTGTGGCCAATTCGGAGGAAGAAACATGCCTGAAAATGTTTTTGCAGTCCTCTCCGCCACCCCATCTCCTCACTGTTCTTTAGCCCAAGAGGTGCCCTTTAGCCCAAGTTCTCCCACCTTCTTCAATCAGTCTCCCCTCGTACTACCACCAGTTGTTGACACAAGATGGTCTCATAAAGAGGTTATGAGAAGCATCAACAAATGTGTTGTCATTAAAAAAAACTTTCTTCACTATAATAACAGTGATCATTTTTCTGTGGATTCTTTGGACATAGCCTGTACTGTTACACGTCCACACGTTATTCAAATTTTGACAGATTTAAAAAAATTACAACATTGAAACTTTTATACATAGTTGTACGTTTATGAAAGATTTTATTTAGCTTCTTCTGTACAATAACTAGGCTATATTGTACAGAAGAAGCTAAATAAAATCCTTCTTTATTGCAGCAGGATATCAAAACTGGACTAATTGATTAGATTTATATTTTCTTGTCAAAGTTATTTTTGTTAATGTCTCAATAATGACGTTCAATTTCAAGCAATTATTTTGTAGAAAGCAATTATTGCAGTATAATGAGTCATTAGTTACCAGACATAGTTATCCATCCATCCATCCATCCATCCATTGTCTTCTGCTTTATCCTACTAGTCAGAGTCACAAGGGGGGCTGGAGCCAATCCCAGCATCATCGTGCCATGCCAGGGAACACCATGGACAGGTCGCCAGTCCATTGCATGGCCAACACACACTCACTCACACCTACAGGCAATTTAGAGTGAGCCATCAACCTAACATACATGTGTTTGGACTGTGGGAGTAAACCGGAGTACCCGGAGGAAACCCACTCAAGCACAGGAAGAACATACACACTCCACATAGAACGACCCAGACCAGGATTCCAACCCAGATCATCTTGCTGTGAGGCAACAGTGCTAAGCACGACACCACCGTGCCACTGACACACTAATCAATATTATAAAAAAGTGAAAAAAGGGTAGGAGGAGAATTATTCCTCATATATATGCACGTTTCTTCTGTTTTGTAGTCCAGGGCCAGGATTTTTGAAGAACCCAGTACTGAATGGTCTGTACCAGATCTTTTTTTTTAATTTAATCTTTAAACTTTCCTTCTCAGATCATCTGAAATACATCTGTCTTTCTGACCTCTGTATGTACTACACACACAGTAGGTGAGGTTAGCTGTTTCAGAAGTAAAGCTGTGTGAGAAGTAAGGTTCTGTTTAGCCCTGTGGCAGTGGAGGAGTCTATAAATGTTCACTGAGCTGTATTGTCTTGCTGAGGGAAATGCTGACAGGGCAAGTTGTTTCAGATATATTTGAAAGAGTTCCATGGAAGCCGGAGGGCAGCTCAGCCAAACCTGACAACGGTTGGAACAGCACCATTAAACCAAATAATAATGAAAAAATTAGCTCAGCAGACTAAAAGAACTGGTACAGACTACTCGGGGATAAGTGGAGTGTTTAGTAAGTGCAAAATTGTTTGTGTGGAGAAGATTCACTTGAAATATTGTTTAAAGGTGATTCACAATATGCAGTAAGAAAATAACTGATACTAAATATATACTAAATATATTATATACTAAAAACCATCAAATGCTCATTACCTACTTGCTAGTTAACTGCTTATTAACTGCTTATTGGAGAGTGACTGACTACATGGTTCATTTAATTACGCTGTTAATATAGTTTGTCACTGGTTAAAAGCTTATTTAGACATGAACTGTGTAGTAACTGTTGCTCATGAACTGATTAGTAATTATCTGTTCATTTATGTTCTGTTTTGTTGTTGTTTATTACCACATTGTTCCTCCTGAAAAGTGATCATATTTTACTACCAATAATACTAGAAACTCATGACTTAAGGAATCCGTAACAGAACCTTTCAGACAAAATATGAATACAGATGTACAGTATGAGAAAAAAAAAGATGGTGTTTTTGATTCACAGTGGTTTGTAGTATAAATAGTATATTAGTGGTGAGGACATTATGTTACTTGGATGGACACGTAAATGAGTAATTAATGATTCAGTAATAGAAAGTAAGGGATACGAAAAATGTAAAGACAAATGTTCTACAAAACACACTGCAACAATCATAACATTAGATCAGTAGATTAATTAACAGGTTATTAAAAGGACTAACTCATGACAACTAGTTAGTTCTCATGTTATTTTTTTTATATGAGTAAATGCACTTATCAATTCGTGAGCAGGTTAATAAGCAGCAGTTAGTGAGTAAATAAGCTGTTAACTAATGACAAACTAAACAACTGTGTTCTGAATGACTAATCAGTATGTACTTAAACACTAACTGATGTTAATTAATATCCACATAATATATAACTATTTATTATAATCATAATAATTATAATGTTCATATTATAAATAAGCAATATTTATTAATAATAGTTATAATTATTAATTTTAATTCTTCTTATTATGAATAAGTATTATTTAATTATGAATTATTTTGTGATTCTTAATATAAAGTGTTACTGAAAATTAATGCCAATGTTCCCAATGACTTTATTAAAATTCAAACATAACAGTCATGCAGAGTGTATGCAAAGAGTTCCAGAGTACAGAGTCAGAGTACAGCGTTACAGAGCTTTCACATGCTTTACTAACATTCATGTATTTTTTAACATTCACAGAGTTTTATATCAGCTCAGTTCACAAAGAATACTGATGGAAATTAATGCAGTCAGAGACAGAAACGGCTGGTGCTAAACAACAAATTAAACAAACCAACAAATTAAAAACAAACAAACCTGAAGCAAGTTAATGAACCACAGTAGCGCCCCCTATTGGCCAGCCGCCACTGGTCAGAGATCAAGTAACAAAACTGCTCAAATCCAGTCAAAAAGCAGTAAAGCATTTAGTAACCATAACCAACATACATCAACTGCCTCAAAAGCATGTTTTTACATTTACAGGAAACTCCAGCAACATTTGATTTTTATACACACCTCACTGTGATTTACAATGTCTTGTAGGACTTTTGGGGCTCGTTACCTTTTTGGATGACTTCTTGTTTCTGTGTTTGATTTTAGGGCTCACAGTGGCGTCCTCTTCTGGACTTTGTGATGGATCGCAATGTTCTGCTTGAAAAATTCCCTCATCCTCTGATAATAAATGCATTTCAGTATAGTAGTCCCTAGTTTTTATAGGAGTATTCGCTGTCATCTGTGCATCGACGTCTTCAGCAGAAAGACGGACATCTTGTTTAATGCCATATTTCTTTTGCCCTGAAAGATCCTCATCTTCGTCAGAATCCTGTGTTTGATATGTGAATACATTGGCTTCATTGTTATCTTCTGTAGTTTCCATTAGTTCCTCGAGTTGTTCTTGCCTTGGACTGGGCACTTCACTCTCCACATTCTCCACATATGTCCTAGCAATGTCTTCTGAAATGTCTACATCCTCCTGAAACATTAGATCGGCTGTCCGAATCTGATAGTCAGGTATGTTATTAGCATTTTCCTTGTCAGAATAGTAATAATAATTCTTTTCAGTAGTTTTTCTCAACTCTGGCGATTGTCTCAGGGTTAGTGACTCATTCTGAATGCTGACGTTTCTTATTCCCTCAGGCTTCATTTGGCCTGTAGAAACCTGCACCTGAGTCTCAGTATCTACCTCAAGTGCCTCGATGTACTTTTTCATAGCTATCCTTTGCTCCAGCTCCGTTGATGTGCAAGATTGTGATAAACTGCTTATTGCTTCCTCTAAATCTGCTTCCTCATCACTCTCGGGGTCAACTGGTGCTGGCTGTCGCAAATTACTAGGGTCTTGCAGGTCTGATTCAGTCTCCACCAGTTCTTGGTGCAATTGATCATTCACTTCTACATCTGTAGTTTGGACATGTTCCATCACAGGGGTGTCTCTTATCATTTGTATGCTTGACCCGAGTTGATCCTCACTCTGTAATACAGTGCCTGTCAAATCAAATTTGACTCTCATATTAATCTGATTACGACCTATTTCATTTTTCTCCACGATTTGGAGCTCAGGGTTTAGTTCTTCCTTTACCACTTTAGGTGGTAAAGCCACCTGGAAGTCAGGGACCACCCCTGTATCTACCTCCTCAGTCACCCCCTGTGGTACCTTCTGATTAACATCTAAAACTTCCACAAGGTTTTCTTGCACTGAATCATCATTCAGGTCTACCTTCTCCATTACTGCTATGTCCTCTGTCATTTGTATGCTTGACTTGAGTTCACCTCTGGCATCTTCTCTCTCTGAATCCGAACCAGCTATCCTTACTTCCCCTAGGTTTCGTTGCCCTGTCTCTGGCGTGAGGTCTTCCTCCTTAGTAAGCATAGTCACCTGGAAGTCGTTGACTATGCCTGCTTCTGTATCTACCTCCAAAACCAACCCTGAAATGTCTTGTGGTGTCTCAAGAGTAACATCTGAAGCACCTGCAAGATCTTGGTCTGATCCATTATTCAGTTCTGCTGCTAGAGTTTCTACTTGCACTACCACAGGCAAGTCTTCCATCTTTAACTGAGAAGATACAATTTCCTCTTTTTCCTTAACTTGCTGAATAAGACTTTGTTCACATATTTTCTTGATTTCTTGAGTCTCTCTCGAGTTTATCTCTTTCATTATCACTCCAACTTTTTCCTTTTGTCCAGGACCATCTGGTGATACTGAAGGATCCCTTCCGGTTAGGTTCTTTTGAGTACCCTGACATTCAGATTCCTGTACCTCCTTTTTATCTTCTTGACAGGTTGTTGAAGGATTTGTTGTTTCTATGGTGTTGTCTGTTGACTTGTTTTTTCGTCCAGTTGGCAATGCATGTTTGTTGAAGCCCTGATTAAGCATCGTTTCCTCAAGCTCTTTTCTTATAGCATTAGCTTTAGCTAGTATGTCTGCGGTGGAGGATTTCTGCAGCGGAAGATCAGAGAAAATAGGATGCATTACATTCATGTGAGGGGGAATGGTCATTTGTGTCTCATCAGAAGTATAGTCTCTGTTAACCTGCTTCGAGAACTGTTCAGTGTCTGCTTTCGTGTTCAGTTGTGCCTGTGCTTCTTCTGGCTGGCTCTTAGTATTGAAACTCATAGTTCCTTGCTGGTGCATGAACACATTCCAAGAGCTGTCTTGAGATGGTGACCTTTGAGGGTCCAGCGTATTCCCTACTTCTCCAGGATGTTTTGGTCCAGTGGCAGGTACTACATTACCCTCACTCTGTAGTAGAACCATCCTCTGCATGCCGGGGAGAGTGATTTGAGAGATTGAATCAAGTTGTTGCAAACAGTTTCCTTGAACCAAGAAAGATGGGGAAGTTGGGCTTCCGGGGCTGGAAGGATTTGAGAAGCTGTCTATTAAATAATTATCCTGAAGCACAGAGGCTTCTCTAATCAGGTATACTCCATTAAGTGAGGCCTGTGCTGTATTACTGTCCTGGAGAATTAACCCCCCGGTCTCTGCTGACCCATTTATTAAGTATGTACCCGGCATAGGCCTCTCAGCAATAATCACAGTGCTCGGTACCTGATGATCTACCAGATAGTACAGAGGCTGCTGCTGCTGCACAAGCTGTATCGGACTAATATTCATGGAGGAAACTGTGTCTGAGTTATTCAGAGCTTTGGTATCAACATTGCTTTGCTGTGGTAGGGGTGACACTGGTTCTGATAAAGGAACTATACTGGTGCTGGCACAGCTCTCATTTTTGATGGTGGTATCCACTGTCTGGACAATTTGTTCAGCCTTAGGGGATGGTGGACTAGGTTTCGGGGGACTGCAAATTTCAGCTAAAGCTAAAAATTTTGGTCCCAAATCATTGAGGAATGTCATGTCACTTCCTGACTCAAGAAGACTGCAGCAGTCCAATGAGCCTACTGGAGAATCTTGGCCTTCATGGTTGTACACCAGCAGACTGTCCTTGAGAGGAGGGTTCTCAGCTGCACACTTTGCTTTCTGAAAAAAAAGTGGTACATTATCTATAATCATTTAAATAAAGTATGCAAAGAAGTATAGTGCTGTCCTTTATTCTCTACCTGAGCGAAGTATCCATGTAGAAAATTGTCTGGCAGTGCTATCCCTCCATACATATCATGCTTCCTAGGTCTGAATGATGAAGCATATAGGTCGCTTCTGTGATGAGTAGCTGAAAAAGTGTTGTTTTGGTACACCAGCATGCTGTCAGTCTGCATAACTTGTTCGGGGGCCTGAGTGGAAGGCATCATGGGCACTTTGCTGCCAAAAGTACCACTTACTGCCACAGGTCGCTGGACTGGAACACTGAGAAGAGGCACCTCCTACACACAGGGATGACAAGAACAAAATGGGTAAATGTTTAGCAGTTCATAAGACGTAGTGTTGATGCGTGTTAAGTGCTCTTCGCATTCATAATGAGCATATATTTAAAATATATTTTGTTGTACTTCCTTCATGAATATATATAAATAGAACCTCCACCCACACAGATTAATTACTATCTTTGTCTGCAAACTTGGGTTTCGCGCAAACTGGCCACAGGCCACATTCACAAATAGGGGTGGAGTGCATTGGAAATCATGCATATACAGCTATGTGATTTGGTATAGATATAAAGAATGATACACTGAGGAAGCATGCTAATTGTTGTATAAATTGACCAATAATTTAAGAAATAAATTGACATATGACATATCATAGTGATTGGCTAAATCTAAGGCTTTTAAATCTCTCCTGAACTCTGATCAGATCATGCCATGATTTTTGGTTTATGATTGCATAAAATCTGAACCAGGATAGGACAAAACATTACTTTACATTACTTCAGATCAGTGAAACAATCTTGACTCATGGAGTATTTGACTTGTGAGTCATAAGGATGAAGTGCAAGTCTCGATGTACTGATTTGGTAGGTTAATATATTAATTGTAGGATAGACTATAAACCACAATTTGCTGGGTGTTTTGTTCTCAGTAAAGTGAAATAAATTTATTTTAAAATGTGTTGAATTTGACTCATGAGACAATTAGAGTGCAAAACACAAACTAAATGAACCAGGTTAATTACTTTGACTGCCAGCCATTTGGATGGAGTGCAAATCACTAATTAATGAAATGATTTGATCATTTTAGTTACCAGTTATTTTTAAATATGGTGGCAAAATGACTCCATATTTGGTTTATGTAAAGTCAGAGAGAATTTTGAACTCTACTGTTTTGTTTTGGTCTACTTATTGGTGGGTCAAATTATGATGTTTTGAATTATTAATTAAATAAACTAATTTAGTAATATTGGCTGTATTTTATTATAAGATCCTACAGTAAACCATAACCAAGAGTGTTTCTTATGGCACTGCTCAAAGAATCCCTTGTAACACCACTTTTTAAAGGAATTTAAGTAATAGAAGGTGTACTGTACCCTGTCCTCGCCCTTTCCTTCAGTGTGGTATGAGAGCAGGTTTTCTTTAGCATCAAGAGACAGCTCTGTGAAATCACTCAATGCCCCACACCGGCAGAACAACAGAAGCATGGGAATCACTGAAAACAAACCAAAGGGATGTAACTTAGTAAATGTTTGGGAATAGAATCCTGATACCATGTATATTTCAATGTATATAAAGACTACTGGGAACTTGTGGATGTGATATATGCTCAACTAGATCAGTGAAGTTATATTTTAGTTACAGTGTCGTTAATATGTAACTCACCCATCAGCAGTGCTAGGCCGGCTATGAGCAGTCCTATGGCTGGAGCTCCCATTTTGACTGAGGACATGCGCTGTTGGGATGCCCGGGGTGCCACAACACAAGTGTTACCTTCCTCACAGGTGCACACCTCCACCTCAAGCTTCTGCTTGTCCTCACAGCCCAAACCCTGCATGTCAACAATCTCCACCGTCAGCTCATACAAGCCTGGCCACAGCTCGTCCTTGGCATGAAAGCTCACTGTTGTTCCTTGGAATCAGTATAAAGAAACATAAATAACATTATTGTATTTGTGTTCATATAGACAACGAGGTTTACAGTTCATCGTTTATTTATTATGCGTATTAACACACACTATGTATCCAAAAGTTTGTAGACTCCTTCTCATGCAATTCTTCTTCAGAAATCTGGGGTATTTATAAGGAATCTCTGTCCCTCTACTCCTCTAAGCAGGGATTTACACTTAATGTTGAAACATTGCTGTGAGAATTTGATTGCATTCAGCCACAAGAGCCCTAGTTAGGTCAGGTACTGATGTTGGATGATTAGTTCTGGATCACAAACACCACTATAACTCTTGTAAAATGCCCAATTCTGGGAAGCTTTATACCTGTCTAGCTGACTCTTGGCATTGGGCATGGTGACCTAGGCTCATGTGTGGCAATACTGTAATAGTGGAAATTATATTAGCACTTTATGTGCTGAATGCTTCTTTCCAACAGCACATGCACCTCAAAGTAGCTGCATTTACTTATTTAGTAGGAGTGTCTGAATACCTTTTTTTATTGCTCAATATTGTGAATATTATTAAATTAAATGATTCTGTGTTGCTTTTATTTTACCATTTACAGGAACCATTTCCCATTCTCCACGAGTCTCCTCCTTTACCAGCACAAATTCGAAAGGCTCTGCATTTGGATAGATATCCTGGTCCAGCGCAGTCACAGTTACGCTTTTAGTATCGGAACAGAGGCTCTCATAGTTGCTGGTCAGTCTGGGACAGTGGTCATTTGAGTCTTCCACCTTTAAAGCTATTGTTCCAGTAAATGTCTTGGGGGGCACATCTAAATAAACACATACATTTGTATTCAAGGTATTGGTCAATATATATATTTATTTTCGGCAGCTTTCCCTTGTGGGTCTGGTGTGGAAGGACTATATTATTTTTAGCAGCACAATAGGTTGTCATGCTTGCCTTCAGTCATGCAGAGGATCTTGGCATAGTAGGTTCCATTGACCAGAAACTTAGACTCTCGATCTGGTATCTTCACAAGTTTAATTTCTGATGTGTCCTCGTTAATGGATAGCCAGTTGTCTGGATCATATCCTTTTGCATACCTACATTAGAAAGGCGATATGTGATACTAATAAAATGAAGAAGAAAAAAACTGTATTATTATTTAATTAAATAATGCTGACTGATCTGGAACCAGACTCACCGGACATTCTCTGCTGTTTTTCCAGTGTCACCATCCACAGCAGGAAAGGATCCAATGAGCTTAGGAACTTGAATTTTCTTTGGGTCCTCTGACACAGGAAACGTCTTCTCAGATGGTGAAAAGGCTGGACCATCCGATAAATTGTTTATCATTACTTTCACTCTGTATCTTTTCCCTCCTTCTGCCCCTGCTCCACTTCCTCCTCCACCTAACCCTGCCCCACTCCCTCCTCCACCTGCCTCTGCAACACCCCCTGCCAGTCCTCCACCCACAGCAGCTCCTGCACTAGCTCCTGCTCCGGTGCCACCCAGATTTCTGTCCGAATCCAGGGATGCTGCAGTCCCATTATGGAAAGGTGCCACATTTGATATGACCAGTTCCAGATTCATCTCTTTGGCCATTTCATAATCCGCAGGCTTCATGCAGGATGGCAGTGTTGGAGGAGCAGAAGATACAAGAAAGTATAAGTGTGACTGGAACAATACTAAAATACAGGACACTACTGCAGGACACCACTAATAAAAGCTGGATGTTTACCTTCACCAGCTTCAGAACACCTTCGTTGGTGTTAGGATCTGTCTCTATAGTGAAGTGTCCATCTTCATTACCCTCGATGATTTTAAAGAGGACCCGCCAGTTATCAGTGTGCTCTAGGTCTTTGTCCAGAGCTTTGAGTCTCATCACAACCACATCATCTACATCTTCATCTACATAATTTATGTGCTGATACAGGAAAGACAGAATGGATTAATAATCTTTCTGGTGTGTCAACAACCTGTATAAGACATGAACAGAAACAGTTCTGCTACCTCGTCTTGTTCCAGAGTGGGAACGTTGTCGTTGATGTCCAAAACCTTAATCTCCACTGTACCGGTTCCTGTCTTGCCGCCTGGAGCTCCGTCCATATCCACACCCTGCACTATTAACTTGTAGGAGTCATGTGCCTGTATGAGATTAAGCAAACGTTAAAGATCTCTTCTAGATTTTGAGATGTGTTGCAAGTGAATATATTCATTTTTGGTTGTCTCCTGCTTTTGAGTAGCCCTCCATTATGAAAACACAGACTTATCTAATGCACACAGAAAACAATCCAGAATACTAAATGTTTATGGCCTCTAGAAGCGGATGCTGATGGCCAGGCCAGGAGACTTATGGGAGGTGTTCCCATGTTTATGTTGTTTATTGTTGTTTTGTTTTAACAAGTATTCTCCTCTATCAGCACAAATGTGTATGGCTCTGCATTTAGTATTAGAATCAGATGCTCTTTTTGCTGGCCAGTCTGATACTGATGGTTATGCCAGGAGGCTCATGGGAGAAGATGTGTCCATGTTCAGGTTCTTTATTGTTGTTGTTTATTAGTTTAAGCTGTGAGCATGTGTATATTGTTCTGTTTTGTGTTTGGCTTTGAGGTGACGTCCTACATGGGTTTGTGCTTCTGTATGTTCCTTTATGCTGATGTTGAAAAAAGCATGCTTTGAGCAGATGTTTCATGGCCTCCCCCATGTCTCATGCAGGTGCTACAGTATGAATCTGAGCTGTGAATATTGTAAGATTTGTCCTACCAGCAACATACCACTCTATACTACTTTTTATTTACCTCTCTATCCAGAGTATGTTCTTTAACGAAGATGTCCCCAGTGTATTTGTTGATGGAGAACATGGGACCAGCTCCTTCTGGTATTTGCTCCACTATGCTGTACGCAATTTTTGTATTCATAGTTCCCGGCTCATCAGCGTCCTCCGCTGTTATCTTCATGACAGGAGTTCCTGCAGTTTTGTTAGAAAAACAGCAAAGAACATATTAAGATATCCAGCAGAGATCACTGTGCCCTCAAATTTAAATAAAGTTCCTGTTATTGATTTATAAATACACACTCCTAAAAACTCTTTAAAATCTGCCAAAACTATTGCCTTTTAAGAACCTTTTCATACTCATACATCTCTCTTTCAAACATGGTTCATTAGAGAAGCAAAAGTAAATTATCTGTGGCACTAGTGGTAAAGCCAGAGGGGTGTTGGGTGTGGCCCTAGTCTCAGGCTACACATGCAGCGTCTAATATCTTTGGCACACAAATTTTCCAGAACTGTTGGGATTTTGTTGGAATCTGGTTGACTATCTGCAAGTCTGTGTATATGTTTGTCGTATATGCCACTCAAATTTTTTCAGCTAAACTATAATCAGCCATAGTAATCAGCTGCTTACACCAGACTTTTAGAGAATGATTTAAATCCATGCGATTTTCACAAATCACCCCTCCCTCCCTGTACTGGCTGTGCTAAAGCAGAGGGCTATGATTGGTGGTTTTACATGTCTGTCAGTCGGTTTGCAACATGATACAGAGACATCAATGACATACAGTCAAAGCTGTTATGTCTTCACATTCTGTTGATCATTTTTGCTAATTTTGGAATGTTTAAACTAAAAAAAACGTCACAAATTCAAACATTAATTAACCCTTTTAATTAACCCTTTGTGGAATCTTTATATCTAAGAGAGTAGTTTAATAAGCAATTGTTTTACTCAACATTTTTCAGCAACTTCTCATTTACATAAAGCAGAAATCATTCATTCTAGTGATAATTTGCAGTTTGGTGTTTGGGGTTGCAGTACGAATCAACATTACATACCTATTTTACTGCTTTTTAAGAACCTTTCCTAAATGCCTTCTAAAAAAGAAAACCCAAGGAGGGTTAAAATCTCATTTTTGTAAAGAATATGTGTGCGTGTGAAGAACATCATGTAAAAGTTCTAGAAAGAATCACTTAATTAGTCATTGTAACTGTACATTATGTAAATGTTCTTTAAACCTTCAGAGGTTTTTATACTCATAAATCTCTCTTTCCATTATGGTTCATTAGAGAAGCAAAAGTAAATTATCTGTGGCACTAGTGGTAAAGGCAGAGGGGTGTTGGGTGTGGCCCTAGTTTCAGGCTATACAGGCACAGTCGCCTACGCAGCCAGAGAGCGTCTAATATCTTTGGCACGCAACATTTTTCAGAACTGTTGGGATTTTGTTGGAATCTGGTTGACTATCTGCAAGTCTGTGTATATGTTTGTTGTTTTGTCAAATTTAGTTTTTCCAGCTAAACTATAATCAAGCATAGTTATCAGCTGCTTACACCAGAGAATGATTTAAATCCATGCGATTTTCACAAATCACCCCTCCCTCCCTGTACTGGCTGTGCTAAAGCAGAGGGCTGTGATTGGTGGTTTTATATGTCTGTCAATCGGTTTGCAACATGATACAAAGACATTAATGACATACAGTCAAAGGTGTTATTTCTTCACATTCTGTTGATCATTTTTGCAAATTTTGGAATGTTTAAACTTAAAATGAATTAAATACACCTTTATTTTTAAGAGTGTGGTTTAACAGATTTGGTGGGTGGGGTTCCAGTAAGAATCAACATTACATACCTATTTGACTGCATTCTGCCACAGAACCTTGGGAGAAGGTAAACTTTGGTGGATTGTCATTCTGATCTGTGACCTGTATTTTCAGAAGGACCTCTCCTTCTGCCAGACTGCCATTTCTGTATCGTGCCAGTCCTTTCAACTAATAACACAATACAGTAACTACCATTAGTTTAGAAGTATGTCTTTCAGTTTAGCTATACTTATAGAACGCTTTGGAACCCACATTGTACTCTGATCTTTCCTCTCTGTCCAGTAAGCCTGTAATTTTGACCCAGCCATTTTGGGGATTGACAAAAAAAAGGTTGTAGGGCTCCTTGTCAGCACCATGTCCTGTCAGGCTGTACTCCACCGGCTTGTCTTCTGTGTGCTTATCAGACCATATCTGTAAGACAGTTAAGATACAGTCATGTTATTGTTCAGAGATCTTTACACTTTGAAACAATTATTCTGGTCACTTATTAGATTGAAGATCATCTGATAGAAAACAGACTTTTCCTTATAACAGTAGAAACAGCAAAGTGATTTGTAACTTTCAAAAATGAGCCAGTAATTCCCCTATTTTATAAATTTCCTATTTTCACTGAACAAAGCAAATAATGCCAGTCCAGGCTGATTTTAATAACCTAGAATCATAAACATCAATCTTCTAATCCCTTGACAGAATTGCCTCGTGTGCACCAATCACCAATCATCTTTTCTGGTTTCAATATTCTCAGGCTAGACCTCTGCACAAACAAGTCTTAAGGTTAACCTCACCCAACTCAGCCATGTGAGAACAAACATTCGTCCTTGGCTTCTGTTCCTGGCATTTTGGTGTAAAATGAACTAACGTAGGTGTGCTGTGATATTTAGGAAGCACTTACTTTGGCTATGAATTCTTTTTTTGTGTAGTCCACATTCTCGATGAGCTTTGTAGCAGGAAGGATCCACTCTCGCTTCCTTCGCTTGGATCTCGTTTGCGATACCTAAAGATCATAAACAGTTTAGCTGCAGGATAGATGTGATACATTTTAACACGTACTCGCATTTAGCAGCATCGAAAAGTCTCTTCATAAAAATGGCATAAGGTTTGGTTTTGTTGCAGTCAACTGTAAAAATGCAGGGGAAGAGAAAACTGTTTGTTTAAAGCTACACAAACATCTAAATAATCTTCTGCTTGGAAACCTGAAATGAGTAAAAATGGGTTAATAAACAAAATTTCAAAGAAAAACATGCATCTCCATTTTTGTCTAATTTCTTTTCTTTTTTTTTACTCTTTTACTGCATTATTTGAACACGACAGCTGCTCTTTATGTCCTGTGAAAGTATGACAATTGTTGGACCAATAGAAATATTGCTTGGAATAAAACCTCATTACATTAAGTTGTATTTAAGGTTAAGAAAGTTTTTGGCCTGTCCTGTAAAGTTCCTATTGAGGAGATTCTTGTGAGAATATGCATTTATCTAAACTTGCCCATGTAATGAACTGAAATAAGCTCATATTAATGCAATTATTAATGTTTTATTTATTAATTTTGTTAACATTCACACAACCTGATGTCTCCTCCTGCTCTGCTGACCTTTCATTTAAAGATGTGCGGCTTGTTTAATGCTCTTATGTACAGGTCTGTTAGATACTTTAGAAATACAGTCATATGCAACGTTTAGTTGATAAAATGTAACCTGTGCACATAAATGTAGCAAATATTTTCAAATATATTCAATATATACGGTTGACTGATGTTTATATAAAGCAATCTCATACCGAAACCAGAAATGCTATTCCTCTCAATTGCTCTCTTTGTAGAAACTCTGTAAATGGTTCTGGATGTAGTTTTAACCAGTGTGTTTTGTCTTGGTTTCTGTGAGATGTTAAATAACAGCAGAGTTAAACAGAAGGTATTCCTCATTTCCTGACTCAGGTATCAGAAAGAGATCCCTCATTTCCAGACAGAGGTAAATGCCAAAAGTGTTGAATAAAGCTGCCATGAGGTCAAAAACAACAGCTTACATGTGGAAAAGACAAAGTGTAGTTCCATAACAACATAATACAAGCAGTATATTATTCTGGTTATTATTATAATTATAATTACTATTATTATTATTTTATCGATTATCTTCGACTTTATCCCGCTAGTGGGGTCACGGGAAGCTGCGATACACCATCAACAGGTCCATCGCATGGCCAACTCACACCTATGGGCAATTCTGGATGACTGATCAACCTAACATGCATGTCTTTGGACTGTGGGAGGAAACCGGAGTAAGTGGAGGAAACCCACTCAACAAATGGCCCGGACTGGGAATCAAACCCGGATTGTCTGTGGTTGCTAACCGCTACACCACCATGCCACTCTATTATTATTATTATTATTATTATTATTGTTATTATTATTATTGTTATTATTATTATTACTTTGCCATAAGACATTTACAGTAAATATGTAAACAAGCCGAAATGCTAATATATAGGGGGAAATAAAAGCTATATTTGTTTTTCTTTTGTTGAAACAAAACAAAAAACAAAACAAAACAAGTATCACCGTACCATCACCTAGCCGAATAATTCTTAACTCTTTATCTAATGTAACTTTATTTTATTCCAAGCTATTTTAAATAGAACCATTTATCATTACATTTTCAAACCATGTTAAAAGCAGTTGCTGAGCTCAAATCATTTTATGGAAGTAGCTAAAAAATTTGATTTCTCTTGTAGAACAACATTTAGATTTTTATTACATTTATTAAATCAGTCACTCGAAGCCATGAAAGCAACCATGCAGGTTTTGTTTATTCATTCAAAATGTTCAAATCTGTGCCCCAAACTGGGTCTCATTGGTTTATTCATTTTGAAGCTCTTGTGAAGTTATTTCTAGTTTATATATGTAAACAGAACAGGCATTTCAGCAGAACGTGGTTATTTTTGGAGTTCATATGAGAGCAGGTTTATTTCTATTCATTTATTCTTGCTTAATATTCCTATATTTCTATCTTTATTAATATTTCTAGAAGCAGTTTGCACTTTTTCATTTTGCTGAGATTTTTAAATTTCACTCACCACAGTCACGCAGAGTAGCAGGAGCAGACAGAGTCTTCTGAGCCAGAGAGGAGCCATGCTCACTGAAGACCTGCAGGACCCCTGCTCCTCTCTTTTTTCCCCTGTCTCTCACTCTTCTGTCTTCTTTATTCCTTTCAGTGCTGATCAGAAGTGGGTGTGTTTGTGCATTAGTGGTGGTGGTGGTGGTGGTGTGTATGTTTCTCCAGGCATTCTGACCACACCTCTATACCCCTCTGTCTCTGGGCTGGGCTGGAACAGGGCACTACATTTCCATATTTTATCAGCAGGGCTGTCTAGCTAAATGCTCTCTAGCTGCCTCCTCAGTAAATCAGGAATTGTTGATACAACTGAGTATAAATAAATGATCGATAACAGATAACATTTGATGGTAATATATCATCGCTGTGCAAAGAAAAACATATATTTCCAAAATGCCAATAGAACCTGAAGTTTTCCCAAGCTCTCTTGGAGTATTTTTATTGTGAAACTTTCACAGCATACAAATGACAGTTGATAAATATGGAGGTATATGTTTTTCTTTGGACAGCAACAATATGTCTGTTAGAGTTTAGTTCATCAGAAAGTGTACTTTTTATGTTAGATTTGAATCAGTTACTGAATTCCAGTCTCAGGGTCAGTTTATTTATTTAGATTTTATATGTTTAGCTTAGGCAGGTTGTGCTGTATTGCATTGAATTAGTAAACCAATATCCAGCAATTACTGAATTGTCCCCACCAATAATTTTATTCCCTCAAAAAACCCTGATCTGTCAACATCTCATTAACCTAAAGGTGTAGAAGGGGTTAAATCACATTGTCTACTGGAGTCCTACCTCCCCGTAACACATATGGCCAGTGTGATTGGCTGTGTCTTTCCCTGCTGTCACTTTTAGCTATGTTTGGTTGTTAGCGGTGCCAAAACTGGAAGGAGAACTTTCCAGTCATATGCAAGACTTACTGTGCAATGTGGGAGACACATGGTGTCAAAAGCGAGTGAGGATGGCAGCAAAAAAGAAGAGGGTGGACATAAGGACCTGTTTTTCAAAGAAACGTGTAAGTCACTTAAAGTTAAGTTCAAAGAAAACAACAAAACAGGCAATGGGCACTTAATTAGTCTATGTTGAAAGAGATCAGTACTGAAAACACAAGAGATACAAATTATAAAGAATATATTTTCTCAAGAACAAAAATATTGTTACATAAACAACTTGATCCAGACACCCCAAAACTGCTGACAGAATGAAACCTCAAAGCTGGTAACTTTAAAGGAGTAGAATTAAAAGCTTTGTGTTTTGACACCTATTGGGGATACAGTCTCTCACAAGCCAGGACACCAAGCACTTTCAGCAGCTTTCCCAGGATACAGCAGCCCAGGAATGTGTTGGCATGCCTAACACATTAACGTCTGAGAGCATGCCAGACAAACACTGCCATCAGCACTGAACTAGAACAACCTAGCTGACAGTGCAGTGCTCTGGCAAATACTGCAGAGTTGAAGGGACAAGTTTTATTGAATGGCAAACATACGCTGATAGAGCAAGTTGGGTCTTGATAAGTAAGACAATAACCCATTTCAGTTGTACATTCTCACATGATTTTTAATTTGTATATTACATACTATTAAAAAGGTGATAGATGCTAGTGCTATAGAGATGTCAGAGACCAGCCTCTCTTTCAGTCACGTTACAGACAACCTGGCCATGAGGTATACTTTATTTGTGGAGAAATGTGGATGAAGAGAGCTGGATGTCTAAAAAGAGCAGGTATGCTATATAACCTCGAACACTAAGTGTAATATTACATCTATATGTATGTGAATTGTCCACTCTTTACTTTTGTGCTGCTCCTGTCACTTTAACTCTTTCATTTTCCAAACCAACGAGTTATAGCTGTTCCCAAAGGAGTCACTGAGATCATGTTCCTCTTCAAAAAAACATTAAGATTAAACAAGCAGCTAACCAAACACACCCTGCACACTGCCCTGCAGGCTTCTTTCTCATGTGCATCTAAAAAGTTTACTGGTATTTCTGATTAGATAGATTAGACAGATAAGGAAAGGAACATATGTGACAAAACAGGTTTTTCCAAAACTAGAAAAGTGATTAATAGCTACAGATACAGGATACAGTCCAATATAATAGTCCAGTACAATAGATATACAACTCCCAACAGCTATGCAAGACCTTATAGACTACCAAGGCTGTCACCATCCAATAAACACTTTCATCAGAAAGATTCTAAGATTCTTCTAAGATTTTGAAGGTGTGGAAAATATCTCTGCAAATATATTTTAAAAAATCATGAATAAATCAATAGAAATAAAATTATTTGTAATGAAACCTCAGCAACTCTGCCTTTTTATATATATATGCTTTTGTTAGATCAGCGACAGCATATTTTCTGATTTTTCCAGACCCAAAATAATAATAATGTGAACTATCTTTTGAGAAGTTTTGTCATTTAACATAGTGCAGTTTTATTGCACGGCAGACATAATGATAGTGATGATAATAAATGAAGAAAATGTTGGCATACAAATAAACAATTCTGCTTTTTTCAGAGTGCATTTATTTTATTTAGAATTTTCTGATTTTTTTTCCATTACCCCAAATAAAACCAATCTGAATGTAATACATGACAAAGACATGATCTGGATAAAATCTAATTTGATTAACGAGTGCAGCAGCCATTAATGCGCAGAAAAAAGAAAAGAAAACACAAAGAACTTTATATGCCATAAATGAAAAAAAAACAACAACAACATGGTAATCCCATTATCTTCAGAAATATTAGTCCCCCTCCATATTGGTCTCTTAAGCACTCATCCCAACAAGTCTTGCTTTTGTCTGTACATTCTTATGGGTTATCAAGGAAAAACATACTGAGAAACATTCCAGTGGTGAATCAGCATTAATGCTAGCTTGCATTACTTAATATCCACTTTTCTTTGTTATAGAACAGAGAACAGAAGATATCATTAACACTTGAGTTTACCACTTGAGACATATTGCAACATATCAAAGAATAATAAGTATCCAAAATCTGTCTTTACTATTAATGTAAGCCAATAGAACCAGAATTTTCTACAAGCTATTTTGGAGCATTCCTATTGGTCCATTCGTCATAAAATCTTTACACAGTGAAAACAGCAGCTTGTCTTTAAATGTTGCAGAAAAATAAAAATCAACAAAAATGGATATACATGTTTTTCTTTGGACAGCAATGATATATATACACAGTGCCTTTCTTATTGTTATATTTTCTAATAACATTCCAAAGCACAACCCTGTTGTATTTTTTCTTCTTTTTTAAAGGAGCAACCTGTCGAACCTATACTCCAAATACATATCACCAAAAAATACACAGTCCCTCCTCCCATTCAATTCCTATCAGTCGAAACGTTGCAAGTTTAGCATCAGATTTCATCACCAAAAGCATCTCCAACAATACAAAGCAATGACTATGCTAACTCTTCCTTTGCTTCTTTTATATCACTTATTTTAACTGTGAAAATGGGGTTCTTGTCAAGAACTGGTGGCACCAATCTTATATTGGTTGCTTTCCAAGAGCTTCATCATTGCATTTATTCTTCTTTTAACTGGTTACCTGTCCTTAAATAATCTAATTGAAGACAAGACCTTCAAAATTATGGACAAGAGATTACAAAATGCCAGGCCAGGGCTAGCTGGTTAGCATGTTTACTTCAATAGATATCTATGCAACAAAATACACAGACAGACATTTCCCCACATTCTGTTAAACATTTTAGTTAAAATTGAAATGTTATACTAAAAATCGTACACATTAGTCCTTTGATGCCAATGTTTCTTTCAGGTGGTGGTGGGAAGATCATAATACCTCCCAAATTTTGTCATGAAAACAGAGTATGTTGTAGACTAATTAAAACAGGACCATGTACGTGTTTACACTATTAACTCAGGGTTACCGAAAACCATAGTAACATCTCATTAAATGGACATCCGTCACACACCTGCACCAACTGCCTTCTCCTAAAGTTATTATTTGCCCCCCAAGTACACTCTGTCAATATTTACATGCACTAGAAACATCTAAATTACACGTTCCAAAGTAAAATGTCATCACTTGCACATTGCGCATTACTGATTGCCTACTTAGCTGCATAAACAGTTTTTCAAAACATGATGCACACTCACAGGCTTTGAGCAACAGCTGTTCACTAGTATCACCTGCTGGACGACCTCCTTAACCTTGTTGTTGTACCATTACAATGTTCTGTTCAATTCTGGTGCAAATCAGCGCAGAGCCATTTTTAAAGCATAGCCTAATTTCCTGACCAGCATACTATGATGTTAGAAGAACATGAGAAGTTCTGGAGCAGTCAAAAGCTTAATTATTGCTCAAGAACTTTTATTAGCTCACCCTTAAGTGACATCATTGGGGCATCACTGGGGCATCACTGCACAGACCATACCCTCAGAGATAATGAGGTTTAGTACTTTCAAGCAAGCAATGTCTGGATCTGTAATCACAATTAATCCGAGAAGCAATGGCAGTTTCTCCTAGCTAGTCCTGACGTAGCCTTGCATTGGTGACAAAATGTCACCTAGACACATAACAACACAACTACCGAATCAGGCCTTCGTTTTAAGCAACATTTTTTAGCAACCATGTAGGGCGTGATGAAAAAACCTCAAGCCATTTAATCAAGGATTAATTAGGTTCTTTAAACATTAAAAAAAACATTGATAACACTTGCATGTTAACAACAATGGTGCTTTGAAAAAACATTTATTCAAAGGTTACCTAGTAAAGCAAAAACAGTTCCTCTAACGCAAAGAACCCTTTTTGATGGGAGCTAACCACTATATTCAATTCCAGTGTAAATCTTTCTACGTGGGACTTTGTGTTGGGTACCGAGACTAGTCCCAAAATGAACATGGTAGCCATAAAGCCGTGTTTTGAGAATTCATTCCAGGAACAAGTCAGTATTGCCTTAAAATCATTCTCTGTGATGACACTGCTAATGATACAACCATATATATCTGAATTTTAATGCCTGTACTTGTACTTGAACAAATAGAAGCGGAATACTCCTTACATTACTTTGAGTCTTCACCAGGTCCAATCTTTGGTTTCCCTGGGTGAAGGTCTTGAAGAAGAGAGCCCTGCAGTTGTTGCATGCCTTGCTCTCCCTGGACTAATACAGTGGAAAAGGCTAAGCCGCCTGCACTGGTGAGATTTGGACAGCTACCTAAAACCATATTTCCTTGAAGCATAGAAGATCCATCAATCAGGTACATTCCCTGTTGTTCCAGAGTGTCCTGTGCTGTATTGGTGCCCTGGAGAACCAGCCTATCAGCTCCTGCTGCCCCGTTTATGACGTATGCACCATGTGCAGATCTCTCAGAAACAGTCATATTTGGTACTTGACGTTCCACCACGTAATACAGAGGCTGCTGTTGCACAAGCAGCATCTGACTAGTATTCATCATGGAAATGTCCTCGGATTTGTTGATCGTCTTGGTGAAATTGGTGGTCATGCTCTGCTGTGGTGGCTGAGGTGGAGCAGATTCCATAACCTCAACTTTCTTGGTGGTTATACAACTCTGGCTTTCAATGGTAGTATCCATTGACTGGACAACTTGTTCAACCTTGGGTGGTGGAGGACTGGGCTTGGGTGGATGACAAACCTCTGCTAAAGTCATAAATTTGAGTCCCAAGTCGTTGAGAAACTCTAGGTCGTCGTTTGACTCAAGGAGACTGCAGCAACCCACTGATCCAGCAACAGATCCTCGACCTTCAAAGTTGTACAACAGCAGACTGTCCTTCATGGGGGCGTTCCCAGCCGTACAGCTTGCTTTCTACAATGTAAAGAAAGAAATAGTGTTTAAAGGTTGCATAAATATGGTCTTACGTTCTAACACATCCCCAAGAGGCATATCTTTGATTATCCTACCTGAGAGAAGTAATCGTGTAGGTAGTGATCCGGCAGTGAAATCTCTTCGTATATGTCATGCGCCTTGTGCCTAAATGATGCAGAGTACAGCGCGCTCCCATAATGCTCAGCCGAGGAAATGTGTTGGTTGTGTTGGTATCCAGACAAGGTGTCAATCTCCGTAACCCCTCCGTTTAGATACTGACTAAACAATGCACTGTCACAGGCCTGTGAGCTGAGCAACATAGGGACGTTGCTGGAAGCACCAACAGCTGCAGCCATAGCAGTTTGTTCTACTGAAATAGGAACACTGTGAAGAGGCACTTCCTGTAAATACATAGGAAGCACAGACCATGTTAAACTTATTCTACGTGTATCAATACACAGTACATCACTGATGCTAAGCTTATCACACAGGCATATATCTACCACTAAGGAGACTGTTTAGTTGAAACACCCCTTAAAAAGGTCCCTCAATAATGCCGAGAACACTAAGGTTTAGAGGTCTAGGAGTCCTCTAGGAGGACATAACACCAGATGTTGGAACATTTCTTCGAAGATTTTATGGCATTCAGCCACAAAAGTATTCAACTGTGAGGTCTACATGATTACTGGTGTGCATATTTTGAATGTTTTACAATGTTTTAGAAAGTATGTTTTCTTATCACAGCATTAATATTGCAGCATGCTCAGGAATGTGTGGCATGTTAGTTATGGGGTAATTGTTCTACAGCATTTATTTGTCGTATGGATTTTCTATATGCATTCTAATTCTGGGCTAGCCCACTGGCTGTGTCCTGTGTTCTGTGTAGATTAGGAAGTTCAGAGTCAGTCCAGGGCTGATGGCTGAGAAAACAGGACACAGTTTAAGCCCAGAGCAAACCCTCTTTAGGTAAGGTGTAGCTGCAGCCAACAACAGCTCATTATTAAAGCCCAAGCATGAGCTGTGTCTTCTTTCATAGCGGTGAATGTAGCAGTATTCTGTATGATGCAGCTCTCTGACTGTACCACACTCTTTGTGTCCTGAGGTCCTGAAATGTTTGCTACTTTCCTTCCTCCACCTCACTAAATGCTTTGCACATTGTTCAGGTTAGCACAAAACGTGGGTTAGATGGACTGATGCCATGTCTCACCATGGGGGAGGTCGAAAGGTCAAACAGAAATGCATCGATAAGGTACAGGTGGTTGGTTCTGGATCACAAACACCACTTAAGCTCATCCTAAAAGTATTAATCCCCTCACTCCAAAGATCACTGTTCCACTGATTCACAGCCCACAGTGGACATGGCGACTCATTTATGGCTGCCCCAAAGCATCTCATTCTAAGGCTTTCTATGGATATTGTACAAGCTGTATGTGCGCAGGTAACCACAGTGGAAGCACCTTAGACTAGCTGAATTCACTAGTTAGAAAGGGGGTCTCAGTACTTGTGGACAAATAATATAAATATCTGGTTCATCACATTCATCTCATTCTTTTTAGCAGGAATATTGAGGTTTGTGAAGGCCGTTTAAAGAGCATATTTGTTATACTCATTTGTAAATAGCTAATAAATAAGCATTAATGGCTTTTAAATGAAAGCATGCTTTTCAATTTGGTGGGTGTGTATTTTACATTTTGTTTCTTAAAAAAAATATATATATATATATAAAAACTGTATTCTGAATCCTTCTCATGAGGGCTGAATGCAGATACCTAATTTGTAGTACGATGTATTTTTTCTCCATAAGAGGGCGCTCCCTGCTGATCAGTGCAATCAAAAGTAACAGGAAGGGATTGAGTTAAGGGTTTAGAATCAAATCTGTTGTTGATGTAGTGTCACCAGACATCAACTGCTTGCACCAACTCCAAGAGGAGTGTGGGATGTAAGAGATCCAGACTTCACCTAAAATCATCTTTTGAGCAGATGCTCTTTACACTGGGTGCAAATAGTATGATGTTGCCTAGTGTTCACAGTCAAATCATGCTATTCACATTTAGATGAACGCTTCAATCAGCAGCATAACTAGCCAAGGTTTCATACGAGGAAAAATAAGATTTTACATTTATTTCCTATACCTATAAACTGCTGTTGTCAGAAATATCTATACGTTTCTTATGGTATTGTGTTATGTGTGTTATAGCAGAAAGTACCTTGTCCTCTCCTTTGCCTTCAGTGTGGTATGAGATAAGGTATTGTGTAGCCTCAAAAGGCACCTCTGTGAATTCACTCCCTGACCTACACTGGCAGAACAACAGGAATAAGGGAACCACTGAAAACAGAGAGACAGAACATGCAGTTAATAACATTTAGTAGATCCACATAAGACAAATGAGCATGTGTGCGAGCATTTCAACTTTCGACTCACTCATGAGAAGGGCGAAGGCCACTATGAGTGGTCCCAAGGCTGGAATGCCCACATTGCCTAAGAGGCCATGTTGTTGAGCTGTTCTGGAACCACAAGTGCCACCTTGATCACAGGTGCACACCTCTACTTGAAGTTTCTGTTTTTCCTCACAGCCCAAACCCTGCACGTCGAAGATCTCCACCGTCAGCTCATAAAAGCCTGTCCACAGCTCGTCCTTGGCTTGGAAACTCACTGTTGTTCCTTGGAATGAGTAAATACACATGCACATCAGTGAATAAAATCTCTTTGTGTGCTTGTATGTGTAATGTTACTGTCTATCATTCTCTGTATGCATAGAAACTTGGATATTTAGATATGAAGGTTTATAAAGTCTGCACTTTACCATTCACAGGAACCAGTTCCCACTCTCCATGAGTTTCCTCCTCTATTAGTACAAATTTATAAGGGTCTCCATTTGGATAGACATCCTCATCCAGTGCAGTCACATTTACAGATTTAGCACCAGAACAGACACTTTCGTAGTTGCTGGTCAGCCTGGGACAGTGGTCATTTGAATCTTGCACCTTAAGGGCTATTGTCCCAGTAGCTGTTTTGGGTGGCACGTCTGAAAAATAAATCCAATTATATTTCAGAATTAATAAATAATAATTTGAATATTATATTAAAATGACTCCCCATATTTGTACAAGGGTCATTCCCACGAAATGGCCTCAAACCATGTCTATAAATATTTGAGTGTCTTTTATTTTTTATTTTCTACTTTTTAACTATATAAAAATACTTTTATATACTTTTATTTACTTCAACTTATATTATTATACTTTGTATATTTTGTATAGATTTTTATTATTTTTTTGTTATTTTATCTATTGGTGAATGGAGGAACAGCAAAGTAAGAATTTCATTGTACAATGAATACAGTCTGTTCTGCTGTGCATATGACAATAAAACTCTTGAATCTTGAATCTTTTGAGCAATGTTCATATAATTTAGTTCAATTACTATGAACATAAGCTTTTTTACTATCATACTTGAATTTTTTTTTCTTATTTCTAAAAATCACATGTATAATTTTGATTTTTGATTTAGAAAAATAACTTGTAAATGCTAAATTTCTACATTACTGGTTTCCTTATAAACTCAAAGGAAGTTTACCAGAGGACTAAAATGTTATGTGGTCCAAACAGAACAGAGGAAAAACCTCATTAAGGAAAAACATAATTTGCACATTTATCTTTAAATCTTTGTGTTGTGGAAACAATATCCATTTAAATTAAATGAAACCATTCAGGCTAATTTTAATAATTCAACCAGTAATTAGTGACTTAATTAAGTAACAGCTTGCCTTTGGTCATGCAGAGGATCTTTGCATAGTAGGTTCCATTGACCAGAAATTTCGACTCTCGATCTGGGACCTTCAAAAGCTTAATTTCTGAAGTCTCCTCATCAATGGCAAGCCAGTTGTCTGGGTCATGTCCTTTAGCATACCTGCATTAATAAATAGATGTTGATAAACCAAAAAAAAAATTGCTGAAGTAAATTACACTGAGTGGGCGCTGCATTCAGAACATTTTCAAATCTTATATCAGACATCATCTATTTTCTTATTATTAGTTAAGCCAATTTACTGTTCACTGTATTATTCATAGGTTTTCTGTGGGTTTCAACCACCTGCAAGACTATTGCAACACCCAAGTAACACCTTAGCAACCACATAAGAAACCATAGCAATGGCTTTGTCAAGCCAACATATAGTTTGTTGATAAATCTCTCTAGTTGCTTTCAGGCTTTGTTTTATTATTTGTAGTGTGATTGTAGGGGCTTTTATGCAAAGTGCTCAATTTGTTTTGAAATATTTGATTTATCTGAACTTACCTCACATTTTCAACCACTTCTCCAGTATCTCCATCCAAGGCAGGAAAGGATCCAATGACCACGGGGACGTTTAGGTCATTTGGATCCTCTGACACAGGAAAGTCTTTTGCTAAAGGTGAAAAGCCTGGGCCATCAGGTAAGTTGTTTACAGCGATTTTGACTGGATAGCTTTTTCCTCCTGGAGATGGCTTCTTGTCTGGTTTAGTTACTGGTTTAGTCCCCGGTTTGGTGCTTGGTTTAGTCACTGGTTTGGTGCCGGGCTTGGTATCGGGTTTAGTGCCAGGTTTGGGACCTGGTTTGGTGTCAGGTTTCACACCTGGTTTTACACCAGGCTTAACTCCTGCACCAGCACCTGCTTGAACCCCTACATCAACATCAACATCAGCATCGACATCTACATCTACCCCTACATCCACACCCACTCCAACCCCCACTCCTACACCTGCACCTGCACCTACACCAACCCCCACCCCAACTCCTGTTCCAACTCCAGCTCCAGCTCCAGCTCCAGCTCCAGCTCCAGCTCCAGCCCCAGCTCCTGCTCCAGCACCAACTCCAGGTCCTTCAGGACCCTCCAGTTCTATATTCAGACCCAAGGCTATCGCAGTTCCATTAATAAAAGGAGCTACGTTTGAAATGACCAAGCCCAGATCCAGTGCTTTGACCTTTTCATAATCCACAGGCTTCATGCAGGGGAGGAATAGAAGATGTAAGGAACAGGAGTAAAGTAATTGAAATTTAAATTTAAAAAAATTATCTAACTTATAATGAAGCAAACTCACATACCTTAACCAGCTTTAGAATGCCCTCGTTGGTTTTAGCATCTGTTTCTATAGTGAAGAGCTCATCTTCATTACCCTTCACGATTTCAAAGAGGGCCAGCCAGTTATTAGTGCCCTCCAAGTCTTTATCCAGAGCTTTGATTCTCATCACAACCACATCAACTACATCTTCATCAATATCACCAGTGTACTAAAACAGGAGATACAGGGAAGATAGTCAGAAGTAGTTGAGATAAGACGTTTATAAAGTTAAAAAGTGAAATATAAAAATAAACATATGGGTTTCTTTATAAGACACTCAGTTACAGTAGCTAATGCAGCATTCTGAACCACGATTGCTTTATTTTGAGTAAAAACGTTCATTAAGCACAAAAAATATATTTTTAGGAGACATTTCTGAGATAAGATAATCAAAGTACATAGAACAAGGGGAAGCTTGTAAAACGAAAGACTTAAAAATTCTAACAGCCATGCAAGACCTGGCAGATCACTAAAACTATCACCATCAAATAAATTTTTTATAATTTTCTCATGTTGGTGAGATGCTGGGGAAAATTTAAGCTTCAGTCTTACTTCAGATCTGAAAAAATCCACAAGTTTCTGACTGTTGGATTACTTTGAGACAACAACACTATGGATCTGGTAGGATATGTTGCTAACAAGAACAAATTAACCTAAAGATAATGCCAGTGTTTTCCTTTTCAGTACAATGGTCAGTCCAGACCAACATTGAATGTGTTAGGAGTGATAGGGTTTCTAAGAAGTTTAAACATATCCTAGTAGATTTCTTTTAAGAAAGTCTCCCAAAAATATCATAGGAGCAGACGTAAATAAGCATAAATACAATATAAAGTAGCATAAACATCTTATTCTGAAAGAAGTAGGTAATATCTTGAGCAGCAGTTTGAAGAACAAAGTTTAGTTTCAGATTTCTTCTGGACGCCGCAGACATGAATTTATTCAATTCCTTTACCAGAAATCTTGATTTCGCTTACTGAAGTATTGAGCAGTCAAAGCAGCTATTAGATGAAATAATACTGGATTGTTTCCACATGGAAACAAGCTTGAAAATGGTTCAATAAAAACACTGACTGTAAACCACTACTGGCTGTATTAATACTATTTAAAAATTTAAAACATAAAGTGTTTTGCTGAACAAATGAAAGCTTCCTTTCTATAAAAATAACTTTTTAAATATAATGACCCCAAGTACCCAAACCTTTTGCGCATTGCTGTATATTGGCACTGAAAAAGATTGTAGTCATTGGTCATTGGTTGGTGGACATTTTGACTGGAATAAATAAAGAGTTAAACTGATGACCTTGTGATGAATTTTAGATAATGAATCTTTTTAATTCTTTAAAGATAATTATTGAAAATTTGATAGTGATCATAAACAGATACTTGATTTTGGTTACCTCATCTTTCTCAAGAGTGGGAACATTGTCATTGATATCCAAAACTTTAATTTCCACTGTACCGGTTCCTGTGTTGCCATTGAGAGCTCCATCCATATCCACACCCTGCACTATTAGCGTGTAGGTATCGAGTGTCTGCGAGAATGAGCAAATGGTAAAGATCTCATATATTTTTGCAGTTCAGTGACATGAACTTGATGACAGCTCACTTCTGTTTGCTGCATATTTCTACTACACACCAGAAATAAGTACTGCTTCAAATTTCTACAGAAGATTAGCATTAAATGATTGTACAGTGCTTGCTTACCTCTCTGTCCAGGGTGTGTTCTTTAACGTATATTTCCCCAGTGTCTCTGTCGATGGAGAACATGGGACTAGCTCCTTCTGGTATTTGCTTCACTATACTGTACGCAATTTTTGCATTAATGCTTCCCGCCTCATCAGCATCATCCGCTGTTATCTTCATGACTGGAGTTCCTGCAGTTTTAAAGGATAATGTTAAAAGAATTTACTCAGAAATCCAACAGAGGTCAGTGTGGCTACATTAGTCAGAGCTACCTACTGATCTTATGACACACATGTTAGAAAACACAGGAAATGAATACTTCTTTTTTTACTTTTTCATTTTTTCTAGCTATTTCTTTCCTCATTTATATAAAGTGAAAATCACAGCTGGTTATAGACCTAAAATAATTAAACTCAGTCTGAAGGCTTGGGTTAACCACATGGAGTGCATTAGTGTAGATATTTTTATCTGGCCATGTTTTGCAAAGTGAAATGTTGCATGTATTTGTGGTTTGGTCTCCATTTGTTGATCCATGATTGATGCAAGCAAGATAAAAAAACATGTATTAATGATGAAATCAATGGTTCAAGTCTATATATTTCTTCTGCATCAAAATGTTCAATTCACGAATATAACTTACTGTAGTTTGTTAAATGTTGATATTATAAACCTTCATCTTCAGTTGAATGGCACAGCCTTATGGGTCAATATGACCCTTGAACAGTACATCGCTAAGTAGCACAACACAAAGGTTGAGGGAAGGATTAATAGTACAAACCAGTTTTGCTGCACTCTTTCACAGATCCTTCGAATAATCGGAACATCGGTGGATTGTCGTTTTGATCTTCCACTTGTATTTTCAGTTGTATGTCTGCTTCTGCTAAACTGCCATCTTTGTACCTGGCTATCCCTGTCAGCTATACACAAACATCACACACACACAGTGTTCAAATCACAATATTAGCAGTTGTGGATACTTTGTATGGTTGGCAACAGTTTTGTTGGAAATGCATGCACCCAACACTAAACCCCACTATTAAACACTGCTTGTCAAATCATAGCTTAGCATATAAGAATGGGTAACCATCATTATGAACTTATAGAATAACATTCCTCAAAATCTTACAGGATATAACAGACTGTAAATTGGATACTGAAATATGAAGAGTGTGGGAGAAAGACTGAAGACCTGTATTACCAATGAAACCTACTGAAATTCACACAGGATATATACAAGTGCTCCATGATACATGACTAAGTTCATTAGCTGGTAAGTATCCCTAGTTAAGAAACTGTTTTTAACCCTCTAAATTTGAAGTCAAATGTAATGAGAACAAAAAGGATATTAAATAAATGTGTGGTATAAAATCTAGACACATTGTAACAGACAGTACGTCTAGTGAATATTGTGTTTGCTAGGTAGTATTAGTATTAAACACACAGGCCACATAAGCACAAAGTAATGTCTTTATAATACGTATATGCATAGCGTAACAGGAATAACATTGCCATTTTATTTCCATGCCATCTACAAGGATCACGCTAGCTTTCCTTTTATTCAATGCATACTTGAGACCTTTTTATTTAATCCTATGTGCAAACCTCAATTCTCAAAAAAGTTGGGACAATACAAACATGAAGCAGCGATCAGTAAATTTAGCTTGGCCTGTTTTTAATTGGAAATAGTAGGAAATTTAGGTAGGTGTTTCTGTTTGAGGACTGATCACTCTAATGTATATGATTACGCAAGCTACAGGTTTTGGCTGAGCTGCCCAAGAATTTGGAGTCTTCTTTGTATGATTTTGTGCTTCATGTTACACCACATTGTCAAACGGGGGGCAAGACTTGACTGAAGGCAGGACTAAGCCTTTCCTAGAAGCTCAGACCACCATGACTGCAGCACTTCCAAAGCATTTCAAACCACTCCTAATGTTAAATTGTTCCTGTTCCGTTTATGCTACAGAATATGTGTGCTTTGATAAAACATTAAATATCTGACTAAACTGCTTTACTGATAAAGTATTAATACTCACGTTGTACTGTGATATTTCCTCTCTGTCCAGTATGCCTGTGATTCTGACAAACCCATTTTTGGGGTTGACAACAAAAAGGTTAAATGGCTCCTTGTCAGCACCATGTCCTGTCAGGCTGTACTCCACGGGCTTGCCTTCAAGATCTTTATCAGACCGAATCTGAAAACACGCACCAGTAGACTTAACACGTCAGCACAGTTGGCCATTATTTTGTTGGGAAAGCTGTCGTAGTGGGTAATATATAATTTGATAACACATAATACATATGAGGTAAAACATGCTAATATTCTTTCAGTAATCACTCACCTGCCACTGCATAGTCACTGAATCAAGTTTAGTCCAGGGTGTTATTGAGGTAATGAACATTAGAGAGAGACATATGGAACAGCTGGTCTCTTGGGGTAATTTAGCCTTCATTTAGCCTTTAGCATAGCAGCCCACTAGCTAGACCTGTGTGGCCTTTTATTTTAACAAAGCAGAGAAATCAGCAGCTCAACAGCTATGACTGATTGAGTAAATATTTAATAAACTTATATAAGAAATAAACATAAATACATTTGTCCAAACATGTAAAATGGTTATATACCATATATAACAATTTAATTGTTTAAATATAAAAAAAATATGAGATTGTTAGGTTAATTAGAGTTTATTCTAGTATCAGTGCTCAGAAACAGCTGCTGCTTAAGGATCAGGCATCTATATCGGAAGGGAAGAGGTGATATCGGTGCATCCCTAAATGTATGTTCTTCAGATCCATTTTTGAACATTATTGTATTATTATTATTGTTTTATTTTATTTTATTTGTATTTATAGTAGTTATATTTCTTTGTCGTTTTTCTCATGGTAACCTGTAAGACTTTCGCACTCAAAATGTAGACTTCAGGCCATCCTGCAGCTTTGATGTTCAACTTTGAAAACCTGTCAGTCCAGTTCTTCTCTGATGTTTCGACACTATTGCTCCCAGGCTGAGTCTGAAGTCTGAGACTCTGCTCAAGAGCTGATCTTGACTTTACTGCCTTTGCATGAGAAAACATGTCTCTTTGGCTTGTGTCCTGGTAGCTTCAACAAGAAGAAACAAGGTAAAATGTAAATAATGTATGCTTACTTTGGCAACGAATGGCTTCTTGGTGTAGTCGAAATTCTCGGCAAGTTTTGTTGGTGGGAGAATCCACTCACGCTTCTTTCGTTTGGACCCATCTGCTGTTTTCGTTGCCTTAAACACGAGGAACATTCACAGAAGACATGAATACAAAAAAACAACCTGTCATACAGATACATAAATATTGTGGCGGCCTGAGGCAGAACCGCCATCATGCTGGTGCTCGTTTTGCACTTTTCCCTTTGTAGGCCTCAGGTGAGCCTCATTTGGAGAGAGCTCTTCTGAGAAAGAGAACTTGGTTAGAAAAATATAATCTCTGCCAATTATGTCAAAGAAAATTGATTTTATGCTCCCGTTTTGAAGTAAAGTGACTTTTTGCCAGCATTCGTCTGTTATCCTAATAATACACTACATGCTCACCTATAGTTTATTTGGAAATCAATGGTTTTAATAGGGAGTTTGCTGCAGTAACAGCCTCTACTCTTCTGGAAATGCTTTACACTAGATGTTGGAACATTGCTGTGAAGATTTAATCACATTCTTTCTTAAAAGCATTAGTGAGATCAGGTGCTGATGTTGGATGATTGGTTCTGCATCACAAACAACCCTCCTGCTCATCACAAAGTTAGTAGATGGTGCTCCATCACTGCAGAAAATGCAGTCTCACTGCTCTACAGCCCATTGCTGGAGTCTTTAAACGCCTGTAGCTGATGCTTGGCATTGAGCATAATAATGTGCTTCACATTCTACTAGCAAAGTATAATGTAGATTATACAAGCAGCAATAGGTGTTCTTTAAAGAGAAATTCCACCAACTTTCAAATTTTCTACGCAATCAAGTCATCAGTGGTATGAAACCATGTTTATCTTCTAAAACACATAGTCACACAGAATGCTTAAGAATAGCTGTTTGATGCATAAGAAATAGTTTTACAATAGTGATGATAGTGATGATACAATAGTGATGATAGGTTCCTATCATCACTTTTGTAAAGAGATTGGAGTTGATGTGTTTCTCGACTCCTTTCCGATCAACTTTGAGTGAGTACTCCTCTCAGTGACTAAAGCCTACGGAAACTTAGGATTTGTGGAATTCCCCTTCAAAAAATTTAATCCATTAATCTTTGTATTATAAAATGCATTAAAGAACACCTCAAGAATTGTCTTATTGTCATGATGTACATTGTTAAGAGTGGGCTTTACACTTGCAATGCTATACTTTGATTTATACCACTTTCCTTAGAGAGCACATAACATAAATTTCCTTTATACATCAGTTGTTTAGACACATCTGACACTGTAACGTAAAGACTTGCATTTGTTTCTCTGCTGTAGAGATTTTTTAATTCCAGGCCCACCTGCTTCCATCCAGCTAAAAATCAACAACATTTGTCCCAATCTTCCCTTTAGTGTAGATGTTTTGGCCTACTCCTGCCTGCAGTCCTGTATAAATGTAAATGACATGCAATGTTTGACTCTACTGGCAGATAAATGATGTTTTTCCTGAAATAATCACAACTGAAAATGACTGCCATATGCCAGACTTGCCTTAAATCTTCTTAATTGTGGTTTATTGACTTTTCTGTAGAGCCTATTCCACAACTTTCCATGTCTGATTGTCTACGAATGAGCTTATTACTTTCTTGTTGATTATTTAGCTGTTTTTCCCATTATGTTAAATATGCTGAACACTGCATCATTATTATTATTTTCTGTAGACTATTTCTTAATTTGCAGATTTATTTTAAATCAATGTGTAGTACTGTTCGAGCACACACTGGATTTGTTAACCACCTGCTCCCAAACACTCATCACTGTGATGGGACCTGTAAGTCCTGCAGCGTCACATGAGAATGCAAACCTCTACAAAACAGTACACAATTATTTTCCTTTCATAGCCAATGAAACCATTCTTACCCAACTTTGTGTAACTGTATCAGTGCATTCTCAACAGTACATTTAATTCTGAAGTATTTGAGCAGTGTGCTGTACTGCATTATACACATTATCATAAAAATATTTTCAGTTATTATTATATGGGGGGGTCCTGGCCTGGATGTTAGGGAACCAGCCTTGTGATTGGACGGTGACTGGCTCGATGCCCTGAACTGACTAAAGTGCCTTTGAGCAAGGCACCTAACCCCCTACTGATCCCCGGGTACTGTGGATAGGGCTGCCCACCACTTGGGGCAAGTGTGCTTACTGTCCCCTAGTGTGTGAGTATGTGGATGTTTCACCACATAGGTTAATTCCTCTGTAAGCAAACACAAGTAGCAAAATTCTACATGTTCAAATTCTGCATGTACTGTAAGCACTTTTAAAATGAACTAAAACTGAAAAAGTAAAGGGAGAGAGGTGGGTCTGCCTCTGACTGAACGTCTGGTTAATTTATTAGCTGCTATGACAGCATGTCTATAGTATTTACCCATAAGCATGAACACACCCTACAGCCTACACCTCATCATAAAATAGGCTTCCGATGTATTAGACAGATCAAATGTACAGATCTATATCGGAGAACTGTTCAATTGTGCTAAATGGTAACCATACAGTTACTGCACTAGTCACCCAACACTAAACCCCAGTAGCACTAGAACTTATTTGATTACAAATTTGAATGTGATGAGTGAGTTCTCACTAAACGTTCATGTCTGTGCAGGCTAAATGTGAGGAATGCGCATCCAACATTCAAATTTTCTTTAAAAAAAACTGCTTCTGTCGGTCAGAGTTCAGGTTTGAAGCTGTCATGTGAGAATTTCACAGGCGCCTCGGGCCTTTTTCCACAGTATGATACAGTTTTCTCTGTGCTAGTGGTTAAGAAAGCAATAGACGACATCTAGCAATTTGTAGCAGATTGTAGCAGATTTTATATACGAACACAGTCACTGTATAAATTACTGATATATGATTATAAAATTGGCGTTTCACAAGTCAAGGTAATTCTACCCTGGCAGTGTAGGTGAAACTCTCTCTCCCATGGGTGAAGAGTTGATGGAGCCAATGAATTCTTTAGAGGAAAAACGTGAAGCATTGCAAAAATGTGAATGCACTTGAAAAAAACAGTAAGAACCAGGTGTGCATCGTAAAAAAGAGCTACAACTGGATCAATGTATTCTTTTTCTGCATAACACTCTGAACAGGGGGAGGTTATGCTTTGCGTATTTAAGTGTGTTTCTAAAGTAAATACCTGACAGTTTTACAGTAAAGGATTCTGAAGAGTTTCTAAACAGTAGGCCTGGAGGCATGATACAAAACAACACCTGGTAAAAGCAACACCTGGTAAAGAACCTGTACATTTGGACTTGTAGATAGATCCCTGCCCATTTTTTGCATTAGGCTGTGAGTGTGAAAGATCTATTCTATGAACCCGGCCCTGGAACCAGAAGTGCTTCCTCTGAGGCATCGCTTCAAACCAACTCTTAAAAAGTGCAGATCAGTATTCGGATTGATTATGAAGGTCATGAAATATGATGATCAAAGTTATGAAATTCGGCCTACATTAGCTTTCGCATCTATCAAGTAGCTATCACTGCTGTTGGAACAAAAACTTCTCTGAATTAGAAAATGGTTAATTGAATAGAAGTAAGTGAAGCTATTTTTTCATTGTGCTTATCTATTGGTCTATTCATTATGAAATGTTTAGCATGCAGTAAAGGCCAGTTGAGCTTCTCAAAATCTGTACTAAATTCCAAAACAACATAAATGAAAATACCAGGATTTGTTGCAACATCTCTATGCTATAATATTTAATTACATAGACGAATGACTATTAAACTAACTCACCACAGTCATGCACAATAGCAGCAGCAGGCATAATCTTCCAAGCCAGAGACAAGCCATGGGCGCCTCACTGCTCCTCTCTTCTGCCTCTATCCCACCCTTTTTGCTGATAAGCAGTGCTTGTGTGTCTATAAGTTAGAGTGGAGGGGATGCTGACCACCCAGTGGTTGGGTCTCTGTACTATTCCTCCTTCTTTAGACACGCCCACAGGTACTGGAAAAATGTAGCTTTTTTCTATAGGTTCAGAAGGCCCCTCCCTTCTGTACTGCTCCTATACCTTTCCTGTCTACTCTCTGTCTCTTTTTCTATCTCTCTCATTAAATTTGCCATGCCATCCTCTCTCTATATGTGTTCGATTAACAGTTTTTGTAACTGTAAGAGTATAAGTATGTTTGTTTATATGAAATAAGAAGATTCTTTACACAAAAATAATGTGTAGCTCAAGATCTCAACGTCACTGAATGCGTTCAGGATGACTTGGACTGTGGGAACAAAAAATACAACCAACTTCTAAAACTAAACTTTACTAGGCAATTCTACCAACAAATATAAAGTAACTGTTCTGAGAAAAATGCATCTCTACTTTTTATATCCAGTGAAAGTTTCATTATGAATGGACCAAAAAAAGGCTCCAAAATCACCTGGAAAACTTCCATTTAAAGTTAAGATATTAAGTTAATATATATATATATATATATATATGACAGGTGCATTACTGGTTAGATCCCCTGAACAGACAGGACGTGAATAAAGTGCCCTTGAGTAAGGCACCTAACCCCCACATGCTCCCAGGCGCCATGGATAGGGCTGCCCCCTATTCGGGGAAACTGCTGCACGGATAGGCCAAAATGTGGAGGTAATATTCTTCTGTGTTCAAGCACAAAGTGTCAGTGCATGGTATTGCTTTTTTCTGATGCTGCAAAATGAATAACTGCTATTTAATGACTAGAAATTAAATAAATAAATGGTCATCTCTGATATTTCACATTACTGCAAGAAGAAAGTCTATCAAGCAGAATATAAAATACCTTACACCATAGCTGCATGTAAAGGCATCGTGACAGACACCACAGAGCTGAAGGTCAACTTTTGAACTGTTGTTTGTTTGTGTCATTTTAGTACGGGCTTGTGTCGTGAACTGGAGAAGGCTACCCTAATGAACAGTGGTAGAACAAGTTCTGAAAGCCTCTACAAAACAGAGGCAGCAAAGGTAAACATGTTGAGCAGTGTCCTAGTGTAATACTGTTAAGTAAATGTATAGTTCACTTGCCACACTGGGGTTACTAGTAATGTACATAGTAATGTAGTAATGTACATGTGCATGTAAAAGCCCACTTTGATGTTGGATCATCAGTAAGTGGTGGAATGGAAAGAAGTAAAAATATCTGTTACCTGTCATGCAATGTCTCTGTGTATCATAAATCAGATTATTTGAAAAAAATGTAATTGCATGGAGAGGGTGTTGTTCCTGGGACACTTTAGGTACAGGACACAGTGCCGAAGGCTCATTTTGCCACTTAATAACAACTCAGGTATGCTGTTTTACATACATAAAGTTAGGGCCAGAAGTATTTGGACAGTGATACAATCTTTGTGATTTGGGCTCTCCATGCCACCACATTGGATTTGAAATGAAACAACTAGGATGCAGTTGAAGTGTAGACTTGAAATAAAGTGTAAGATTAATTTGAACAAAAATAGCCTATGAAATGTTTAGGAATTGCAACTATTTTTCAGGGACTCAAAACTAATTGGATAAATTAACATTACTGTAAATAAAATGTTCATATCAATACTTTGTTGAAAATCCTTTGCAGGCAATGACTGCTTGATATCTGGAACCTATGGACATCACCAACTCCTGGGTTGGTTTCACAGTATGTTTTGGGTCATTGTCATTTGGTTGAATATGAGCAGAAAGTGTATCCCTGTACACTTCAGAATTTATCCAGCTGCTTCTGTCTTCTGTCACATCATCGATAAACACCATTGACCCAGGGCCATTGGAAGCCATGCATGCCCATGCCATCACACTGCCACCACCATGTTTTACAGAGGGTGTGGTGTTCTTTGGTGCTTTCGTCTTCCCATCATTCTGATACAGGTTGATCACTTTGTGGTGAACCCTCTGTATTTGCTCTCATGAAGTCTTCTCTTTATAGTAGACTTAGATACTAATACACCAACTTCTTCAGAGAATGTCCAGGCATTTTTGAGATCCTGAGCTCACCAGTGCCCTCTTTTTCCCCAGAATGTACTGTTAATTTGGCCACTCTTAACATTTCTGCTATCTCTCTGATGGATTTCTTCTTTTTTTCTCTTTTGACCGCATGTTGTGGGTTCACAGCAACAGCTTACAAATCTTACTAATCTGCCACACCTGGAATCCACTCCAGACCTTTTACCTGCTTAATCGTCAATGGATTAATGAGGGAAAAGCCCATGCAGCCCATGAAATAGCTGTTTAGATAATTGTCCAATTACTTTTGGTCCCTAGAAAAAGAAACAGCTTCATGTTAAAGAGCTGTAATTCCTAAACCTTTTCTCCAATTAGGATGTTTTATTAGAATACCCTCAAATTAAAGCTGAAAGTCTGCGCTTGAAGCCCATATTGATTATATAACTGTATCTTGAATATGTTTTGGTAAACAGCTAGAATGCCAAAACTGTCACTGTCCAAATATTTCTGGGCCTAACTGTATGTGTGTGGTCTGGAGTGGCTTTATTTGGGGCAGCCCAGTATTCAAAAGCCTGACAACAGTTAAGGCTCAAAACACAGGCAGTTAACATCACAGGTAGATCTATATTAGAAAAAACCAGGAGACAAAGTAGAGATCAAACACAGGAAAGATAAACAAACTGCAACAGCTTAGAACTCAAGTAACCTACACAGAGGCTTAGCAAACATACCTGGAAAACAAATGGGGTATATGTGTATCTGTTTTAATGAGTCCTAGATCAGCTGCAGGTATGTGATATGACAGGAGCAGGAGGAGTCAGTGAGGAGCTGGAAAAGAAAAACAAAGGTACTGTGCAGGCCTAAGGGGGTAGTATGTGATAACATGTTTGTGTTTATCTTTTTTTAAACTTCTATGATCTACAAGAAAACAACATTTACAGAGATTACCCATGAATAACATCCCATCTTTACATTTTAGCTAATGTTGAGAACTCACTCAAAGAAATGCATGCAGGGATGCAGTCTCACGTTATGCTTTGCAGTGCAGGGGTATGGCTAAAATGAGGCTCTGCTCATGAACTCAAACTCTTTGCATTGGTGGTGACATGGAAACATGTGACAATTGTTTTATTAAAAATATATTTTCTTTTCAAAAACATAATATATTAAACAAATCAATATTTTCACAAATATAAAATTAGGGGTGAGGTTTGGGACCAACACCTTCAATTAATTTTATATATATTTATTATTTTTTCTCAATTAAGGCCTTATGTTTGAATATATTAGAATCCTAGTATAGTCCTTGTAAATATGTAATGTCTGAATACTTTTGTTCTTTTAATGCTTGTTTGTTGTGGGCCTGCAGTTTGAACTAATTTTGTGGAATGGTTCTTAAATACAAATACAAAGTGAATATTCAGTAAATGTGTAATGTAGGAGTTAATAAGAGTTAATAAAGCTACATGATGTCTACATAAGCATTAGACAATGGCCATAAACCATAAACATTTTAATGGATTATTACAACAGGCATTGTTTGTCATAAAGGCTGCATGTGTCAACTTTGACTTTGTCACATATATGTCAGGTCACATTGATATTTGATTGATTGGTTGGATAAAGAATCCTGTTTTTATTTGACAGTTCTGGTGATTGTTGGTTGTGAAATGATAATATACATAAAATATACATAAGCCTGTTAAAGATAGTCTTTCTGACATGGGACCATCATTAGGTTGTGGAATGCCACAGTGGAATGCAAAGGCAGAAAATACCATCTGTCACCTGTCTAGTGATTTAACTGTGCATTGAAAATGCAAATCAGTTTGTTGGGGAAGAATGCAAAGAAGGAGTGGACATGGCTTTGTAATGACAAGGCTTGGACGTCTCTGAAACCAACAGCATCTAAAAGGCAGCACATGTAACTCCAAAACGTGATCAAACCATGACAGATGCAGGCTTTTGAACTTCATGCAGGCAACTATGTAGAAGATCTTTTTCTTCTTCAGTCCAAGGAACATGCTATCCATCATTTACGAAAAAATTCTAAATGATTGATTGTTAGACCACAATACATATTTTACTGTGGACAAATGTATTTCAGTCCAGAGAAGTCAGCAGAGTTTCTGGACATTGTTGACAAATGACTTTCACTAGTATAGTATAGTATGATTGGCATAGTACAGTCTTAAAGCTTGTGAATGCTGACCACAGTTTCTGAAAGTATTACTAGACTTATGCGGTGACACACATCACAGAAACAACTCCATTTATGATGCAGAGCAGTCTGAAGGGTCAAAGTCATGGGCACTATTTGTGTTTTTGGTCTTTTCTTTATGCACACTGATTTCTCTGGAGTCCCTAATTATTCTGATTATATCGTTCACTGTAAACAGTGAAATATTTTAAGTACTTTAATGGCTCACTGAGGAAGGTTTACTTTAAAACTGATTGAAAGATTTCTTTGGCGCTTCAACCCATCCTTGCTCATAAAGAGCGCAGCATTTCCTGGATGCTCCTTTCATATCCAAGCATACTTTCAGCCCATGTTCTCTAAACATTTCACAATGTTCTGCTGTCCCAACTCTTTTTTGGAAAATGTTGCAAACATCACTTTCATAAATGTCTAAAAAAATATGAAGTATGTGCTATTTGTGATTAAATGCAGGTCAAAGTAGATTTATAAATCCACTACTTTTATTAGATTTTACCTTTTGCCCCTTGCCCTTACTTTTTTGGAATTGGGTTTGTATAAAGTATCTGTTAAAATTACTATCCTAAAACAATATCCAAAACAATAATATTAAAATACTAAGAAAACTAGAAAACAAAGAAAAGTATATAATAATAAACAAAAATATATATAATAACAACATATTTTCTTTTGAATTCATGTAAGAACGTTAATATTAATTGAATTGTGCTTTTTGTAAAAGTAGCAAAAATATGTAATGACAAAACTTCCAATAAGAAACACACAAAACCACAAAAACAAAAATATCACAAACACTATGAGAATGTCATTAAAAGTATTATTTCACAATTATAATCTGGAAAACCATATGAAGGTATGTTTCTAACCTTTTCTGACCCTGTATGACCAGATTGGTGAAAACTGTTTAAATGAGGACAATACATTAATAGAACACTGTTTATAGAACAATGTTTAAAGCTTCACCTCACTTTAGCATAAAAACACAACCACATAAAAAAAAAAATACAAACATCTTATATTTCCAACAAAGGTACAATGGCCAGTGCTGAACAAAAAAATGTAATTTACCGCACACACACAGTGATGCCTGAAATTTGATAATTCTTGAGAATGGGGCTCACACCAGATACTGAAAGCAAAGGTTCACATACGTTTGCCACTCACAGACATTGTAATGTTGGATAATTTTCCTCAATAAACAAATGACCAAGTATAATATTTTGCCTAGTTTGACACTATAAGATCACATACTTTAAAGCACCTTTAAAAGATTTTTAATAACCAAAACCCAACACTTTTTTTTTATAAAGAATTCTTAAAAGTCTTGACTATCAAAAATATTTCTCAAACATCTTCCAAAGCACCCTGCCAAGCCTGGTCTAGTTTCTCAAAATCATCTTAGTATTAAGATGATCAGAACAGACACAGAAATATCATTATGCTAATTTAATTTTTGGAAACACAACCCTGGTCTGTAACGACTCGGCCACTATACAAGTATACAAGGCTCATATGTACTGGACTTGTTCCAAGAGAACATCCATGAACTTGATTTGCTGTGACTTTGATTTACCTATTACCAAAACCTATTCTGTTCTGTTTACTTGTTCCAAGTACATCTTCCTCCTGGCAGTTTACTTATTTTCACAGGTTTTAACTGTGCTGAGGTGGCTTGACTTGCTGCTAGTGCCTTACTTGGACTCTTTGCAAGAGTTTTGGTATTCTGTTCACTTGTTCCAACTACAACCTGCCTGTGGTTTATCCCACTAGTCCCCCTCTGCAATGTTCTTTTTTTCACTGGCTTTAACTGTGCTGGAATGTCTTGACTTCCTACAAATACCTGACCTGGACTCTCCACAAGTGTTATTGAATTTACCCTATGACTTACTCCTTGAAGGCCCTGCTGCAATGTATTTACTCTCTCTGGCTTTAATTGTGCTGGAGCTAACTGCCCTTGTACCATGATGAAGTTCTGAGTCTGTGAAACATTCTGAACTAGAGTTTGATTAAGTCCAGCTAGAGCTTCACCTAAAACCACATGTCCTGGCCAAGTTGCTTTCTCCATGATGACGACCTGCTCACCATTAAGTAAGGTCCCAGGTGTTTGTCCTGCTACTGAATGACCACCGGTTATAATCATAGCCTCTGACCCAGTCTCGCCAGAGATGGAATCCTGATGCATCCACCTAGAACTTCCTTGATGTAAGATAGATTCGCCTTTAAGTGAATTGGGATGTTGGGATGTAATATTAATGTTTTTTTCAGAACCTCCACTGAGTACTCTTTGTTGGCCAACACATGATTTTTCATCTGCAAGATAACTTTGGTTAAGGATTAGTCTTTCACCTTCACTGGCCAGGTACATGCCTTGGCCTACTTCAACTGAGGCCTGTCTTGCCAGTAGAACAGTGCTGGGCACCTGCTCCACCATGTAGTACAAAGGCTCCTGAACCACTAACATTTGGCTTTGCATGGATGAATTCTCACTTATCAGTGTGGGGGCTGGTAATGACTCAAAAGTATTTTCTGAAGTTTTCATCGCCTGACTGGAGTTTGCAACCTCTGTAGATCTTTCACAGGTGTTTTGTGTTGTCATGTTAAGGCTGGCTTTGCTCTCAGGAATTGCTTCAGAGGCTGCTTCATGTTGTATCTCAGGGTAGGTAAATCCACAGATTTGGGCCAGGGTGGTAAATTTTGGCCCCAAATCATCCAGGAACTCTAGGTCATCAAACGATTCAAGAAGGCTATCATAGGTCTCAGAACCAGCAGATGATCCCTTCCCCTCATAGGCGTATACCAGCAGACCTTCCTGAAGTTGTGCATTCTCTGCTTCATATCTTGCTTTCTGCAATAAAAAAGGCAAATATATAGATCATACTGAGAAGTTTTAAATTACTGTAGTACATTGCTATAAGTGTAGTTGTTGAAAGCCCAAATTGGGCTGGCTATGTGTAAAAAAGGAAAGGTAACACTTCCAATGAATCCTGTGCTCACAATACTTTACAAATGCATTCATAAGGCAATATTTGGCATATACGTCACTGTATAATACCAGACATAAGCATGTACACTTATTCTCTAAGCAGAAAAAATTACATATATAACATTTTATAAAGCAAGAGTACATGACTGAAAAATTCAGGCTCTATAACACCTCATAATACCTGTTCAGTTACCAGTCAGCAATTATTCACACTAAATATAAAAAAATATGCTACAAAACATTACCAATCAAGCTTCACATTGTGAAGTCATATATGTATGTGTATGTGTATGTCAGGCACAACACACACTAACACACCACTACCTCAGTGTCACTGCAGCGCTATAAATGATCCACAACCCACATTATGCATGATGATTCAGACACTTAAGAAAAAGGGGAAAGAGATGGCAAGCATATGGACCATGGTCTGTAATTGTAAAACCACAAAGTGCATCTATATGGTTGATAGCTGATAAAATGTACAGTGCCTTGCAAAACTATTCGGCTCCCTTGAACTTTTCAACCTTTTGCCATATTTCAGGCTTTAAACATAAAAGATATGAAATTGTAATTTTTTGTGAAGAATCAACAACAAGAGGGACACAATCGTGAGGTGGAACGAGATTTATTGGATATTTTAAACTTTTTTTAGAAATAAAAAACTGAAAAATCTGCGTTAATCCTTGTAGCGCCACCTTTTGCTGTGATTACAGCTGCAAGTTGTTTGGGGTATGTCTCCATCAGTTTTGCACATCGAGAGACAGAAATCTTTGCCCATTCCTCCTTGCAAAACAGCTCGAGCTCAGTGAGGTTGGATGGAGAGCGTTTGTGAACAGCAGTTTTCAGCTCTTTCCACAGATTCTCGATTGGATTCAGGTCTGGACTTTGATGTGGCCATTCTAACACCTGGATACGTTTATTTGTGAACCATTCCATTGTAGATTTTGCTTTATGTTTTGGATCATTGTCTTGTTGGAAGATAAATCTCCGTCCCAGACTCCAACAGTTTTTCTTCTAGAATGGTCCTGTATTGTGCTCCATCCATCTTCCCATAAATTTTAACCATCTTCCCGTCCCTGCTGAAGAAAAGCAGGCCCAAACCATGATGCTGCCACCACCATGTTTAACAGTGGGGTTGGTATGTTGAGGGTGATAAGCTGTGTTGCTTTTACGCCAAACATAGCATTTTGCATTGCGGCCAAATAGTTAGATTTTGGTTTCATCTGACCGGAGCACCTTCTTCCACATGTTTGGTATGTTTCCCAGGTGTCTTGTGGCAAACTTTAAACGAGACTTTTTATGGATATCTTTGAGAAATGGCTTTCTTCTTGCCACTCTTCCATAAAGGCCAGGTTTTTGCAGTGTACGACTGATTGTTGTCCTATGGACAGATTCTCCCACCTCAGCTGTAGATCTCTGCAGTTCATCCAGAGTGATCATGGGCTTCTTGGCTGCATCTCTGATCAGTCTTCTTCGCTGAAAGTTTAGAGGAACGGCTGGGTCTTGGTACATTTGCAGTGGTCTGATACTCCTTCCATTTCAATATGATCGCTTGCACAGTGCTCCTTGAGATGTTTAAAGCTTGGGAAATCTTTTTGCATCCAAATTTGTCTTTAAACTTCTCCACAACAGTATCTCAGACCGGCCTGGTGTGTTCCTCGGTCTTCATGACGCTCTCTGCACTTTAAACAGAACTCTGAGACTATCACAGAGCAGGTGCATTCATACGGAAACTTGATTACACACAGGTGGAGTTTATTTATCATCATCAGTCATTAAGGTCAACATTGGATCATTCAGAGATTCTCACTGAGTACATTTGCTGCACTAAAAGTAAAGGGGGCCGAATAATATTGCACGCCCCAGTTTTACATTTTTTATTTCTAAAAAAAGTTTAAAATATCCAATAAATTTTGTTCCACTTCATGATTGTGTCCCACTTGTTGTTGATTCTTCACAAATATTACACTTTCATATCTTTATGTTTAAAGCTTGAAATGTAAATGTAGAATTGTATAATGAGGGTAGCATAGAGACAAGGAGGTGGTTTTATCGTCATGGCTGTTCAGTGTACATCATTGCAGGGAAGTGACATCACATTTTTATCAACATCAAAGACTCACGTTGTGTCTGGAATGGTCCATTCGTTAAGATAGATAGATAGATAGATAGATAGATCATCTATCTATCTATCTATCTATCTATCTATCTATCTATCTATCTATCTATCTATCTATCTATCTATCTATCTATCTATCCTTTTATTAACATCAAAGACTCACGTTGTGTCTGGAGTGGTCCACTCGTTAACTCATTCCCTGATTACTACATAGACTGTTAATGTAAAACACAATATAGGGTAGCAGTGAGACAATCCGGTGAATCCGGTAGAATTAGAGGCAATAGTGGTTTCTTCTTCCCAAACAAACCGCTATGCATTGTGGGCCATTAACCTGAAGTAGTGTGCGATTATCAGTAGTCCACTAGTTTTACGGTACACTGTGGGTAACAATGTAGAACATGGCTGACACCCGGAACAGAACACTAAACAGTAAATAGGGTAAACAGGAAATTTCATAATTTATCAACTGTTGGCAGGCTTACTTGCATGAATCCCACAACCCAGGCTCAGCTCCAACATTTCTATTGTCCTCGATTGTAACAAAACAATTTAAAATGCAATATTTCTTCTGCTTTAACTGTTCTTTGTAGACTAACTTGTGTTTTTCAGGTTTCTGAGTCACATACCTGTGTGAAATATCTTTCTAAAAATTCATCAGACAGGGCCATGTCACTGTCTCTTATAAACTGGGTGTGGTCATCTCTTGAAGCATCATAGAGCCTCTGCACAGTGTCGGTCTGAGCATAATCATATCCACCACATATTCCGGTTGTGTTGGGGGCTTTTGCGCTCAAGTTTACAGCCACGTTCGAAGTCACAGTTTGGACATTCACTCCATCAGATAATAAGAACGGAGCACTCAGCAGTGGAACCTCCTGCAAAACGAACAACAACGTGCTCAGCCTACTACACATTAGCCAACAAGTCAAATACCCACTGGTGCCTTTACTGAGCTCCCATAGATGAATTATAAAGTACACACTATTGGATGAGAGATTTACTGGTTCTTGTGTGAAAAAAAGAGAAATTTAAGAATATCTCACCCTGTCCTCTCCTCGTCCTTCGGTATGATATGGTATTAGGAATTCTTTTGTATCAAATGGCATTTCAATAAAGTCTCCTGGCAAACCAGCTCCTCCCACACTCTTCCCACAGGAACAGCTCAGCAGGAGCACAGGTACCACTAAAAAAACACAGATTGTAGATCTGATGTTGGAGTTATTAACTTGTGTAAAAGCTCCCAGAAGTGGAGAGGGTGATGCATCAGCAAACAGGATGACAAATTCCATTTTAATGCCATTGATTTTAGACAAAATGTTAAGGTGTATTTTGGACATTTGGGCAATACTGGCCCAAACTATGATGCCATGATATATATTATATATATATATATATATATATATATATATATATATATATATATATATATATATTGGCTGTCCAAAGAAAAACTGAATCAATAATATCAGAAATATCTAAGCTATTTTGAAGAATTTCCATTGGTCTAGTCATTATAAAATATTCATACAAACAAAACAATAAACAATACAAAAAATCAACATAGACAAAAATGGATACATGCCTGTATTGCCCAAATGTTAAAAAGTTTGAAGGGCCTTGAACCTATACTCACATAGAAGGATTAGGAATCCTAAAAGCAGAATAACAATGCCTGATGCTCCAAACGAAGTAGTGGCAGCAGTTTTATAGAAAGCTAACTCTGACTCATGACTGTGGCTGCATGTTCCTTCCTCTGAGCAGGTGCAGACCTCTATCTCGAGGACTTGTTTGTCAGGACAGGCAAAACTCTGTTGATCTTTGATTACCATGGTGACTTTGTAGGAACCAGGCCACAAGCTTTCCTGTGGTACCAGTACAGCTGCTTCATCTGAGGAGATGCATAATCAATTAGAGATGTGATAGATAGATAGATAGATAGATAGATAGATAGATAGATAGATAGATAGATAGATAGATAGATAGATAGATAGATAGATTATTATAATTATAGATAGAGTATTTTTCTAGACATTATTCCTGTAATGATTTTATGTAACGTACAGTCAATAGTTTAAGCTCTTAGCTAATTTAAAAGTAGGAAGTCTTACCACTTGTACTCTTCACACTCCATTTTCCTCTTGTCTCTTCTGGTATCACAAGGAACTGAAAAGGAGCACTATTGGGATGAGCATCTGCATCCACTGCTGTTACATTAACTTCTGGAACATCGCTGCACACACGTTGCTTTGTACTGAGAAGCGTAGGACAGTTGTCATTGATGTCCTCTACTTGTAATGCTATGGTTCCCGTGGCAGTCACAGAGGGCATATCTAGGAAAAAAAATCTTCAAATGAAATCTATTTAGAGCTAGTGGTCTTTTAAAATCTGCTGACTGCAAGAGTTTCTAAAATTTACACTTATTTTGTACCATCTGTTATGCAAAGAATCTTGGCATAATAGGTTTCATTCACAACGTGCGGTGATTCTCGATCTGGCATCTTGTTGAGTTTAATCTCGGCTGTGTTTTCATCAATAGATAGCCAGTTATCAGGATCATGTCCTTTAGCATATCTAAAAATAAAAGAAGCACATCTCGAATAATAGAATTTTCATTGTTAGCATAAACACTGAATGTCAAAATGTCATTTAATTTTCTTTACTTGTTATCTCTTGACATACAAGAGATAACAGAATCTAGAACACTGACCGGACTTTCTCTGCCTGTTTGCCTGTGTCACCATCCATAGCAGGGTAAGCAGCAATAACTCCTTCAGTGTTCTCTGACAGGGGCACAACTTTAGGATTTGGATCATATTTTGGTCCCTCTGGTGTATCGTTTACTTTAATCTTCAACATGTACGTCTTGTGATTTGGGCCTGGAACTCCAGCACCGGGTGTTGTTGGTTTTCCTCCCGTGTCAGGACGTCCTGCTTCGCCTGCTCCTGTTCCAGGACCTTGTCCTTCTCCGGCACTGTCACTGGTACCTGATCCTTGTCCAGAGCCGGCCCCAGTTCCTGTTCCAGCACCTATCCCGGCTCCAGACCCCTGCCCTGCAGCAGCTCCCTCAGGAGCTATGTTTTCCACAAATACCCCCAAATCTAGATAACTGACTGCCTCAAAGTCAATGGGCTGCAGAGGAGAAAATACAGAACTGAGAATAAGTTGATAGTAAATTATTACAGAAACATGAGCCTTTTAAGTTACTAAAAATGACTTCATGACGTAAATAGTGATAGAACTAGTTTTACTCAACATAAAAATCTAGTTTGAATGAATAAATCACATATTTATATATTAAGATTGTACCAACAAAGCAGTTCTTTTTGATGAAATCCAAGCTGACCAATTTGCAGAGAAAGAAGAAAAGTCAAAGCGAAAACAGAAAAATATTTAAAATAATTTAGTGTTTGTATTTATACTGCAGGGTGAAGCATATTGGCAAAAGAAATTATCTTTAACCTAGTTAATATATCTAATACTTTAAGCTTTTTTAAAGTATTTTTTTTCTTACTTTTTATGTTTTTAATAATTCTGTCTAGTTAAAATGTCTCACTGTATTTATGGATAATTTTGTAATTTTATAAAATATCTTTAACCAAGTAACTAGTGTCTAGAAATAAGCTTATGGTAATAAGCTTACAACAATGTCAACACGAGAAATGTTAGATATATTTAAGATTAAGATATCACTTCTTTGCAGGGTAATAGACTCCCAAACTGTCATAATCATAAACTCTGCAACAAAAAGAATTTTGGCAGGAAAAAGTCAGTATATCTAATATGTCTCATTTAGAGATTGTTGTAAGAACATTATAGTAATTTTTCATTCGTTTGTATTTTTTGGTCAACTTGTTGTAAGTATTCTTAGCAAAGCTATTGTGTGCTGGATACTTTTGTTTTATCAGTACATAGTATTGATAATTTGCTTATCAAACTATATGCCAATATGCTAAAACTATTTTAATAAATAAAATGAAAAAGTCCGGGAATAAGATGCAAATTCCTAAAACCATAGTGACTAGGTACAGTGACTAGATTTAAGATGAGTTTACTGTTTGAAAAGTTTGTATAATAAAAAAGCATAAAATAAAATAAGTGTGGGAGAATATTCCTACTGATTTAATTGAAAATCTATTATCCAATCTTTTAAAGGAATGGAAAAATGCTGACAAAATATTTTATATTTAGTTGGAATCTAAGCTAATTAATTTTATGTTAAGTACATGTTTTCTGCTTTTTACTGATGCAGAGAAATTAACACCTTGTACTAAATGGCTGTGCTGACTGAAAATAACATAAATGAATGGTGACCTCTGAAGTCTGAATATATAATATAATGTATATTATTTTATATTACATTATATATTTTGTCATACAATTATATGCATGTGCAGTGTTTTATGTAGAAAAGTGACCTTCACTAGGTGCAGCACCCCCTCGTTTGTGTGAGGGTCTGTTATAAATTTGAAGTATTCATCCTCGTTTCCTGAAGCAAGCTGAAATACAGTCAACCAGTTGTCTGTTTTTTCTTCATCTTTATCCAGGGCCTGGATACGTAGGACTTCGACATCAGCCACATGCTCGTCCACTGATGCTGTATACTTAATAAGAACAATATTATCTATTAAAACAGTTCTTGAATGGATTCTCACATAAAACATCTTCTCTAATTAGCAAGTTTCCATTACTTTCAATATGCAGTGGAGTGAGTTAAAGGCAATACATAAAATAAATGAACTGTGTAGAGGTCATTTATAATCATTATTGTAAGCAGGTATAGAGTATAGAGAATGGTTTACCTCATCTTTCTCCAGAGTGGGCACGTTGTCGTTAATGTCAAGGATGTGGATCTTCACTGTTGTGGTTGCTGTGTTGCCTCCCGGAGCTCCGTCCATATCAGTGGCTTTTACAGTAAGAACATAGGAGTTTTGTGTCTGATGAGGAACAGATCAGCACTGAGTTGAGAAGGAATGTATGAACTGGTAGAAATGGTAGTAAAATACTGAATGGAAGGAGGTTGTTGATGTTTTTGACAGTGTCTCTTTATAGCAGTGTGAATAGTGCAGTTATTAAACACTCTTAGAAACAACCTCTCTATCCAGCGATGGGTCCTTCACACGGATGTGCCCAGAGTGTTTATCAATGTAGAAGAACTGCTGGCTGTCTGGCTCCTGCTTGATTATGCTGTAGGCAATTTTAGTGTGAGGAGAGTTTGCCAAGTCTGCATCTGTAGCAACGACTTGTGTTACTACCGTACCTAGAGATTAAGAAGCTGTTGTAAAATAGTGATCAAAAAAATGTACATAAACAAATAAATGAACGCAGGCTCCTTTCCTCATGAAAAAGAGTCTTATAAAGTGCTAAATGCAAAAAGAATGCAAAATATTTATTAGACTCACAGATGCACAAACAAGTTTCAGCACACTTTCTCAATGTGCTAATAGCATTCAAACCACCAAGCCACAAATAGCATTCAAAACTACCAATTACAAATTAATTAAACCACCCACTAATGATGGTATTAAAGAGGGTCAGAAGTACAGAAGCATCAACAATAAATCAAAGCACTATATATATATATATATATATAGCGCGAGAGAGAGAGAGAGAGAGACCAAACATACTTTACTTTCAATGTAAGTTAATAGAACCAGAATCCTCACTTTAATAGTTTATAGTCTATACAGCTTTAACTCTTCTGGGAATGCTCTCCACATGGTTCAGGAATGTGTTAATGGAAATTTTTTTAACATTGTTCCAGAAGCACATTTGTGAGGTTAGACATTGATGTTGAAGGCCTGGCTTGCAATCACCGCTCTAATTCATCCCAAAAGTGTTTCATTGGGTTGAGGTCAGGATTGACTCGCTCATGCATGTCTTTATGGACCTTGAAAGTGGATCTCAACACCTGATCAACTGATTTACCTTTTCCACACCCATGAAATGCAAGGACTGATCATTAGCATCATGGCATGCTTTATTAAAACATCTAGCTGCTGGAGATCTCTCATCTTTTTTCTGATTTCACACCCACATTCACAAATTCTTGTTCTTCCTTATCTTTTCTTTTTACCCACATAGCCAAGGCCACATGGACAAACCAGTAAACATATATGATAAAGGTTGACAAACCAGTTCCAGCCCCTGAAACACTTATTTAGTATGTAGAATATATGTTATCGTTCTGAGTCATAATGCAATTGCATACAACATAACATATATCATTTTTAAACAAATGAGCTGAAACCAGATGGCCCTGTAGAATGGAGACACTTGAAAAGCTTGATCAATTACTGCTTTGCATGCCAGAGTTTCACAGACTGAGAAATAGGACTATATGCTGATGTGGACTCATTAGTATGCACTCTGCGTAAACAATTATTTGTTTGGTGTCAATGTGCTCTCTAGTCAGAAACTGATGCTATAACTCCACTGCCTTGCTATTAAAAGCCCAATCTTTCTCACAAATGTGATTCACGGTTCAAAGCTGTCTATAGGGTAAACTTAGCTGCAGTAAGAACAGACAGAAACTATGATAATGCACCACAGATTCCTATCCGTCTCTGTGATAAATCTCAGTGGGGTTCTTTAGCTTTATGCTGCCCTGAACTCTTGGGGGGTGTGAATGCTTTTCGACTCACCTACGGGACTGCCTTCATAAACGCTTACTGGTTCTGGTTCAGCGAACACAGGTGGGTTGTCATTCTGGTCTTCCACTTTAAAAGGTAAACTAATGCCCTCTTCAGCAGTAGTGCCATTTGCATACCATGCAACACCTACAAGCTGTACAAAAAAAACATCATAACTTAAGCACAGTATGAAATGTTTGAACAGTGGCTGGTAAGGAGTTTTCAGTGTGACTCTGTCAGTATATGTGTAAATGTGTAGATGTGCAAAAGCCTTTAAATTGTTTAAAAGCATTTATCTGTGCTTATCCTTCTACAGTTCTATGCAAACGTTTGGTAACTCTCCCATTTAAGTGAAAAATGATTAAACGCATCCTCTACAGAGGTCAATGATTTGTATGGAAAAAATAAACATAATTACAATACTATGCAAAAGTTTTAGACACCTCAGATTGAATTACATTTAAAAGCCATGGAATTAGGGCATGTATTTAAATAATACAATAAGCAATGATTTTATGTATGTCATCATTTTTAACCATTTCCAAACCTCTCCAGTTGGCAGTCCAGTATTAATTGGTAGTTATTATCAAATACCTGGCAAAAATCTACTCTTTAATCTAGCTCAGAAGATATAAATTACTTTCTAAAACCAGAAATTGTCATTTTTTGCTGATGTTATATTATTATTGCATTTATGCTGATTCTATTAATGGTCAAATTATATTTATACCAGAAAAAACACAATTATTACCAAGATAAATGGTTTTAGTCATTGAATCATATACACCCATCAATCACATTATTAGCTATGTCTCTGTAAGCACCTCCTACCAGCGCTGTGCGAGGTCGCAGTCTCCGGAGTTCTAGGTAGCTCCAGACACACACACACCTCTCACCCGCGCATCTCCATGGCAACACATCACTCACACCTGACAATCATCAGTGCTAACGGCAGCAGCTCGTTAGCACACCCCATATAACCCAGCCACGCACACTCCTAAGTGCGTAGCATTGTTTGAAACTGGATCAGCGCTTACCTGTCTGTGGTCTCAGGGTGTCGCTTAACAAGTCTCTCAGTAGGTCCGACTGGACTTAGCATCTCTACAGAGGGGTCCTGGCAATCTCCCTGGAAGCCAAGAGATCTGCTGACTCATCGACCTGCCTGAGCACTCACCGCCATCTGACTTCCTGACTCGCTCACCGTAATGGGTTTCCTACCTGGCTCCGGCCGGTCCCTTTAATGAGTCTTATATTCAGCGCACAGAACTGTGAATCTACCCTCTCGGGGTTTAGAGAGGGTATAACCCCAGGCGAGCCATCTTATGTTTGTTCTGTCTAGACAGGGCTGGTTCCTGTTCTCTCTCTCCACAGGACACGAGGTACTGCTCTATTCCCCCATCGCCCAGTCAGGAGAGCGTGAGAGGAGTTTCCAAGGTAACGCGGCTTCCAGCAGCGGTCATCTACTCCATCTTACCTCCTCCTCTGACTGACTAGCAGCTAGCCCCGGGCCCCTCGCTCCACAGCGAGCCCTGCACTCTCTTTGTTGACATTTTTCCTTGTTTTTGTATTAATAAAGCCTTGCATATAGATCGTATTCAACCTCTCAAAACTGATTCCTTACATTCTCATTTGTCCTTTTTTCAGGTCCCTATCATAAAGAAGCACTTTCTAGTTCTACTATTACAGACTGTATCTGTTTCTTTGTACACCTTACTCCCACTTTCACCCTGTTCCTCACTTTCACCCTGTTCCTCACTTTCACCCTGCTCCCTAATTGTCAAAAGTTTTTTGGGTGGTGGATCACTCTAACAACGCAATGCACACTAACACACCACCACCACGTCAGTGTCACTGCAGGGGTGTGTATTTGTGTGTTTGTGTTTTGTCCTCACATTATACTTATCCATTTTCTCTCTGTCCAGAATGCCTGTGATCCGGACGTTTCCTGTGGTCTCATCAACCACGAATAAGTTATAAGGTGGCTGACTGGCTCCAGGGCCTTTCAGGCTATAGCGCAGATTCTCACTCAGATCTGAGCCGATCTAAAACCGTTTCCATGAACACACACACACAGTATGAACGTCAGTCAAAAGCATAGGTAAAGCTGCTAGAAGCTTCTACCAAACTGCTCTGATCAAGTTTGGTTGATTTAACTTTATCATCTTTCTACATTAATGAACTATATTACTATATTATATCAACATAGCTACAGCTGATAGTAACTAAACTGAAATACATGATTGTGTTAAATATATTTGTTCATGCGGAGAAGATCAGATCAAGTAAACTCACTATTTTGTTGTGTTCTGATATTTAAGAAAGGCTTCACATTTCCTGTCTGTGCTAATCTAGAAAACCATCCCTAAATTAGCTGCACATCTGGATGAGTGATTGTCTTACTCGGGCGATGGAACTTTCTTTAGTATAATCTACATTCTCCATGAGTCTTTTTGCAGGGATGACCCACTCCCTTCTCCGCCTCTGGCTCTTGGAGTGGTTCTGGCAGTGCACTGTATCAACCAAGAGCTGAGAGAAAACACAAAATTATTTTATTAATCTTATTATTATCTTCTATACATTAAAGTAAATAAGGACAAATCAGTTATTATCTTTTATACATTAAAATAAATAAGGACATATCAGTTATTATCTTCTTCACATTAAAATAAATAAGGACTTATCAGTTATTATCTTCTTCACATTAAAATAATTAAGGACTTATCAGTTATTATCTTCTTCACATTAAAATAAATAAGGACTTATCAGTTATTATCTTCTTCACATTAAAATAAATAAGGACATATCAGTTATTATCTTCTTCACATTAAAATAAATAAGGACATATCAGTTATTATCTTCTTAATATTAAAATAAATAAGGACATATCAGTTATTATCTTCTTCACATTAAAATAAATAAGGACATATCAGTTATAATCTTCTTCACATTAAAATAAATAAGGACATATCAGTTATTATCTTCTTAACATTAAAATAAATAAGGACATATCAGTTATTATCTTCTTCACATTCAAATAAATAAGGACATATCAGTTATTATCTTCTTCACATTAAAATAAATAAGGACATATCAGTTATTATCTTCTTCACATTCAAATAAATAAGGACATATCAGTTATTATCTTCTTAACATTAAAATAAATAGGGGCAGATATGAAAGCTTAACGAAATATCTGCCAGGAAGACTCTAATTACGTCACTCTTTCATACATTACTCCAACCAATCACAGTCTGCCACCTGTCTTTAAAAAGATTTAACTTAGGCTCCCTCTTTGCTGCTCTCAGGTGCTGACGTTTCTACGCGCTTCTCTCTCCTCCCCACCGCCACCACTTAGGTCCCAGTCCTGCCATCCAGGGAGGCGTCTTCGCCCCTGCTTTTTATATCCAGCAGTCCTGGGCCTAGGACTGAGCCAACGCCCAAACACTGTTTCTTTATGTCTTACAATAACTAGCCTTACAATTGAACTAACCTTGTTTTACATTCCTTTACTTGTTTAGTCTTTCTGGCAGAACTGTTATTATCTTCTTAACTTGAAATTCAATTTGTCAGATGTCCAAACATTTGGGTTTGTATTCTCTCACAGTTAATCCAAAAAAAAGGCAATGACATTTATCCTACTTACCAAGTACCAGCTGTACAAGGATATTCTCTTATTGCATGCGTCAACATAAAATTGAATCCAATAAAAAAATTCTAGAAAAATATATACTATACAAAAACAAACAAATTGCAAGTAAAAGTAGGTGTACAGAGAGGTATGTAGAGGTACAGCCTAGTCTTATTGTACTGATGTTTAAATGCAGTACAGTCGTGGGCAAAAGTTTTGAGAATGGCACAATTTTTTTTTCAAGTTTGCAATTTGTATTAACTCTAGATTGGGAAGAGTGATCAGATGAATTGCAATTAATTGCAAAGTCATTCTCAGTCATGAAAAATTAACTTATCACAAAAAATACTGCATTTCAGCGGCTGCATTTCAGCCCTACAGAATAGCCTGTAAACATCATTTCAATGATGATCTCGTTAGCTCAGGAGAAAAGGTTAATGAGGACAAGACAGCTGATATCACTTTGTCATGCTGATTAGAAGAGCAGACTGGTTGCTTTAAAAGCGTATTTGTGTTTCAAAGTTTTCTTCTGTTAACCATGGTTACCTCCAAGGAAACATGTGCAAAAGGGTTTCACAGGCAAAGACAATGCTGCTTGTAAGATAGCAACCAACCAATCAACCATTTATCCAAACATCAAGAACTTCAAGGAGAGATGTTCAATTGCAGTGGAGAAGCTTCAGGGCCCCGAGAAAGTCAAGCAAATGTCAGGACCATCTCCTAAAGAGGACACAGCTGCGATGTCGGGTCACCACCAGTGCAGAGCTTGCTCAGGAATGGCAGAGGACAGGTGTGTGTGCATCTGAACGTACAGTGAAACGAAAGCTTTTGGAGGATGGCTTGGTTTCCAGAAGGGCAGCAAAGAAGCCACTTCTCTCCAAGAAAAACATCAAGGACAAGGACTGACATTCTGCAGGAAGTATAGGGATTGGACTACAGAAGACAGGGGTAAAGTTATTTTCTCTGATGAAGCCCCCTCAGGCTGTTTGGGACATCTGGAAAAATGATTGTTTAGAAAAGAAAAGGTCAGCACTACCATGAATCCTGTGCCATGCCAACAGTGGAGCATCCTAAGACCATTCATGTGTGGGGTTGTTTCTCATACAGGGGAGGGGATTCCTCCAAGAGCAACTTCTCCCAACGATCCAGAAGCAATTTGAACTGCACCATGATTGAGCACCATGGCACAAGGTAATAGTGAAAACAAAACATTGTTATTTTGGGTCCATGGCCAGGAAACTCCTGAGATCTCAATCCCATTGAGAACCTGTGGTCAATCCTCAATAAGAGGGTGGACAAACAAAAACTCAGAAACTGTGATCAACTACAAGCAGAAGTTTGCTCAGAAGCTGATCTCTAGCATGCTGAGGTGAATTGCAGAAGTCTTACGGTACAGAAACTACAGAACTGAAGTGACTACAGGAGAAGAAAGTGTGAAAGGTTTTCAGAAGCATTATGGTATATGCAGTGGTTAAGTGCATTACCATGTGTGTAATAATACCCTAAGTGGGCACATAGCCATATATACGTATACACAGCATGTACGTTAGTGTTGATCACGGTGTTCCCATTTTGAACTGTGTCTTTCTCCACTTTGTAATTGTACTGAATGCAATCCAGAAGCTACATTGGCCGCCCCAGATTGGTGACACGGTTGATGTGCCTGGCTGAACCTAATGCGAAATCTATTTATGTCTATCTATGGTTTAAGCAGCTAATACGGTGATAAGGAAATTGACAGAGGACAAACTGTGACTTTAAAATAGCCCAAATTTAAAAGGGCTAAGCAGTGCAGACAGCGAACTGTATTCATAAGAAATTAATTACCACACTTAAATATTTTAATTTTAATATCTAAAAACATTCACAATAAAATTACTTTACCTTTATTTTCATCTATTTGTGTACTATGTGTCCAGGGCTGACTGAAATGTATGGGCTTCCCAAAACTACACCACTGATTTTTATTACTGATGAAAGAAAAATAAACATAAATATAAGCAATGTAAATTAATATGCTTAGAGAAATGCTCTAAAATAGCTTGGAATAATTTCTGGTTTCACTGACGTCCACTGAAAGTGAAGAGTTTTTGGTTTCTCCGGTAAAGTTGCCATTTTGGAGACATCTGTTTTTCATTGGACAGTGATGATATGTTGAGAGACATATAATTATAACCAACAATGGCATTTCTTATTGTTTAATAAAAAGTGCCTGTTTTGCAATAAAAGGAAATGGTTTAAAATATATCTGATCACCAGAGAATGCAACATATATATGATGCATTTAGTTAAATATGTAAATAGCTGTAGAGGTGAACACAACGTGCAGGTGGCATTTTGAGTATTTTGTTGTTGTTTTTGTGTGCTACTTGTTGCTCTTCACCTCATGCTCTTATCAACAGTAGCATCTCAGAAATGTCACTAGTTCATAGTGAGTTTCTGTATTGGTGGTTTTGTATTTGCATATAACTATATACTAAACTAAGGTTCTCTACATATGAATTGTTTTTGTCTGAGAAATAAATGCTGTTTACAAAAAGCATTGCTATCAGACACTGTGATGACAACAAATGTTCTCGACTTGATTATCCTTTGTGCTTTGAATTGCAAGGTTGTTTAGCAGTGGAAATATGAATAATGCTAAACAAACATGTGGACACTACATACATTATATTTTACATTCACTTGTACAGTACACTGTTGTGATAGTGATAAATCTACTCTTTAAATTAAAGTGGTAGAAGAACCATCATATTTGGTTCCCTAAAGAACCTTGTAATGATTCCGATAAATTATAAAATGATACACAAATTGCAAAGTATTCTCCATAGTAAGTGAGCTTTTGTTACAGAATGAAAATACATTTAAAATGTTTTCTTTATTCACTCCAACAAACCCTTTTGAAAGGTTCAGCCCAGATCTAGCACACTTCATTGCTTTAGACAGCTTTTCCAGAGAATTATGACTGGGAGAAAATGCTAATGCAAAAGTTTGGTGAATATACTGGTAAGTTCTCTGTATAACAACTTAATTCATAAAAATACATTTAAGTGTTGTAAACTTCCAGTGATCTTTGAAGCAAAATAGCCGATAATGCACTGTGTTCTCTGTCTTTGTCTTTTAGTCTGTGTCTAGAAATAAGAGACACGCTCACCTTCACAATGAAACAAAGACTCACCTTCACAGTAAAAAGGATCAGCAGAGCCTGGCTCAGTGAAGAGCAGTTCATCTTGTTTCAAGGTGTGCACAAAGAATCCAAGAGAGAACAGCTATAGCTGAAGCTCTCAGAGATCATATTTATATGCACTGTATCGAAACTCTTAGCCATACCCACTGGAGGAGTGGCCATCTAGTCATGTAAGTGTGTGTGCTCTGAGGGGGTTCTTTTTTGATATTTGTATTGATTTCTCAGGAACCTTTTATTGTATGTGCAGAGGAAGTAATTGTCCTCAGTTTGAACTAGCAGAGATATATCATCAACATCTGGCAGTATGAACAGTACAGTACAAAAAACATCCATCCATCCATCATCTGCTGCCTAATCCCTCTAGTCTGCGTCACGGGGGGGCTGGAGCCAATCCCAGCATCATCGGGTGAAGGCGGGGAACACCGTGGTCCAACGCATGACCAGCACACACTCACACCTGATTTAGTATGACCGTTCAACTTAACATGCATGTCTTTGGATGTGTGGGAGGAAACCGAAGTACCAGGAGGAAACCCACTCAAGTACGGGGAGAACATACACACTCCACACAGACCGGCCTGGACCGGCAATTAAACCTGGATCATCTTGCTGTGAGGAGACTAACCATTACACCACCATGCTGCCAAACCTTAAGGAACTATAATAATAATAATAATAATAATAATAATAATAATAATAATAATAATAATAATAATAAGTTGTGTTTTTATAGTGGTTTGTATACATTGCAGATTGTAGTTTCACTATTACATAGGCAACAAAATGCAAAGTAACCCCCAACGAATTTATATACTATAAAAATGCAACATGATAAAACTATGGAAAAATGCTCTTTTTTATAATATGTGTTTAATAACTTGTACCATGTTTTTTATAAAACAGGAATGTTGTCAGCTGGCTATATTCGAAACTTTTTTTAAAGGATTTTTTACAAAATGCTAAAATGATTTATTCAAGTGCTGAAATGATATATCACCAATTACTATGAAAATAACTTGTTATGCTACAAAATAATTATAAGACAGCCAGTGTGCTAAGTGAAATGCTATAAAATGTTAATGTTAATAAAAGACTGAATTTGTTGACCTCCTTTTTAAACGTTTTTGTTTGTGCAGTTTTCTGTGTACATACTGAATGACAGCCTCCAATGACAGATGTGGATGGGCATGCTCTCATATATCATGTCATACGTCCCCGGAGTTTCTTGTAGGAAGACCTATTTTAGTAACGTAGGAAAAAAGCCTAAGGGCTAATCTTTAAACTCATTTAAATTGTTTTGAGAATCTGCCAGGAAATTTTCAGCACGCATGCAATGATTAAATCACGTTCCAAACAGCAGTTTCATGTAATTAGACATTGTGAAATACATTACATTATTATTTTGTGTTTAATTCTGATGATCATTTTAACACGTCTGCAGGCTGATAAATAAAATAGAGACTTTGAGGTACCTTTAAAGTCAACCTGGAATCAAAACTGACTCTTTTTTTTCTGTTAGTACATGTCACTGGCAACATTTGTATTTGAGAGCACCAAGAAGAGGCAATTCATTACAAAATTAAAATAAACCAGCCTTGTGTTCCCAAAACTATCAAGCAGATGCAAAGAGCAAGACGAACTGCACATCAGTCAGCACTGCAGCAGTGGTGGGTGGACTGGTTCAGATGATAACTTATGATAACACATGAAGCTTAAGAAAGACTTATATTCTAAATTGCCTGTTTGTTGTTTACGGTTGCCTAGGTTGTAGTGCAAACAGATACTTATTGTGCACAGGGAGCTCAGGAGATACTTTGGTGCATGTAGGGTTTTATTAGAGTGCCCGTGTTCCAGTTTTGTTTTTACAACAATACAATTCAAAATACAGGTAAAACTAAGTACCTTAGAGGAAAGACAAACACAAATAAATTAAAAAAAAACTTTTTCTTTTGGTCCTTTGTGGATATATAAGTATAATACCTGACTTTTTGTGAAAGATTAGAATGTACATTCAGTAGCAATAAAAATTCTAAAGGCAAAGCACCTATGCTTATTAGAAAACATAAGAATTTTAGAATTCATAAATAAAACAATTACAACAAATATCACAATTATTATTATTATTTTACAGTTATTATCCAGCAAACCATTATTAAGGTACATTTCCTCCTTTTCATATCCCATGTGGCTAGAAAACACTGATAGTGAAAACTGATTAAATTAATGTTAAAAGCCATTCAGATAGGCCTATTGTGCTTTTCTGGGTTTTCTCTGTTCTTTTGATAGTACATGTAGACCACAATCCTAGCCATAATCCTGGTCTGTAAAAGCTATAGAGTATAAAGTACTGGGCTGACCAACACTATAGCCACTTACACCACTTACACAGCTCTGGCTGTTAACCAATCAGAACAGAATGAGAGAGATGGCCAATCAGAGCACACTAGGCTGAACAGAGGCAGGGCTTATAGACCCATGAGCTCTAACAGAACACTTCAGAATGAGTGTAAATACCAATAGCGAACTGTGGCCCTTAGGTCTCGGCCCTCTCCCCCAAACACCCCCCCCCCCACCCCCCCCCCCCTTTAATGCTTTATTTACTCTCACGATTTGATATTTTCCTTGCGCGCGAAGTGCACTACCGTCCACTGCTCTCTGCGCGTGAGAGAAATATTTGCGCTCGGGTTTTCAGAGGGGGTGGTTTTGACAGTTTGGGGGTGGGACATGGGCTTCCATCGTGACTCAGAAAACTAGCTAGCGGTGGTAGCCTAGCGCTAGCTAGCTGTTTCTCCAGCTAGCGTCACCACAGCGGGCGGAAATTATCATACAGTTAAGCCCGCCCACTTAGAGGGAAGACATGATTGGTCAGTTTTCCTGTCATTTGAAATTAGTATCATGCTGAATTAAAACTGCCTGGCCCCATCTTTACATGAAAAGTGGGACCACCAATCACCAACATTCTGTGGAGGCATCACAGTCCTTATAGGGGTAGACACAGCTTCCACTTAACCCCTCACGTTCCAACACAAATTGAATAGACACATTTGAATAATTTCTTTGCCTTTATTTTTTTAATTGTTTAGATGATGATTGTCAAACTGTAAGTAGATTAAATAAAATTATATTTGTGTGTGCGTGTGTGTTAAGAATATTTTAGGCCCGCTGAGAGGGCGTTGAGGGCCATGGCGGTTCCCCACTGGTAAATACAGATAGTATAGTTTAGTATAGTATAAGTAATATTGTGTTGTGAGCATGTAAATCTATTCTAGTAGACCCCAAAAATAAAATTTCATTTTGGCACAATTTAGCAGCACACTGTTAACTTCACACAGTTCAGATTTAGCCAAAAAAAACCAAACCCCATAAAAGCAAACATCTTATGCTACAAGGTTTGACAGAGAACAAAGAATGCAGTTCACCACACAAAAGATTATAGGACGGCCCTTCTAAATGGGTTCTCAAAGGCTTTGTTCACCTCCAGCTTTGACGAATTTCTTGGTCCAGTATCCCAAAAGCTTGTTAGTGTTAAGATCACCTGATAGAGTGTTTAGTGTGATGTTTGCTTTATGATTTAAGAAACATCTTTGTGCTGAGATGCTTTTAGGAAACCCAGCTCTGACCATTAACAACTAGGCAGTGGTACAGGGCTCATGGGTTCTGGGCTTGTTCCAGGAGAACTTCCATGAATTTGACTCCCTACTAGGACTTGATTCTGCACAAGAAATTTTCCATTCTGTTCACTTTTTCTAACCACCACCTGCTTTTGCTGTGCTGAAGTGGCTCGACTTCCTATTAGAACCTGACCTGGACTCTCCACAAGTACAACTTCTCCATGATTTACTCCTTGAAGGCCCATCTGCAATGAATTTACTCTCTCTGGCTTTAATTGTGCTGGAGCTAACTGCCCTGGTACCATGATGAAGTTCTGAGTTGGTGAAACATTCTGAACTACAGTTTGATTCATTTTAGTTAGACCTTCACCTAAAACCACATGTCCTGGCCAAGTGGTTTTCTCCATGATGACAACATGCTCACCCTTAAGTAAGGTCCCATTGTTAAGGCCAGGTGTTTGTCCTGCTACTGAATGACCACCAGTCATAATCATAGCCTTTGACCCAGTCTCTCCAGAGAAGGAACCCTGATGCATCCACGCTGAACTTCCTTGAGGCAAGACTGATTTGCCATTAAATGAGAGTGCCATGTCTCGGCCTACTTCAGCTGAAGCCTGTCTTGCCAGTAGAACAGTGCTGGGCACCTGCTCCACCATGTAGTATAAAGGCTCCTGAACCACTAACATTTGGCTTTGCATGGATGAATTCTCATTCATCGCTGTGGGGGCTGGCAGTGTCTCAAAAGTATTTTCTGATGTTTTCAAAACCTGACTAGAGTTTGCAACCTCTGTAGATCTTTCACATGTAATTTGTGTTGTCATATCAAAGCTGGCTTTGCTTTCAGGAATTGCTTCAGAGGCAAGTTGTATCTCAGGGTAGGTAAATCCACAGATTTGGGCCAGGGTGGTAAATTTTGGCCCCAAATCATCCAGGAACTCCAGGTCATCAAACGATTCAAGAAGGCTATCATCGGTCTCGGAACCAGCAGATGATCCCTTCCCCTCATAGTCATATACCAGCAGACCTTCCTGAAGTTGTGCGTTCTCTGCTTCATATCTTGCTTTCTGCAATAAAAAAGCCAAATATATAGATCATACTGAGAGGAGATTACAGTAGTACATTGCTTTGAATGCAGTTGTCTAAAATTCTACTTAAATTTAATTAGTTTGTCAGGCAGTGAAGAAAATCTCCTCAGTAATAAAACACATTGAATTACTATTGGAGATACTACTAGAGGTTTGGGCTGTTATTTCAATGAAACTAGATGTTTGCATCACATGTGGTCTTATGATTACATTGTATTCATCTGAAAAGTATTGTGGAGCAAAATATGAATATTAGGTGCTTTTTAGTAGCCTCCATTACAATTGCCTGACTGCAAGCTATCACTTCTTTAATCGATCTAATATTGTTTCTCTTACAGTGTAGAGAGGATGAAGACCACCAAGAACACCAAGATCAAGTAAATGGTTAAACGACTCCTGAAGTATGCACCAGTAGGCAATTCGGAAAATGCTTAAGACTCTAAAACATTGTGTTCAGCAGTTGAGGTAAGCTGAGGTATATTTATCCAGCATGATACGACATCTGCATGGAATAGCCAACAAAGTGACACAGACGTTTCTGTATACTTCGTTTGTCATTCAGCTGCTGAGTGTGGTAAACAACAGCAGGTAATTATCTTAGGGGAGGAGTCCGAATAGACCCATAGAACATAGCGTTCCCTAAGAGCACGTTTCCAGAACCCCATGTCAATTAAATTCTGTTTGAACAGGGCTTAGGTTAGACCAGGGCTTAGGTTAGACCAATCTCTGAATTTGCCACAAGCCAAAGCTCTCCTTGTAGGAGTATGCAGTACAGTACCCAGCATGCAACAGCTACCATATATGGCACTACAGCACATCGGCATGGCTAGATTCTACCAATATCAGTAACTAATTAGCTGCTTAGCATCTGTTGCTAACCACTTTTCAGCTCTTTAGCAGCATTTCACTACATTAAAAGAAACATTTCAGCTGCTGTTCATCAGTGGGGTAAACTTGTGATTTCCAAACACATGTGATACAGTGTATCAGAAGATAACTCTAACTACATACATACTACATAACTACATACTACACAACTACATTTGTTAGGACAGGTATGTGATCAGAGTAAACAAAATCATGTTGGTCACATACCAATACTTGGTACAGTCATTATGCAAACAGTATGTAGTACGGCAATGCTTTTCAACCCTAGTCCTGGAGGACCCCCTGTCCTGCACATTTTCCCATGTCCTATCAGACCTGATCCAGCTTATCAGTTCATTATCAAGACCTTCTTGATTAGAGGTAGGTGTGCTAGGAGCAGTGATGTTAGATGCAAGTTGGAACTGATCTGTACAGAAAAGTAGATCTCCAGGAAAAGGGTTGGTGGCCACTGCTCTATATGACCAATAATATGACCAATGACACCCCAATAAAGCTGGTTGTGGTTCCAGTTACATAAAGACTATATCACCCCCTCTGATTGAGTCACATACCTGTGTGAAATATCTTTCTAAAAACTCATCAGACAGGGCCATGTCACTGTCTCTTATAAACTGGGAGTGGTCATCTCTTGAAGCACCGTAGATCCTCTGCACTGTGTCGGTCTCAGCATAATCATATCCCCCACATATTCCCATTGTGTTGGGGGCTTTTGCTTTCAGGTTTACAGCCATGTTCGAAGTCACGTTGCTTGCTTGGACTATCACTCCATCAGATAATAAAACTGGGAGCGGAGCACCCAGCAGTGGAAGCTCCTACAAAATGAACAACAACGTGCTCAGCTTGACCAGACATTAGCCAACAAGTCAAATACCCACTGGTGCCTTTACTGAGCTCCCATAGATGAATTATAAAGTACACACTGTTGTATGAGAGATTTACTGTTTCTGGTATGAAAAAAAGAGAAATTTAAGAATATCTTACACTGTCCTCTCCTTGTCCCTCGGTATGATATGGTATTAAGAATTCTTTTGTATCAAATGGCATTTCAATAAAGTCATTTGGCGAACCAACTCCTCTTACATTCTTCCCACAGGAACAGCTTAGCAGGAGCCCAGGTACCACTGGAAATGATGTCAGAATGTTAGGTTTGTGTTGTGTAAGAGCAATGTTTCAAAATCTACTGTAAAGGCCCCCAGAAGAGGAAACAGAATGACAAATTAGGGTTAATTAAAATTAATTTCTGATTAAATGTTGAGCAGATGTCTTTAAACACCTGGATATCAGAGTTTAAGTCAACAGTGGAGTTTTTTATAGCAACTTGGGCATCTAAGAGTTTGTGAAAGCAAAGTCAAAGCAAATTGCTGCTACCCAAGAAGCTAATGTGATGTAAATGCATTGTAAATATTTTGACAGCTTATTGCTAATCTATGACTCTGTCTCTGGTGTATTTTTTCTGAACATTCATTTCTTTTTCAGCTCCAATTCTGCTCTAAGTCTGCTTTGACAATTCATTGGCTTTAACAGCATTTGGCAACTATCATCTGTAGTCATTCTCGAGTCCACTGGCGGCCCAAAGGTCACTACTCTCAGTCCAGGAGTGATGCTGAGGTGTTTAAAGACTTCAGTAGCACTGAGTGCTGAGAATGTTTCACTACTCAAGTAATACTTGCTCTGTGGTGGTCTTTTGGGGTTCTGACCATTAAAAAACATAATGAAAGGAGACTTACAAAACATACAGAGAAACAGATTACAGGCTGTAATTGTAGAACTACAGAGTGCACCTATGAGGTAAAAGGGGCTGATAACATGGAAAGGAGTATATTGATTATTGTATGGTATGTTTATTGTATAGCACACTGTTACATATCTGGAAGAATACATAGAGACATTAAGGGCCTCGAATTTATACTCACATAGAAAGATTAGGAATCCTAGAAGCAGAATAACAATGCCTGATGCTCCAAACGAAGTAGTGGCAGCAGTTTTATAGGAAGCTAACTCTGAATCATGACTGTGGCTGCATGTTCCTTCCTCTGAGCAGGTGCAGACCTCTATCTCGAGGACTTGTTTGTCAGGACAGGCAAAACTCTGTTGATCTTTGATTACCATGGTGACTTTGTAGGAACCAGGCCACAAGCTTTCCTGCGGTACCAGTACAGCTGCTTCATCTGAGGAGATGCATAATCAATTAGAGATGTGATAGATAGAGAGATAGATAGATTATTATTATTATAGATAGAGTATTTTTCTAGACATTATTCCTGTAATGATTTTATGTAACGTACAGTCAATAGTTTAAGCTCTTAGCTAATTTAAAAGTAGGAAGTCTTACCACTTGTACTCTTCACACTCCATTTTCCTCTTGTCTCTTCTAGTATCACAAGGAACTGAAGTGGAGCACCATTGGGATGAGCATCTGCATCCAGTGCTGCCACATTAACCTCTGGAACATCGCTGCACACACGTTGCTTTGTACTGAGAAGCGTAGGACAGTTGTCATTGATGTCCTCTACTTGTAATGCTATGGTTCCAGTGGCAGTCACAGAGGGCATATCTAGGAAAGAAAATCTTCAAATGAAATCTATTCATTTGATTTTTATAATCTGACAGACACAAATCCTAAGAGTTAGTGGTCTTCTAAAAATCTGCTGACTGCAGAAATTCATTTTGTACCATCTGTTATGCAGAGGATCTTGGCATAATAGGTTCCGTTCACAACGTGCGGTGATTCTCGATCTGGCATCTTGTTGAGTTTGACCTCGGCGGTGTTTTCATCAATAGATAGCCAGTTATCAGGATCATGTCCTTTAGCATATCTAAAAATAAAAGAAGCACATCTCGATTTATGGAATTTTCATTGTTAGCATAAACACTGAACAGCAGTTATTAAATTTGAACCCATTTTCTTTACTTTACAGTGACATGACACTTATATAATTACAATGAAAGGGTTAATTCTTGAAGGGAAAAGTTTTATAAATCAATAACAATGTACTTTTCATCATGTTTTACCCATTCCAAAACATGATTCATGATCTGTTAGTGTGTAAAATTCATGTTTAAACATTTAGCATCACGGAAACCTTTATGTTATGCCAATTCATAGATCTCAAAATGATTAGATTTTTTGCTAGCATGTTTTAAATGTGATTTGGGGGTTTTAATTCATTGTTGTCTGTGCAACAAATTGAAAAAAACAAAACAATTATTGAGGTAATATTGGTTCATTCAGTTTCATACCCAAGAAGATGCACATATTTATCTATTAATTTTATTATGACTTAACAAACAAATTAATCAAGTATTTTACATTGTTCTCATAATGTATACAAAAGTTGGTTAAGTAAGAACTACTCCTGTTGGTTCTGACTTAACATTCATTTTTATTTTAAAGCATAAATGTTTTTTGGACGTCTGAAAAAGCCAGGATCTAGAACACTAACCGGACTTTCTCTGCCTGTTTGCCTGAGTCACCATCCACAGCAGGATAAGCGGAAATAACTCCTTTAGTGTTCTCTGACACAGGCACAACTTTAGGATTTGGCCTGAATTTTGGTCCATCTGGCATGTTGTTCACTTTAATCTTTATCATGTATATCTTGCGCTTTGTGCCTGGACCTCCAGCACCAGGTTTTATTGGTTTCCCTCCTGTGCCAGGACGTCCTGCTCCACCTGCTCCTGTCCCAAAGCTGTCCCCAGCACCTGGTCCACTCCCAAAGCCACCCCCAGTCCCGGCTTCGGGCTCCATCCCTGCTGCAGCTCCCTCAGGAACTTTGTTTTCCAGAACCACTCCCAAGTCTAGATTACTGACGGCCTCAAAGTCAACAGGCTACAGAAGAGACAAAACAGGGATTTTACAGTAAATTGATTGTAAATGATTACACTGCATGAGCATTAAAATAGTTATTAGTTGGCTACATCAGTACTCTACCCTGCAAAACTATGAGAACACATTCCACCTATTTCTCAGGAAAAAAACTAATCTACTTGCATAAGTAACGGAAAAGTCAAAGAAATCTGAAGTGTCTAAAACTTTTAGAAGTTTAAAAATCTACTAAAAATACATCTAACATTTGTCATTGTGAGAGTTTTGTAAGAGTGCTATATACATTTTCCATTCTTTTCTAGATGTTGTTTTGCTTGTATTTTTATCTAGAGGCATTGTCTTAGTCTGTTGATAGATATTTTAGCTTGTATAAACACATAGTGCTGATAGTTTGCTTATTTTAGGAAATAATGCTTAAAAAGTATCTGTTGATAGAGTCAGGCAACCACCTTACAGTCAGTCAGACTGTATTAGACATAGTAACTAAATTTAAGATGCTTTCACTGGCCACCCCAAAACCCAGACCTCAACATTATTACATATGTTTGAAATTACTTTAACTTTGGAAGTGTGAATATTAGTGCAGATTTCCTTGAAAAACTGAAAGTCTTTAGAAGAGAATAGAAAAAAATACTAAAAATATTTTATATTTAATTGTTGAGGCATCTAAATTGTGTAAATTTGTGTTAAGTACATATTTTCTCTCTTTTTTTTACAGCTGATAAAAAATAAATACATGGACTAAATGGCTGTACTGACTGAAAATAAAAAAAATGGTGAAAATATATATTATATTATATTATATTATATTATATTATATTATATTATATTATATTATATTATATTATATTAAACACTTTATGTATTTGCTCAATTTTATCTAAAGCATTAGTGTTCATTTTACTGAACATTCCTTCACATAGCAGTGTATTCATTGTAGTAGTTGTACTTTTGTGCTGTGTTCTTGTGTAAAGAACCCCAAATCAATTATTACATGTAGGAAAGTAAATGAACAGACCTGGATTAGATACAGAACCCCCTCATTTGTGTGAGGGTCTGTTATAAATTTGAAGTATCCATCCTCATTTCCTGACACAAGCTGAAATACAGTCAACCAGTTGTCTGTTTTTTCTTCATCTTGATCCAGGGCCTGGATACGTAGGACTTCAACATCAGCCACATGCTCATCCACTGATGCTGTATACTTAATAAGAACAATATTATCTATTAAACTCCAATACTTTCCTAAAATACATGAACTAATATGTTAGTATATTATAGATACAGAAAATAAAATAACTGTGTAGAAATTCAGGAAATCATCTGAAATATATATGAGTATAGAGAATGGTTTACCTCATCTTTCTCCAGAGTGGGCACGTTGTCGTTAATGTCTAGGATGTGGATCTTCACTGTAGTGGTTGCTGTGTTGCCTCCCGGAGCTCCGTCCATATCAGTGGCTTTTACAGTAAGAACGTAGGAGTTTTGTGTCTGAAGAGAAACAGATCAGCACTGAGTTGAGAAGGAATGTATGAACTGGTATGAAAGGAGGTTGTTGATGGTTTTGACAGTGTCTCTTTATAGCAGTGTGAATAGTGCAGTTATTAAACACTCTTAGAAATAACCTCTCTATCCAGCGATGGGTCCTTCACACGGATGTGCCCAGAGTGTCTATCAATGTAGAAGAACTGCTGGCTGTCTGGCTCCTGCTTTATTATGCTGTAGGCAATTTTAGTGTGAGGAGAGTTTGCCAAGTCTGCATCTGTAGCAACGACTTGCGTTACTACCGTACCTGGAGATTAAGAAGCTGTCATAACAAACTTTCTCTGCGATTGATGAAGTGAGACACAACTTCATGCTACACCAAACCCTTGTTCAGGGGTATGAATGCTTTGAGACTCACCTACAGGACTGCCTTCATAAACGCGTGCTGGTGGTGCTTTAGTGAACACAGGTGGGTTGTCATTCTGATCTCCCACTTCAAAAGGTAAGCCAATGTCCTCTTCAGCGATGCTGCCATTTGTATATCTTGCAACACCTACAAGCTGTGGAAAAGAGAAACCTCATCTAATCAATAAAATTAGGTATTAAATGTTAAACAGCAGCTGGTCCGGAGTTTTCAATATTACTCTGTCAGTAGCATATGTAGTGCTGTGCAAGTCTTTAAATTCATCTAACTTACACATAATATTTATATAGTTCTATGCAAAAGGAAAACAATTGAATATACCTTATGGAATGGAAAAAAAACATGAATGCAAAGTTTTAAGCATCTCAAATAGAATTAGATTTGAAAGCCATTTCCGCTGCTATAAAGTTTGCACAGTTCATACACACTTACCAAACACTTTATTAGCAACATCTCACTGTATATACACACATCGTTCATTTTATAAGGTCCTACTATATAAGAGCACTTTGTAGTTCTACAATTACAGCCTGTAGTCCATCTGATTCTCTGGATACTTTGCAACCCTCTTTCACCCTGTTCTTCAATGATCAGGACCCCCAGAGGACCACCACAGAGCAGGTATTATTTGGGTGACGGATCATTCTCAGCACAGCAGTGACACTAATGTGTTAGTGTGTGTTGCACGGGCATGAGTGTAATAGACACAGCAGTGCTGCTGGAGTTTTTAACACCTCAGTGTCACTGCTGGACTGAGAATAGTCCACCGAACAACAAAGTCCAGCTAACAGCAACTAGAGGATGACTAATATAAAAAGGGTGACCGTGTGTAGTATATAGTTATGTGTGTAGAATCATACACAGATGGATTGCAGTAATTGTAGGAGTATAAACTGCACTCGGAACTGATAACATGGACAAGAAACAACAACAGCCTCAGTGTGTGTATCTGTATGTGTTTGTGTTTTGTCCTCACATTATACTTATCCATTTTCTCTCTGTCCAGAATGCCTGTGATCCGGACGTTTCCTGTGGTCTCATCCACCACAAATAAGTTATAGGGTGGCTGGTTGGCTCCTGGGCCTTTCAGGCTGTAGCGCAGATCATCACCCACATCTGAGCCAATCTGAGGCAGTTTCCGTGAAAACACACACACACACACACACACACACACACACACACACACACACACACGGTATGAAGTGGAATCTGAGGAAGATGTAAGCTTCTATCAAACTGACAGCATCATCTACATGAATAAACTATGTTATATCATAATATATATCATATAGCTACAGCTAACAGTAACTAAACTGCAGGACATGATTGTGTTAAATGTATTTGTTCATGTGGAGAAGATCAGATCAAGTAAACTCACTATTTTGTTGTGTTCTGATATTTAAGTAAGGCTTCACATTTCCTATCTAATCTAGTGCTAATCTAGTAAACCGTCCCTAAAACTGTGATTAGCTGCACATCTATATGTGGACCACACTGCAGTGATTGTCTTACTCGGGCGATGGAACTTTCTTTAGTATAATCTACATTCTCCGTGAGCCTTTTTGCAGGGATGACCCACTCCCTTCTCCGCCTCTGGCTCTTGGAGTGGTTCTGGCAGTGCACTGTGTCAACCAAGAGCTGAGAGAAAACACAAAATTATCTTATTAATCTTATTATTATCTTCTATACATTAAAATAAATAAGGACAAATCAGTTATTATCTTTTATACATTAAAATAAATAAGGACATATCAATTATTATCTTCTTAACATTAAATTAAATAAAGACATATCAGTTATTATCTTCTTTACATTAAAGTAAATAAGGACTTATCAGTTATTATCTTCTTTACATTAAAGTAAATAAGGACTTATCAGTTATTATCTTCTTAACATTAAAATAAATAAGGACTTATCAGTTATTATCTTCTTTACATTACAGTAAATAAGGACATATCAGTTATTATCTTCTTTACATTAAAATAAATAAGGACTTATCAGTTATTATCTTTATTACATTAAAATAAATAAGGACATATCAGTTATTATCTTCTATACATTAAAATAAATAAGGACATATCAGTTATTATCTTCTTTACATTAAAATAAATAAGGACATATCAGTTTTTATTTTCTTAACATTAAAATAAATAAGGACATATTAGTTATTATCTTCTTTACATTAAAGTAAATAAGGACATATCAGTTATTATCTTCTTTACATTAAAGTAAACAAGGACATATCAGTTATTATCTTCTTTACATTAAAATAAATAAGGACTTATCAGTTATTATCTTCTTTACATTAAAATAAATAAGGATATATCAGTTATTATCTTCTTTAAATTAAAATAAATAAGGACATATCAGTTATTATCTTCTTTACATTAAAGTAAATAAAGACTTATCAGTTATTATCTTCTTTACATTAAAGTAAATAAGGACATATCAGTTATTATCTTCTTTAAATTAAAATAAATAAGGACTTATCAGTTATTATCTTCTTTACATTAAAGTAAATAAGGACATATCAGTTATTATCTTCTTTACATTAAAATAAATAAGGACTTATCAGTTATTATCTTTATCACATTAAAATAAATAAGGACATATCAGTTATTATCTTAACATTAAAATAAATAAGGACATATCAGTTATTATCTTCTTTAAATTAAAATAAATAAGGACATATCAGTTATTATCTTCTTTAAGTTTAAATAAATAAAGACTTATCAGTTATTATCTTCTTTAAATTAAAATAAATAAGGACATATCAGTTATTATCTTCTTTAAATTAAAATAAATAAGGACATATCAGTTATTATCTTCTTTAAATTAAAATAAATAAGGACATATCAGTTATTATCTTAACATTAAAGTAAATAAGGACATATCAGTTATTATCTTCTTTAAATTAAAATAAATAAGGACATATCAGTTATTATCTTCTTTAAATTTAAATAAATAAGGACTTATCAGTTATTATCTTCTTTAAATTAAAATAAATAAGGACATATCAGTTATTATCTTCTTTAAATTAAAATAAATAAGGACATATCAGTTATTATCTTAACATTAAAGTAAATAAGGACATATCAGTTATTATCTTCTTAAAGTTAATGTAAAGATGATTAGACATTTAATTCTCTTACAGCTAAACTTTAAAAAGGAACAGTTCTCTTGACTTCCTTCTGAAAAAGACCTGTTAATATGACCCTGTTTATATGTCAAAAGTGATTTGAGTAAATGCTGATTACTGGTGCGCTCCTTTTCTATCTATACTTTGTCTGCGAGTGCTAGATCTTTTTCCCTGATGCGGAAACCTTTACAGAGTTAAGGGCCATGCTGTTTTCTCTTGCAAGAACATGAAAAATGGAAAACACACAGATTCTCCTGTTAGTTTAGCTAATGGGTCGGCTACTATACATAATCCCAACTGTCAATAATAATTTCCCCAGTAAAAATCTAAGACACACACACACACAAATGCTAGGACTTGTTAGCCAGAGGACTTTCTTTAACCATTCAACAGTGCAACCATACCAAATCAAACAGGGCTTACTTATCAGCTTTTTATACTAAAGAGTACACTAAACTTTTTCTTTTTCTCAGCAGTGGCTTACATGCCAGTGACCTTCTCACCTCTCTTATTCCAGAAAGACGCCTCCCTAAACAAGCATCAGCCAGTCTTGCTGGTCAGGATCTGTCGCTGGTTCCTTGCCCCAGGATTGTTTTCTTTTCAATGTGGGTTTGGTTGTTGTTTTAAGTTTATATTCAAATGTTTTTTGAAGTTTGTTTTGCAGGCAGTTATTGGCACAGATCTTATAAGTGTAGGTGTGTGATTGACGCTGTGACTGGAGAGGCATGTTTAGAGCATACATGTTTCTGTATTCTCTTGATTGTATTTTGACAAACTGCTATGTTCTTGGTTGCCTTTGAGTGTTGGGTGAAGTATTTCATTTTTTAAAACGTGTTGAGTTACAGTCATTTTGTTAATGTTTTACAGTAAATTACCATATAGATAGATAGATAGATATATAGATAGATAGATCGATAGATAGATAGATAGATAGATAGATAGATAGATAGATAGATAGATAGATAGATGAGTAAAAGTCAATGAAGTGTAACTGGACTCCAGGGCGAAGGTGGGATATACCATGGACAGTTTGCCAGTCCATTGCATGGCCAACATCCACACCTACAATTTAGAGTGACTAATCAACCTGACTGCTTGTCTTTGGACATGTGGGAGGAAAACCCACTCAAGCACAGGGAGAACATACAAACTCCACACAGAACGGCCCGGACCGGGGATCAAACCCAGATCGTTTTGCTGTGAGGCGACAGTGCTAACGACTACACCACCGTGCCATCCTTCCCTCATTATTATTATTATTATTTTTTTTATTATTATTACTTTTTTTTAACCTAGCGCTCCTGGTGTTGGTGGTTGGTATGCTTGGGGTAAGAGTTTTGGAGTTTCCATGTTTGGGTTGTTTGTAGTTTTGACAGCTGTAATGCTTATTTGTATTTTTTTCTCCTCCCTAGTTCAACATGTGTGTGTGTGTGTGTGTGTGTGTGTGTATGTGTGCACAAGCTCCCAATCTCTCCTTCTCAGTCCCCAGCTTCTCCTTTTGCTGGCCAAGATTCGACTCTATTTGTCATGGCTTTTTGCTAAACTTGCTTTTTAATTCTAGAATATTAAAGCTTATCTTAACTATTGCAGTCTCAATAGTTAAACTAAGTTTGTAATAACATTTGTGTGTGTTTTGTACCCAGAATCCACACCTCTGCTCTTTTTGTACATGAATCAAATAGTTCCCTTTTCATTTGGTGGGAGAATAATTAAAGATGTAATTCAGTGACGCTGCTTTCAATGGATGCTTTGCTGAGTGGTCAGTGTATTTTACTTCAAAATTCAGCTGACCCAAAATCACTCAGTTCCAGGTACATGTTGAGAGAACGTGATTGATAAAACCAACAGCAGTGCAGTTTGTTCACTTGATGGGTTTAGAATAAAAGTGCCTGTTTAATTTGATTTGCTATGAAAGGGAATGGTTGAAAATATGCAGCCTGTTGCTTTAATTTAGTCAGAGAATGCAGCTGTCCTATCTATGATGCAATTAACTGAATATGTCAGTCAAGGTATGCAGTTTTTTATGATTGAGGTTTTGAGATCAAAGCACAGATCCTGACTGGGACAGTTTATATGTCGCATTTGAGTTTGTTGTTTTTATAAATCAATGTAAAGAGAACTCTTCTCCCTTCATCATGACATTTTCACACATGTAAAGAACAGTTGCTGTGTTTACATGTAGATTTACATGTAGTATTTTGAGATTATAAAACTATATAAGCTACACACCACAATACTACAAATAATGTATATTTATAAACTGGACACTGGTCATGCTGATTAATACTTATATTAATATATAATATGATTATATTTATAATATATAATATTCATATAGTACTGTTATAGTAATATATAGTGATTGTGTAGTGTCCTGTAGTGAACTATAGCTATTAGTAAACTATAGTTCATATTTACTGTAAGTATCTTTTTCAGGTTGGTGAGTTTGTTAAATCTTGCTTGTGGTTTACTGTTTTTGTGCTTTCTGGCATTCCCGTATGTCCCTCATCCTCCTAGTTTCCGTGTTCATTGCATTTTTTTCGTTTTGATCTTACCTGCTTTTTCTCTGGAATATGATAAGAATCGCCCTGGCTTAACCCTGGCTGTCTCTTTAAACCTGTCTGCTAATAATGATAACCATGCCAAATTGTGTCCACATAATGAAACTGAGCAGTGACACCTTTTACTAATTCATTCAGAAATGCAAAACAGTACAAAGCACTGTCCATACTCAGTAAATACTCAACACAGTATTCAGTAATCACAGTAATCCTTCTGTCTGTAACTGAGAATGATGAATAGTAGAGTAGTAGTCTTGCAGTCCATTCAATCATATTTAGCCAACACTATGCTGTTAGAATTGTTTTCATTATTGTTGCTCTAAAAACATTTAAATGTTATGATTAGTCCAAATGCACACACAAATCAGCACTGTTGGGAAAAAAAAAAAAACTTTTTAGGTCATTTGGAAGCTCCAGCTGTTCTTTATGTAAGTGTAGTGATGAATGAATTAATGGGAATGCTTTAGAATTACTTAATTAAAATATTTACCTCCACATATATTAAATACTACCCTACGTTGAATTACGAGCTTGTATAGCAGCTGAAATATGATAAACATATATGAATAGATGCAACATATATTACACTGCATTACCTCACTGGGTATTTTTCTGCATAATTTGAACTTTTATGATGAGTGGATGAATATAACTGTTTAAAAATACTTTCCTATTAACTTACATGCCAAGTAAGCATGTTTTTGTCCTGTAAAGTTATTGTTTTGGAGATACTTGTTTTCTTTGGACAGTGATTTAATTGCGACATGAAGTTACACTCTTGAAATGAAATGGTTATGTAAAAACACCACCTTGTAATGGTTAGTTCCTTAATGGTATTTTCAACCTATTTTCTGCCTCATCTCTGCCTCAGAGATAATAAAGTTAGAATATACACTGTACTATAATACACTAAACTAAACACTACACTACACTAAAATAAACACTGTACTCTATTACACTAAACAAAACACTACACTACACTAAAATATACACTGTACTATATTACACTAAACAAAATACTACACTAAAACATACACTGTACTATACTACACTAAACTAAACACTACACTAAAACATACACTGTACTATACTACACTAAACTAAACACTACACTACACTAAACACTACACTACACTAAAACATACACTGTACTATACTACACTAAACTAAACACTACACTAAAATATACACTGTACTATACTACACTAAACTAAACACTACACTATACTAAAATATACACTGTACTATACTACACTAAACTAAACACTACACTACACTTAAATATACACTGTACAATATTACACTAAACAAAACACTACACTACACTAAAATATACACTGTACTATATTACACTAAACAAAATACTACACTAAAACATACACTGTACTATACTACACTAAACTAAACACTACACTACACTAAAATATACACTGTACTATACTACACTAAACTAAACACTACACTACACTAAAATATACCCTGTACTATACTACACTAAACTAAACACTACACTACACTAAACACTACACTACACTAAAACATACACTGTACTATACTACACTAAACTAAACACTACACTAAAATATACACTGTACTATACTACACTAAACTAAACACTACACTATACTAAAATATACACTGTACTATATTACACTAAACAAAACACTACACTACACTAAAATATACACTGTACTATATTACACTAAACAAAATACTACACTAAAACATACACTGTACTATACTACACTAAACTAAACACTACACTACACTAAAATATACACTGTACTATACTACACTAAACTAAACACTACACTACACTAAAATATACCCTGTACTATACTACACTAAACTAAATACTACACTAAAACATACACTGTACTATACTACACTAAACTAAACACTACACTAAAATATACACTGTACTATACTACACTAAACTAAACACTACACTACACTAAACACTACACTACACTAAAACATACACTGTACTATACTACACTAAACTAAACACTACACTAAAATATACACTGTACTATACTACACTAAACTAAACACTACACTATACTAAAATATACACTGTACTATACTACACTAAACTAAACACTACACTACACTTAAATATACACTGTACTATATTACACTAAACAAAACACTACACTACACTAAAATATACACTGTACTATATTACACTAAACAAAATACTACACTAAAACATACACTGTACTATACTACACTAAACTAAACACTACACTACACTAAAATATACACTGTACTATACTACACTAAACTAAACACTACACTACACTAAAATATACCCTGTACTATACTACACTAAACTAAATACTACACTAAAACATACACTGTACTATACTACACTAAACTAAACACTACACTAAAATATACACTGTACTATGCTACATTAAACTAAACACTACACTACACTAAAATAAACACTGTACTCTATTACACTAAACAAAACACTACACTACACTTAAATATACACTGTACTATACTACACTAAACAAAACACTACACTACACTAAAATATACACTGTACTATACTACACTAAACTAAACACTACACTACACTAAAATATACACTGTATTATACTACACTAAACAAAACACTACACTAAAATATACACTGTACTATACTACACTAAACTAAACACTACACTACACTAAACACTACACTACACTAAAACATACACTGTACTATACTACACTAAACTAAACACTACACTAAAATATACACTGTACTATACTACACTAAACTAAACACTACACTATACTAAAATATACACTGTACTATACTACACTAAACTAAACACTACACTACACTTAAATATACACTGTACTATATTACACTAAACAAAACACTACACTACACTAAAATATACATTGTACTATATTACACTAAACAAAATACTACACTAAAACATACACTGTACTATACTACACTAAACTAAACACTACACTACACTAAAATATACACTGTACTATACTACACTAAACTAAACACTACACTACACTAAAATATACCCTGTACTATACTACACTAAACTAAATACTACACTAAAACATACACTGTACTATACTACACTAAACTAAACACTACACTAAAATATACACTGTACTATGCTACATTAAACTAAACACTACACTACACTAAAATAAACACTGTACTCTATTACACTAAACAAAACACTACACTACACTTAAATATACACTGTACTATACTACACTAAACAAAACACTACACTAAAATATACACTGTACTATACTACACTAAACTAAACACTACACTACACTAAAATATACACTGTACTATACTACACTAAACTAAACACTACACTACACTAAAATATACACTGTACTATACTACATTAAACAAAACACTACACTACACTAAAATATACACTGTACTATACTACACTAAACTAAACACTACACTGCACTAAAATATACACTGTCCTATATTACACTAAACAAAACACTACACTACACTAAAATATACACTGTACTATACTACACTAAACAAAACACTACACTACACTAAAATATACACTGTACTATACTACACTAAACAAAATACTACACTAAAACATACACTGTACTATACTACACTAAACTAAACCCTACACTACACTAAACTATACACCGTACTATACTACACTAAACAAAATACTACACTAAAACATACACTGTACTATACTACACTAAACTAAACACTACACTACACTAAAATATACCCTGTACTATACTACACTAAACTAAACACTACACTACACTAAAATATACACTGTACTATACTACACTAAACTAAACACTACACTAAAATATACACTGTACTATATTACACTAAACTAAACACTACACCAAAATATACCCTGTACTATACTACACTACACTAAACACTACACTACACTAAAATATACCCTGTACTATACTACACTAAACTAAACACTACACTACACTAAAATATACACTGTACTATACTACACTAAACTAAACACTACACTACACTAAACACTACACTACACTAAAATATACCCTGTACTATACTACACTAAACTAAACACTACACTATACTAAAATATACCCTGTACTATACTACACTAAACTAAACACTACACTACACTAAAATATACCCTGTACTATATTACACTAAACTAAACACTACACCAAAATATACCCTGTGCTATACTACACTAAACACTATACTACATTAAGAATGTAAGTATATATATATATATATATATATATATATATATATATATATATATATATATATATATATATATATATATATATACTACATTAAGTAGTAAGACATCTCCTGGTACCAGTGAGACAGAAACAGAATTAGTTAAATAATTATTCAATTAATTAATCATTCATTAAAATCACCCTTAGGGAAACAAAAGTATTTCTATGGCATCACTCCAAGATTCCAGCCCAGATCTAGCACACTCATCTCTTAAGACATCTCTGGCAAAGTATTACAGAGAGACAGAGAGATGCAGAACTAGTGTACATTTGAGACTAGGCATAGAAACTGCAGGTCTGAACATGCTGGAACTATACTGTAAAACCACTTCATTCATGGCAAGAGTTTTTACATCTTCATGTCCTGAACTTCCAGCACATTTCTGAATATCTCTTTCCAGCCTTGCAGTCTGTGAGCATCAGGATTTTATGGTTTGAATCCCAAAATGCTAACAAGGAATTCTGGAGCTGACTCACCTTCACAGCAAGGAAGAACAGCAGAGCTTGACTCAGTGAAGAGCAGTTCATTTTGTATGTGGTTACAGACAACAAAATCCAAGCTGAAGCCCTCAGAGATCATATTTATATGCACTGCATGTGGCATCTAAACTATGGGTCTTGGCCATACCCACTTAAGGAGTGGCCATCTAGTCATGTGGGTGTATTCCCAAATATATGTATGTGTGTGTTTGTTTTCGGTTCTTTGTAAGTTTTTAAAGATGTTTGCACTGATTTCTCAAGAACTCTTCATTACTTGTGAGGAGGAAGTGATGGTCCTCTGCTTGAAGTATCATAGAGTATCATATACAAAATATAATGTCCTGGCATATATTACTTATTTTATTTATTGATTTGTTTGTTTGTTTATTAATTTATTTGCTTGCCTACATTACAAAACCACATTTTTCTATTTTGGTAAAGACTTTATATGAAACATGGTGCCCTTCTTATCTGATCACATGCCTTATTGATGTTATCTTCACTTCTTGTTCCATACACCTGTTTTTACTGACGTCTACTGTCTGAAGCTCTCTGTATTGTATATATTTATCAGAAATGACACCTGTTTAGTTGGTTTTATAAAATGCTACTTTTTGTACACTGTGGTCATTCAAGTGCTTTACAAATGAGAAAACGCAAGTGTTATTCTAATTAAAATAAAAACAATGTAGAAGAAAAGAAATAAAAGAAGAATAAACATGAGTCAAACATGATTAATACAATATATTGGAAGGAAAGAAAATAAAAGAATTGTAAAAAGAAATTGTAAGCTACCTATGTTCAATGTCAGGGCTTTTTATGATAGGTTGACGGGTTGCTTCTCCATGTTTAGTCTTTACCTTATGCTGAAGTAAATAACTAGTTATTAATAATCTAAGAGTTCTGCCCGACTCAACGTACTGTAGTAAATAAGATCAGTACAGTTGTCCTACGCCATTAAATGTTTTATAGAACCTATAATAGTACCTTACAGTCTATTCTGTAACTTACTGATATCCAGTGTAAAGATTTAACAATAAAGATGATGTGGGCCTCCTTTTAGTCCGAGTGGTAGCTGCATTTTGAATCAACTAAAGCTGTTTGATTGTCTTTTTGGAAGTCCAGCTAGGAGACCATTACAATAATCAATCCTTCCTGAAATAAAGGTGTGGATACATTTCTCTAGGTCAGCATAAGGTGATAGAAGGCTGATTTGGTAATTGCTATGACAGAGTTAAAACAGAGTCAGGATAATCCATTAGTACACCAAGGTGAAGAATTTTAGGGTCTTAAGTTCAGACAGGCAGTTAGTCTGTGCCTCTCACAATTAAAAAAAACCTGTTTTATCTTTAATCTGCTGCAGAATGTTTGTGCTCAAGGTAATTACAAAGTGAGTGAAGGGGATCATAGCTGTTTGGGCAGAGGGCCAAGTAGATCCAAGTAGAGTGTCACCTGCAATGACTTGTAGTGTGGCCCAAGTAGTTTCTTTCATTGCAGGTATTTTAGGACAGTTCCTGGGAGTCTTAGCCAGTTCCCAAGACCGTCTATGAGAATATTATGGTCAACGGTATCAAAGGCAGCACTAAGAATGATCAGTAGTTGAAAAGAACTTTTTTTCCAATGTCCTTCATAATCTTTTAGGCCAGTCTATAATTAGGCCAAAATCTTTAGTGAAAATTGTCTAAATAGCTATGTTATTGAGAGAAAGCCTGTAAACAGCTTGAAGACAATTTTCTCAGTGATTTGGAATGAGTCTGTAATAGAGCTGATCTAGATTTCTGTTTTCGTAGGTTTTTTAATGTTTCAATGCCCAACATGAGTGAATATTTATCTGTTAGCATGCCTAACAGCCTAACCATAATCACCAAATGATTATTATACCAGTAGCTTTGTTGTCGGCATGAGATATGTAACAAATTATTTTGGCGAAGCTGACTCAATTAATATGATTTCAGCACTACTTGCATTTAACCATTATTCTGTTAGAAGCATGAAATCAAACTCATGGGCTCTAATAAAACTAGTTACTAAATAAGACTTGTTTGTAAAAGATCTAATATTTAGTAGAACTAATTAAGTAACTTCTGTACTTTGCTCCAAGGAGTGTTAATTACATTTTTTGCTCTGTAGCTCAGACTGGGTCTGTGCTTTTTAACCAATGAAAACAAAAGTACTGAATTTCATTTTATTTTATTGAAAACACATTTTATTGAAAACAGAAACCATGTTGTCAGCTGGTCATATAACGAACCACAATGATTGTTTCAATATACTAGAAGTACTTAATTGGAGTATGTATCACGTATGTTATATATCACTGATCACAGTGAAAATAACTTGTTGTTTTAACTGAAAATCATAATTATAAAACAGCCAGGCCCCAAACTTTTTATGTTAAAATGCTATCTTACATTTCATAGCGAGTCGTGTGGCAAATTGTGTAGTCAGAGATTATGACCATCGCTATTACAAACACAAGAAATTACATTTGTTACAGGTTTTAGATTTTAGTTCTTTAAGGTAAATTAAGTTAAATGATATACGTGTTTTCTTGTCATATGTATTTGCTATTCCTTAGTAGTAGGAGCTATAAAAAGGCCTACAGGCTAGTCTATAATCTCATTTAATTGTTCTGGGGAAACTGTCAGGAAATGTTAAGCACTTATGCAACAACTGAACAATAAGTACATCGAGATTATTGTTTCAAAAAACATATATGTACATTGTTGTTTCTGGGTTATATGGATGAATAATCCTGCATATATGATACAAGTTGTACAAGATGAAAAATCTCTCATATTTGGTTTTCTTTTTTTAGTGGATGGCTCCTGTGAGGAATAAATGTTTTTCGCTCTATTGTCTTCTCTGCCTCTACTAATAATGAAGAAACGGTTAGAACAATATGCTTTAAAACAATAAACCTAATGAAGCCAATGGGCAATGTTTTTTCAACCAAACAAGTAAAATAACAAACTTCCTGTCCATAAGCAACCTCATTGCGAAGACTGAGAAGCTCCAGATTGCAAGATCATCCAAACTGTCATCGGTTCTGATCCTTCTGGACCTCTCTGCAGCTTTTGACACAGTGAACCACCAGATCCTCCTATCTGTCCTCGCTGACCTGGGAATCGCGGGCTCTGCATGGAAGTGGTTTCAGTCCTAACTAGAGGGGCGTTCTTACCAGGTAACATGGAGAGGGTCTACATCTGCTCCTTGTAGGCTCTTGACTGGTGTCCCTCAAGGCTCAGTGCTAGGTCCTCTCCTCTTTTCATTCTACACCTGTTCTCTTGTTCTCTCATGGTTTCTCCTACCACTGCTATGCCAATGACACTCAACTAATGCTTTCCTTCCCACCATCTGATACTCAGGTTTGCAGTCACATCTCTGCATGTCTGACTGATATCTCTTCATGAATGACATCTCATCATCTGAAGCTCAATTTCAGCAAGACTGAGCTGCTGTTCATCCCTGGAACTACAGGTTCTCAGCAGGATCTTGCCATCTCATTCGAGAACTCTTTGATTGTTCCGTCTGAAGATGCAAGAAACCTTGGGGTGACTCTGGATGACCAGTTATCGTTCTCAGCCCATATTACGAACCTGACTCGGTCATGCAGGTACATTCTCCACAACATCAGACGCATCCGACCCTTCCTCTCTCAGGAGGCCTCCCAGGTGCTCGTCCAGTCTCTTGTCATTTCAAGGCTTGACTACTGCAACTCGCTCCTGGCTGGTCTTCCTCTGCAGTCTATCAGACCCTTACAACTGATCCAGAAAGCAGCAGCAACACTCGTCTTCAATCTCCCTAAGTTCACTCATGTCACTCCACAGCTGCGCTCCCTTCACTGGCTTCCTGTAGCTGCTCGCATTCAATTTAAAATTCTGAAGCTTGCCTGCAAAGCCAATAATGGACCAGCTCCTCCTTACCTTATGGCAATGGTCAAAAGTCGATCCGCACCTCGAGCCCTTCGCACTTCAAGTACGGCTTGAATCACGCAACAAGACTTTTCTCTGTCCTGGCACCCAGATGGTGTAATGAACTACCACTGGCTGTCCGAACAGCAAACTCTCTCACGCTCTTCAAACGCAGACTGAAGACCACCATCTCTTTGTGAAGCACTTATAAGCACTAATCTACTGAAGCATTGGTATAAACCATAATTGCACTTGATCTTCTTGGAACACTGGATAAGTACTGCATTTATACTGTATGTAGTCTTGTATTTATTCTTTTCTCTGTAGGTGTTCCTGTTTTGCTAGGTATTGTACTATAGTGTCTAACCTTTTATTTTGTTGCCTTCTTTCTAGGTATTAACACTGGCCCTTGTTTATAGCAGTGTTTGAGCTTGAGTAGTTTGGACTTAAACCTATTTGTACTAGATAGAGATACATACTCTGACTAAACACTAAGCACTTATGTAAGTTGCTCTGGATAAGAGCGTCTGCTAAATGGCGTAAATGTAAATGTAAATGTTATGCTACAGATGCAGCAGAAAGGGAACTTGTTGAAATATAATTTATTTAATGAACTGTCATTTACTCTGTCCATTACACATTACACTGAACCAAAAGTAGCTCTTCTCTGGCATCACTCCAAACGTTTCATTTTACTGCCAAACTATTATGATAGAATGAAATGTAGAAATGTGATATGACATTAGGCTTAGACAGGGCAGCGCTACTGCTGGTAAATACACAGGCACGTTCTCTGTGTAGCAGGATATGTTCTAAACCTATATTATATCATCACTATTCAAGGAAAAAAATGTAATGTTTTCACTTATGTTTAAAATCAGCTGTGTCATATCATATCACAAGCTTTATCACCCAGCTGTGAAGCACTTTGAGCTGCTACTGGTACAAAAAGAAAGAAAAAGAATAAATTAAAGTTGTTATTATTATCATTACTAATTTCGCCTGGGGTCTTCAAACTTTTGAATGCAACCATACAAAGTATATATATATAACTTATACTAAAGGCTTGTGAGGCAAAACATTTATGTGGTGGGGAGGCTAAGGCTAAGAAACAAAAGGGTTTATTAAGTCTAGGTACACAAAAGTAGTCGAGTCGATTTCATAGGGTAACCTATTTTGTCAAAACTTCTCGTAGCATGTGAATGAATGTGTTTGTAAGCTTAAAATGGAGCAAACATGTTCATACTCACTGCTTTAACTCTACTGTTTATTTTTTATACTGATATACTGCCTTACAAATGTGAGTTGGAATTTTAATCAAAGTAAAGACGTTCTGGTGCCCTGAAGTTGAGTTTTTACATTATAGATGGCGTTTCAAAATTAATACTTAAAACTATAATTATTTATAGTTTTGCTATGAGGACTGCTAAGTCTATATCATGTCCTTATATGCTTCAGTGTTGTCATTGACTAATGTCTGGTGCCATGGTTTACAGTTTGTTTTTTTGTTTCTTTGGGAGTTTTTTTTAGATGTAATTTTTCTGGTTTGTTATTAAACATATGTAAAAATAAAATCTTGTTTTAAAAGCAATTAACCCCGGGCGGACGAGCAAACTTTATAATACATGAAATCAAATGTCCTCGAGGGCTTCTTTGGTTAGACCTGCTGCAGCAGTTGACGTGTGTATGTGAGTTTAAAAGCCCGGAGCCATAAGAATCCAGATAAACCAGTTTCAGGTTCATGAAAATGTAAGCAAAACTGAGGAGTAAATGCACATTACATACTCTGTGGCACTCCTCAGTTTCAACATATATGCAAAGCACTGGAGCAATTATCTTCTCAAAAGTGTACATACAGAAATAGTTCTTTTCAACAAACTTTTCAAAACTTTTCTGGCCAAACTTCAGCTTCTCATCTTGTCTCCCATGAGTTTCACTCATATTTCAGTGTTGGTGGATTTAGGTCATGTTAAAAAAAATTATTTCACAATTTCCCACAAAGGTAGCTTTAGACAAGACATGATAAGTGTTCTAACCTTCTTGAGCTTAGTTTTTTAGATACAGGCTAATACAGCTTCCAAGTAGTAATGGCCACTCATCAACCCTGTGGACTGAAGCTCATAGTAAAGTAGAGGAATGTATAGAGTAGTACATTTTTATGTGTTACCATCAGTGTACAAGCTGTACAAGGTTTCCTTTGTTGCTGAATGCTATTTGTGAAAGAATGCACAAGCATATTGTAACTGTCCAAAGAAAAACATGCATCTCATTTTTTGTCGATTTTTATTTTTCTACATCATGTGAACGCAACGAATACTGTTCATACTGTGTAAGAATTTCATGATGAATGGACCAATAGATATGCTCCAAAATAGCTTTGAAAAATGTCTGGTTCCATTGACTTACATTAAAAGTGATGAAGGTTTCTCGCCTCTCCTGTAAGGTTGCCATGTGAAGAAACATGTTTTTCTTTGAACAGCGATGATATTTAGAAGCATATTATTAATGACTTGGTTATAAGAGTAATGATAACATAATACTAATGTATGACATATTTGTATTTCTGTATTTTTTGTTCTTGGTGAAAAAGGCACTTGACAATGTTGAAAGTGTGTTAGTAATAGAGGTTAACAGATTCAATAGGTTTAACTGTTGGAAATACAGGATTAACATGATTTACACGATGTAACTTTACCCAGGGTGTCCAGACATTTGTATACAACTAAATATGGACAGAGGGACAGGGAAGAAAATTTTCATTTTCAATAGTCATGCTGACTTTAAAGGATAGCTGAGTAGCAAATGTACTCTAATCCTGTTTGGTTTGGAATACGAGATATACACAGTCGAGTCACATTATTATGAGCACCAGTTAATATCCAGAGTGACCACCGGGTGCAGCACAGGCAGCAGCTAGACGGGCTGGGAAACTCAATAAGGTTCTGTTAGATCGTCACAGGTATCTGGAGCCATTCTGACTGAAGTGCATCCCACAGCTGCTGGAGGTCACATGGGGGAGGATCCATAGTTTGATAGATAGATCTATAGATCAAACACGATGATGGAGGTGGTCCCAGCTGTGTGACATGTTGCATTGTCTTACTGGAAGATCCCGTTCGCTCCAGGGATAACAATCAGCATGTATGGGTGTACGTGATCTGTACGAATGGATCCATAGCCAAATTGGTTGATATTGTCTTCCACATGGATGAGTGGGATTAAGTTGATCCCAATTGGATTGATAAACATGGAAATGTGTATTGCGGTCTGCCAAATCCACCTTTCAATAAATTGTTTCAGATTGTTTTAAGATCCGTTTATAAGCCAGGGTCAGTTGTGGTATGGGGTAATTTGCGTACTTGTGAAAAGACCACTAAGAGTGGAGGATATATAGACTTTCTGGAGCCACATATGCTGCCTTTTAGCCTTCAGCGACATTCATGCTTATTTAAATGTGACACCAACACTAAAAACATTCTGTATGTGTGACCACTGCAAGGCTGCATAATCAGTGTGAGTGCTAGACTGACCTGCCTGTGCTGAAAACATGTGGCACACCGCTCCCATATGCTTACACAGCTGAGGATCTGAATAACAGAAGAAAGGATCATAAGTGGATTATTATGTGTCTTTAGTCACCAGTTGTTTATTTAGTGATGTTATAAGGAAAGTGATGTAACTCTGTGCTAGACGTGCTCCTGTCCTGACTATTTTGTTGCACGTGTTGCAGGGATCACAGCTGGAGTTATCATAGCTGAAGCTGGCTTCTCTCATTTCAGTATTATGTGTTTTCATAGTTTTACAAAAACAGAATTGGACTTGAAAGGCAGCTGTGAAAAAAAACTGCTCAAATTATTATAGTCAAATACTCATTTAGTACTTATAAGCTTTTAGTCTTGTTTTTTTTTTTTTAAACTACTATTTTCACCTTTAGGAGATGACAGGTTGTTGCCTGGAATGTGGCTTAATTACATGGTGACTGAAAGCACAGCAATGCAAAGCATGCACACAACACAAACTGCACATTTACACATTATATTACTCAAATAAAATGACAACAATACGTAGTACTGACAACATACAAGTAACTAACCCTAGAAAGGAAGAGAAGTTTGATTGAATTGTCAATTCCAGTGTCACATTGCATTTGCTTTCCAGGCTTAGGGTTAGGGTTACAGAACAAGTACTGTTATAATTTTTTCTATGCCACTGTTGTCAACAGTTCAGCCGTGCAACTCCTTGTGATTGTATAACAGCCTTGTATAACTTTTCTTTAAATCAGTAAATGCAATGCAGACCGTGAGAAAGTGAATACAGACTCTGACAGCTTGTATGCTGTTCAGTGCTGTTAAAGTTAATTTATGGCGCCCACTGCAGGACAGGTTGGATTAGTACAACAGCTACTGTACAACAAAAATTGCTGTATTACTGTAGATTTCAACGTAGCGAGAGACAATGTTTTTCAGCATATAAATTCTCTGCAGTAAGTCATTCTAAGACAAGCACAGTGGATCATTTATCAGGTTAAAGACTGAATAAATAAATAATACATATCTTTACGAATAAAACTTTAGACTTTAACACTCCCAAGGCTACCTGGATTTCTGGTATTCCTAAGGTACCCCCCTCCTCCAGTGCTCCAAACTTGATCAGGAATTTCCTTCAAAACCTACCACCACCAGCACCACCACCAGCTCCCATGCCTCCTCCATTACTATGCTTATTGTGTCTCCACCTCATGTCACCTGCCTAAAAGCAGAGGACACACATCACTTCATCAGCATATCCTAGAATCAAAGCAGAAGTGATTATGAATATACATCACCATGACCTTAGGCTGCTGCACAGGTATACAATAAGGTATACAAAATTAAACGCATACAGACTGAACTACAGAACAGTCAACAACGCAACAGTCATACCAACTGGACCACAGAACAGTCAACAACGCAACAGTCATACCAACTGGACCACAGAACAGTCAACAACGCAACAGTCATACCAACTGGACCACAGAACAGTCAACAACGCAACAGTCATACCAACTGAACCACAGAACAGTCAACATCGACACTGTCATACCAACTGAACCACAGAGCAGTCAACAACGCAACTGTCATACCAACTGAACCACAGAGCAGTCAACAACGCAACAGTCATACCAACTGAACCACAGAGCAGTCAACAACGCAACAGTCATACCAACTGAACCACAGAGCAGTCAACAACTCAAGTCATACCAACTGAACCACAGAGCAGTCAACAACGCAACAGTCATACCAACTGAACCACAGAGCAGTCAACAACGCAACAGTCATACCAACTGAACCACAGAACAGTCAACAACGCAACAGTCATACCAACTGAACCACAGAACAGTCAACAACGCAACAGTCATACCAACTGGACCACAGAGCAGTCAACAACGCAACAGTCATACCAACTGAACCACAGAACAGTCAACAACGCAACAGTCATATCAACTGAACCACAGAGCAGTCAACAACGCAACAGTCATACCAACTAAACCACAGAACAGTCAACAACGCAAGTCATACCAACTGAACCACAGAACAGTCAACAACGCAACAGTCATACCAACTGAACCACAGAGCAGTCAACAACGCAACAGTCATACCAACTGAACCACAGAGCAGTCAACAACTCAAGTCATACCAACTGAACCACAGAGCAGTCAACAACGCAACAGTCATACCAACTGAACCACAGAGCAGTCAACAACGCAACAGTCATACCAACTGAACCACAGAACAGTCAACAACGCAACAGTCATACCAACTGAACCACAGAACAGTCAACAACGCAACAGTCATACCAACTGGACCACAGAGCAGTCAACAACGCAACAGTCATACCAACTGAACCACAGAACAGTCAACAACGCAACAGTCATATCAACTGAACCACAGAGCAGTCAACAACGCAACAGTCATACCAACTAAACCACAGAGCAGTCAACAACGCAAGTCATACCAACTGAACCACAGAACAGTCAACAACGCAACAGTCATACCAACTGAACCACAGAGCAGTCAACAACGCAACAGTCATACCAACTGAACCACAGAGCAGTCAACAACTCAAGTCATACCAACTGAACCACAGAGCAGTCAACAACGCAACAGTCATACCAACTGAACCACAGAGCAGTCAACAACGCAACAGTCATACCAACTGAACCACAGAACAGTCAACAACGCAACAGTCATACCAACTGAACCACAGAACAGTCAACAACGCAACAGTCATACCAACTGGACCACAGAGCAGTCAACAACGCAACAGTCATACCAACTGAACCACAGAACAGTCAACAACGCAACAGTCATATCAACTGAACCACAGGGCAGTCAACAACGCAACAGTCATACCAACTAAACCACAGAGCAGTCAACAACGCAAGTCATACCAACTGAACCACAGAACAGTCAACAACGCAACAGTCATACCAACTGAACCACAGAGCACTCAACAACACAACAGTCATACCAACTGAACCACAGAGCAGTCAACAACGCAACAGTCATGCCAACTGAACCACAGAACAGTCAACAACGCAACAGTCATACCAACTGGACCACAGAGCAGTCAACAACGCAACAGTCATACCAACTGGACCACAGAACAGTCAACAACGCAACAGTCATACCAACTGAACCACAGAACAGTCAACAACGCAACAGTCATACCAACTGAACCACAGAACAGTCAACAACGCAACAGTCATACCAACTGGACCACAGAGCAGTCAACAACGCAACAGTCATACCAACTGAACCACAGAACAGTCAACAACGCAACAGTCATATCAACTAAACCACAGAACAGTCAACAACGCAACAGTCATACCAACTGGACCACAGAACAGTCAACAACGCAACAGTCATACCAATTGAACCACAGAACAGTCAACAACGCAACAGTCATACCAACTGAACCACAGAACAGTCAACAACGCAACAGTCATACCAACTGAACCACAGAATAGTCAACAACGCAACAGTCATACCAACTGGACCACAGAGCAGTCAACAACGCAACAGTCATACCAACTGAACCACAGAACAGTCAACAACGCAACAGTCATACCAACTGAACCACAGAACAGTCAACAACGCAACAGTCATACCAACTGAACCACAGAACAGTCAACAACGCAAGTCATACCAACTGAACCACAGAACAGTCAACAACGCAACAGTCATACCAACTGAACCACAGAACAGTCAACAACGCAACAGTCATACCAACTGAACCACAGAACAGTCAACAACGCAACAGTCATACCAACTGAACCACAGAACAGTCAACAACGCAACCTCCGAAGTTCAACCTTAGAAGCTTCATCTTATGTTTCTCATGAGCAAAGTAACCCTAAACACAGAAAATCCAGGTTCAAGCTACCAAGGAGCAAGCCAGGGATGATAGTGGCAAGAAGAAACTCCTTTAGAGGAAGAGAAAGAAACCCAGAGAGTTACCAAAAGTGGGAATGCACCCTTCTCTGGCACCAGAAAGCAAGACAAAGCACAGAAAGAAAGCACAGAAAGAACGCACAGAAAGCATGGATGGATGGATGGATGGATGGATGAATGGAGTGAAGGGGTGCTGACATCTCAGGAAGCCCTCATGTCTTCTGGCTCTCCCTGTTTAGCTATGCTGTAATGGCCGGGCATGCCGGAGTCACTGCTGCTCCTTATTAACATCGTACACTGTTCTCAGTTACCTCTAGCAGAACTGACTATCTGTGTGTTTCTTTGTTGAGCTCCACAAGTGCCTATCCTGTGTGGTGTGATGCCGAATGGCTGCCCATCCTGTGATCTGCTGCTTCGTCTGCCGTGACCATGTGCCCCTGTTTGCCTGCATTCTGGACCAGACGTCCTACCATGGAGCTCCTGCTGTCCAGTGCTTTGTGAAAACCCAGCCTGCATGATCCACTAGCACCTCCAAAGATTCCATTTGCTTACATAACCACAGATGTTTTCTTTCTCCTGCTCTCACAAACGCATCAGTCCTTTCTTCTTCCATTTTCCAAACGCTGAGCTGGTTCTGCTGATGGGACAGTTTTCCTCCTTTATGTCTCTATATTCATTGCTGCATTAAGTAGTACATTTTATTCTTATTTATAATTTTGAACTAATTTTACTACCCGGTGTCGACCACAGGAGGATGGGTCCCCCTTTTTGAGTGTGGTTCCTCTCAAGATTTCTTCACAAAATAAATATACCTTGATTTGACTTGCCAGAGGACTCTGAAAGCCTATGGAAATGCAATTTTTTCAATGTTAGGAGTTGTCAGAGTTTTTATATAGCATTAAATAAAAACATAGTTTCAAAATGTACAATATGTATTGAGATATCTGTGTGGTGTCAAGAAAACCAGTGTATTTACATATATGAATCTAATCAGCCAACAGCAAACTAGCACCAAACATGTTTAATGACTGTTTCAGCCTGAACTGCTTCTAAAATGTTGCACAACAGATGGGCAGCCAATCAGAACATTAGCATTGACAGCACAGTACCAAAAAAAGTCTGTTTAATTGGAAGAGATAAAATGTAAATGTAAAAAATAATTTCAACTGGTTTTGGTCATAAAGTGGACATCAAGTAAAAAAAAAAAAAACTTACTTTGTACTGCGAGGTAAATTCTGGGTCCAGGAAGCCGGATCAAAGTGTTTGAAGGGTGTTTGGTATTATCAGATGTCTTTGAGGTAGGGTTATAATGAGTTGCATTAAAAGTATGCTGATCCACTGGCACACTGTAAACAGTGCCAAAGGGTTTGTTATGCAAGACTGATCAAATTTCTAGCAGGACACTAAACAGGACACTGTTTGCATGAAGCCATATTTAAATGAGCTTCACTCATTCCAGTCCTCATCCACTTCTGTTCCAAAACCTCAAGGCTGTAACACTACGCAGTGCGGGGAAAATATCAGAGAAAACCCTTAACCCAGTTATTTACCTTCCTGTCAGAACTGTCAGTAGCTACAGGTTATTCTTTTTTTAGCATCAGGAAAAAAGCTAAAAACATATATCTAACAGATAATCCTCCACATATAACCGATTTTAACATTTAAATATCTTACCTCTATTACACCTTCCATTCTTTTTAGCAGACTTGCCTTTTAGTTTTTCAAAGGAATCTGTGGGGACTTTTTCACACCTCCGAAGTTCAACCTTAGAAGCTTCATCTTATGTTTCTCATGAGCAAAGTAACCCTAAACACAGAAAATCCAGGTTCAAGCTACCAAGGAGCAAGCCAGGGATGATAGTGGCAAGAAGAAACTCCTTTAGAGGAAGAGAAAGAAACCCAGAGAGTTACCAAGACCCAAAAGTGGGAATGCACCCTTCTCTGGCACCAGAAAGCAAGACAAAGCACAGAAAGAAAGCACAGAAAGAAAGAAAGAAAGAACGCACAGAAAGATAGATAGATAGATAGATAGATAGACAGACAGACAGACAGACAGACAGACAGGCCTAAACCATGATACTACCACCAGCATGTTTGACAAATAGCATAAAGTTTTCATGCTGGAATGCAGCGTTTTCCTTTCTCCATACAGCACTCAGTTCTTTGTTGGTCTCAATTGTCCACAAAACATTTTCTAATAGACTTCTGGCGTGTCCATTTGATTTCAGCAAGCTGTAGACAGGCAGTAATGTTCTTTTTGGGCAGCACTAGTGGACTTCTTGCAACCCTGCCATGCACAACATTGTTGTTCAGTGTTTTCATGATGGAGGAGAACATTAACACTAGCCACTGTCCGCTGGGTTATTTTGTGACCTTGCAGACTAATTAACCTTTGGAGTCATATTTGAGTCTTCAGAGATGCAATTCTGACCCTTTTCAGCCTGATAAGCATTGACAGCTCGTTTTCTCAGGTTCTCAGCAATCGCCACTTGTTCAGGCTACAATATACTTCCACAAACATTTTTTGAACATCTCATGTTGATAGATCTCAGTTCTTTAAATATAATATGGTGGCCACTCACACCGGATCACATAAAACAATGTCACTATGAGATTTTTTTTTTTTAAATATCAATATGCAAACTCTAATTTTAGTGACTTTATTTATTTTGGACAAGATGTTTTATTTACTTTATTGCTTTTTGGTATTCCAGTGTATAAAAGAAACAAATAAAACAACTGTCAACATTTTTCCAGTTTCATACCAACAAACAAAGAAACACAGACATAACTTTTTTGGCCCCCAATTAAAACAATGGCAGTTTATATTAGTACATTCAAGTACTTACAATAAAAAAATAACGTATTATTGCTGTAGTACTCTTTAGAATCCTGCACAAAGAAAAACAACACCTAACGTTCAATTCAATAGAAGCTCTGAAAAAAAAGCTACAGTTGAACAGAAATATAAACGATTTGTTTGGATCATGAAGTAAACGAAACCCATTTCTCTGCAGAGTACATGCCATGCCCCGAAAACCATGTAACAGTTTCCCAGTGTTTCAAACTTAGTTTTGAGTTCAGTATTTAGCATAGTTTGACCTTAAACCCAAAAAGAGAGTCTGATGGGCAAATAACTGCAGCCGCTGAGATCTAGATATTTAGATACTGAGCTTACTACAGTGCAAAGCACAAAGAGAACAAAGCTGTTTGAAATATTTACACAGCAGATGAATATACTTCTAAGTAATTCATTATCTTAAAAAAAAACAGTAACTAAAACACACTGCCTGCAGTTTAGGAGTTATTTAGAGTTTTTAGTAAAAACGAGTGAATTGAATTGAGTGCTCAAACTGCAGGCATACAGACACAAACGTTTAAGTGTCAGCATTATAAAACTATCGGATAAAAGATAACTGAAAATAGATTAATAGGTAGTCATTGTAAAAAATACTAAAGTACTTCTGAATTTGTTAGAACTTTTAGATTTAATTATAAGATTCCATTCTTGTTTACCTTCCCAGCATTTTCTGTTTATATTATCTGATATTGATACTCTAGCATATGGGTCAATGACATGAAGTGCATTTTTGGACTTAAATGGTCATCATGTTCCTATTGCATCATTCAATAAGCGCCTCACATATCACATTTTATGATATACATGATGAGAGTACATTTTCAGTTTTTAATTACAATTTTGAAAGCCTTGTTTGTCATTGATCCATAAACTGATATGTTCAAAGGTCCGCTGCATTACCCAAGTTTCCTGGTTAACACCCCTTACTAATTCCACTTTCTTCTGATGCGGTTGCTAATCCTTATACCAAATTTAATACATGCAGGATTTAGCCTATCTTCAGGTATTTTCTGGAACGTCCCCTGAAAACACCTTCATGTGCACTGTGGATGCACTTCATGTGGATTTGAACACAGAATATGGATTTTTAGAACTGCTGTTGGAAGCTCAGTGGCAATTGACTAAAGTTAAAAGGGTCTATTGCTTTGCGATATCACACTTAATTCTATGTTACTACTAATTTCACACCTTAAAACCTTAATAAAAAAGTAAATAAAACATACTTTCTAAAAAAGCAAAGACGTGTTATGATATTTTACTACTTGTAATTAAAGACAAGTGTATATAATGTGCATAGTGTAATAAAGATGAAAAGATGAAAGTTGAAAAAGTCAAAATGTAATTAATGCAATGAGGGTTTTACTGCTGTCTACATTCAGTTTGGTGAGATGTTATCCATGTGTCTTTACAGAGGGCTTTTCTGAGTGGACACAACCTTCTTCTCTTGCATGACCACTTTCCGTGTGGAGGTTGGAACTCCACTTATTTGGATGGTGCTTCCGTTCAGTCCCACAGTCCCGCTCTGTGACCCTGCGCTGGAGGTCATGCCCCTCTGCACTGACCCATGAACAATTCCTGAGGACCCGCCCTGTGTGTCCATATACAGTATATTCTGAGAACCACCTGTGATGACACCTCTTTGGAGGGATCCCTGGATCATGGGGCCTGACTGCCCTTCCACTACCATTACACCTTGAGAGCCAGCGATTCCACCTCTCTGCAGCGTCCCCTGGAGGACCTGCCCACCTTGTGCTCCCCTCTCCAACAGCAGCAGCTGCGAACCGGACAGGTTAGCTGACTGCAGCAAGCCTGTGTTCAGCGCCTGGGTGGAACCTCCTCCCGTCTCCAGCAGCATCACTCTGTCTCCTCTGCTCATCGTGCTTTGTGCAGGAACAGCACCCTGGACTAGAACTCTTTCAGCCACTGGAGCTCCATTCAGCACGTACATGCTTTGTCCCAATCCAACAGTGGGCCTCTCAGCCAACAGCATGGTGTTGGAAACCTGCGGCTCCACCACGTAGTACAGGGGCTGCTGCTGCTGCACCATCAGAGTCTGGGCAGGCTGGACGTCAATCAAGGTCTGGGCTGGCCTCACGTCAATCAGAGTCTGGGCGGGCTTCTTGTCAGACACTACGGAAGCATGGCTGTTTGTAACCATCACATTCTCTGTTACGTGAATGGATGAAGGTGGCGGAGGCCTAGCAGGAACATTTACAGTGTTGACAATGTTGGTTTCCATAGAGACTGGTGCTGGGCGTTCCACTATGGGTCTCGGAATAGAGGGGGGAGGGGCTGAGACCTCCGTTGTGACCTTTGTGCCTCCACATATGTCAGCCAGAGTGGTGAACTTGGGCCCAAGGTCGTTGAGGAACTCCAGATCGTTGTTCGATTCAAGGAGACTGCAGCAGCCGATGGAACCAGCTGGAGACCCCCGACCTTCATAGTCATACACCAGCAGAGAGTTGTTTTCCATTATGTCCAGCTCCTGACTCCTCTGCAGAAAGGATAAAGACACATTGAGTTACTGTTAATGAATCAGAAATCGTAGTATCATGGAAGATGCATGCACTTTACATTTCATGTATGTGTATATCTGTAACTTAACCTCAATATATAGCATTTTTGATGCTTTTACTATATATAAAACTATGAAAGACAAGGGCACAACACAGTTAGTTACTTTTTATTTAAAGGCTATTTCATGGCAAGCATAAGCATAAAAGCTTAAAGAAATATTTAAATATTTTTGGATCTTATGCCCATAATAGTAAGATGCCTAAATTTTTAAAGTTAATAATATTGTATTAATATAAACACCTCAAAGTAAAAGAAGTAGACATTTATAACCTCTAAGCAAAGGTCTTGTTAATAACAGCTTTAGTTTAGGTATTTACTTTACTTCAGTACAATTAAAAGCAAGTAATTTGTAAAACCTTTGTTGTCCCACAGAAAGTTAGACAAAAAATTCAAGGGAACCAAAATCTGATCCCTAAATTCTTAACTAGTTCTCCACAATTACTTGGAAATTATGCTGTTTATAAATAAGTTGTTCTTTACTACATATATCCTGCACTAATGCTTCAACTAACTACTTACGTTTGAGTAGTAGTGATTCAAGAAATCATCTGAAAGGGCCATTCCATTGTCTTCCTGGACAAACTCCTCTCTCATCATTCCAAGGCCAGAATTCATCCTCCGATCTATGGAGGTCATCTCCATATGATTGTGCATATATCCACCCCCTCCTGATAAGGTAGATGCCATGTAACCCCCTGCACCTGCTCCATAACCAGCAGCCGTGTAGTGGCCTTTTGTGGGTATGTTGAGCATTCCACCTCCATCAACCTCTGATGTATTGATGTGCAAGGGTACATCCTGTCAAACCAATAACCAAAGAAATCCAGAATGAGGGGCTACACACTTATATTACGGCATAATAGGAGTTTGAATTGTGAAATGTTTGCAATTGTGTATTTGACAGAACACCAACACAGCTCTGTTATATTAATTTTCCCATCACATAACTAAGATCAACTGAAAAGAATCAAAGTTAAAAGAAAAGACTTTACCCGGTCTTCACCCTGCCCTTCTGTGTGGTAGGCGATCAAGTGCTCTTTGGTGTCATAGGGCATCTCGGCGAAGGCACCTCCCATACCGGCTGCTCCACATTGACAGAGCAACAGCAGAAGTGGGACAACTGTAGGGACAAACATATTTATCATTATTCATCATTATTTATTTGTTCTCCTGGAACACATCAGTATACAGCCTTGAAATTGAAAATACAAATGCGCTTACTCAAAGGTTCCAGTGTTAAAGTAAACTACTGTTACTTTACTAACTTGCATCCCCGCATTTAGGCCAAACAACTACTTTGATCTCTTTCAGTGGAGATCATATAGAAATACTGCCTCCAATGAAAAATCTATAAACACTTTTTAGACCACTAAGATGAAACAGACACAACAATGAACTCACGCAAGAGCAAAAGGAGTCCCAGAAGGAGGAGACCAATTCCAGCACTGCCAAGGGCTGAGCCCTTTTGTTGAGCCCCACGGGCACCACACTGACCGTGCTTATCACAGGTACAGACGTCCAATTTTAGCACCTGTGGTTCCGGACATGACACTCCCTGCTGGTCACGCACCTCCACTGTCACTTCCTGAGGACCGGGCCACAGACCGTCAAGGGTTCTCAAGATGGCCGTCGTGTCTAAAACATTGTAAACAGTAACATCAGTCTAAAAATGATATCTCTGTCATGTCCTTTAATACTACACAAACCTTTCTATGCCCAGCTCAGTGATCCCTTCTGCCCAATACAAGCCATAATCAGATTTTCATAAAGCAAAGTCTCAGATGAAAAATGTAGTAAGTTTATACTAGAATTATACCAAATTGCAACTCTAGATCAAACAACTAATACTACATACCATTTAAGTGCTCCACAGACCATTTTCCTTTGGTTTTCTCAGGAACAATGTTAAAGGTGAAAGGTGCTCCATTGGGAGGAGCATCTTCATCCACTGCGGTGATGTATATAGCTTCCTGGATGGTGCACATGGTCTGTGCCAGGCTGGTCAGAGTAGGGCAGTGGTCATTAAAGTCCTCCACTTGGATGGCGACGGTGCCAGTAGCTGTCGTATAGGGCGCATCTGTGACAAGAAACATCATTTAAAGCCCCATTAGGTTTAGGTGAATGCTTCTGAAAGCAATTTCCACATATTTTTAAATTATAATGGATCGAAATGGCAAACTGTTTAATCAATACAAGGCATTCATATCTAAAATGTTTATTGCTATTGATTTGTACCCAAATTATTTGTAGATGCTGCATAGCTTTGCTATGCCACTAATGTCAACAGTTCAGCAGTGCAACTAGGCTCCTCGTTGTGATTACATAATATCACGTTTCTTTAAATCAGTAAATGCTACGCAGACCGTGAGAAAGTGAATACAAATTCTGACAGCTTGTCTGCTTACATGTTGATCATTTCTGTAAGTATTTTATCAAATTACGGGAAACTATAGTATCATGCTGTTAAAGTTGATTCATGGCGCCCACTGCAGGACAGGTTGGATCAGTACAACAGCCAGTCATCACAGTACTACAAAAATTACTGCATTGAGCAATTATGAGTTGCATGAGAGACTAAATGTTTTTCAGCATATACATTCACTGCAGAGAGTCATTCTAAGACAAGCACACGGGATAATTTATTAAGATTAAGACTAAATAAATAAATAACACATATATTTTTAAAAACAAAAACAAAGAAAGTAAAACTAAGATAACTTTCTCAAGTACACAGAGAACTATGTTACCTTGGCTGATACAGAGGATCTTGGCCTGGTACGTCCCATTAACCAAATATGGAGACTCTCGGTCAGGAAGTTTGTTAAGTCTAATTTCACCCGTTTTCTCATCAATGGTCAGCCAGTTGTCTGGGTCAGAGCCTTTAGCATATCTGAATGGAAAAAGGAAAAACTCTGTATTTGTTTTGCAGATCAGTGTCAGTTGAACATGTCATTCCTCAAAGTGTGGGAAAAAAAAATATACATGCAGACTAACCTGACATTCTGAGAAGGTAATCCTGTATCTCCATCGATAGCAGGGTACTTGGCAATGACTTTTGTAATATCGACCATCTTGCCATCTTCAGAGATGGGAATCGCCTTTACTTTGGGGCTGAAGCGTGGGCCCTCGGGCTGGTTCTTTACGTTAATGTTCACACCATAGACTTTACCACTTCCAAGGGTACCTGGGGTTCCTGGTATTCCTAAGGTACCCCCTCCTCCAGTGCTCCAACTTCCACCTCCCCCACCAAAACCAGCACCACTGCCGCCTACGCCTACGCCTACGCCACCGCCGCCTCCGCCTCCGCCTCCGCCTCCGCCTCCTGAACCTCCTGGGAATACAATGCCGATTGTGTCTCCACCTCCTGTCACTGAAGGGTCGTAGGGAGCCACATTGGCCACCTTAATGCCCAGATTCATGTTTTTGACCTCCTCGTAATCCACAGCCTAAAAGCAGAGGACATGCATGACTTCATCAGCACATCCTAGAACAGGTGTTGCAATATTGTTTGAGTTGCTGTTCTGAACATATGCCACCTTAGCCTCGGCACAGGACAATTACATGGTTATTTTTTTAAGTTTTAATATTTGTTGATACATTTTAAGACATCAACCACCCAATAATAATAATAATAATACTGAAACATGAAATGTATTAATGTCTGTTGACTGAGACTATGATTCTTTTAAGTGTGTTTGGCTTTATTATCAGTTTTGTCATCTTCTAGCCCTTCATCCTGACCACAACACTGCTTGGCTGGAGAGTTTGGTTATCTGACTGCTCTGAATTAGTTTAATATTTAATAAATAAAAAAAACTAATAAAATGAACTCTTCTTTAGGAATCATCTTATAATTTACTTATGGATGTTTTGATTCATCTCCCACCTCCTATCCTAGCAGGTCCAGATTCTATCTCATCTAAATACTTAAATATGGAGTTTCAGCTGATAATGACTATAACCCTAGAGTTCCAAAGATACAGCTGTACAAATTTGGTTAGATATATGAGGCTGCCTGTTAATACAACAGTACAATGACTTCATTTATACTATGTCCATAATAAGACATTTTCTACTAATCTGTTATGATATGTGGGAAAAGGTATTTGGCAACCTTGTTAAGCATCAGGACTCCCTCATTGGTTGCTGGATCAGTGAAAATGCTGAAATGTCCCCCTTCATTGCCTGAGACAATATCAAACTTGGCCTGCCAGTTATCTGTGCCCTGCAGGTCCAGATCATTCGCTTTAAGTCTCATCACCTCCACACTCTCTGTGTTTTCTTCAATACTCCCAATAAACTGCAGACAAGGAGAGAAACAATAATGAAGAGGTCTCATTACAGTACAAAATTTAACAATAATCATTTCACTAGTAATCTATTTTTGTTACATTAGAACAGTAAAAAGAACTTTCACAGTAAACTGTAATAAAACAGTAATAAAAGCTTACCGTGTCTTTCTCTAGTGTTGGGGCGTTATCATTTACGTCCATGATCTGGACTTTGAATGTCGCTGTTCCTGTGCGGCACCCCGCGGCCCCATTGAGATCCGAAGCTTTCACAGTAAGTGTGTACTGGTCAATGCTCTGTAGAGAGATGGCCATTTAAATGAGACACTGCTTTGACTTATATATTTCATTAATACATATCTTAAATTAGGATTATCATTAAGATGATCATTTTTAACCTACGGGTCCCAAACTTTATTACATGAATATATAGACAGTATAACAAACAATAATAATTAAGCATAATTCAATTCAAATAATTAGAATTAGACAATTCAACAGTTGTAACACACAAGGGTATTTGTTCTGTTTTTGTAGCACTGAAATTAAGGTCTTTTTTAAAAAGATGCACTAAGAACCAAAATGAAAGTGGTGATGTCAGAGGTCAGTGTCTTTTATGTAACAATTCTAACAAACTTGTTATGGCTTCCTTTTGAACACTAAAATCAGAGTCTCTGCAGCAACATTTGTCAAGATGTATGATTCCTCACCTCTCTGTCCAAGTTAGGATCGTTAACCAGCACCTCGCCCTTGGAATTGATCTTGAACATCATATTCCCTGGAGGGTCCTGACTGACGATTTCATAGCGAATTGCAGAGTTGGGGTTCCCAGGTTCATCAGCATCAGTGGCTGCTACCTTCATTACAACGGTATCTAGAGATTTGCATAGACATAAATATACATTGCTCTCACATAGTTCAGGGTAATATTACAGTCATGCAACTATATGTATATTTAGATTTAGTGGTATTGATAGACAACAAGTACTATAACTGTGACACCAAGTCAGTGTCCCTGTTTCCATCCGGGAACACTACACAACACGGAAACTAACAATTTATTTTTAAAAAACGGTGATACTTTAAACTAAACCTATTTTTATCTAATAATCAATACGTAATTTAATCTAATTTTATCAAAATCCTACATTTCCAATAAATATCTTTAGCAATACTAAGTTATCTTGGCAATATTCCTGAAAAGTAATGAGTTAGGAACTTGCCTACTGAGCTGCGTTCTTTCACAAAGCCTGGGGAGATATTGACGGGGAAGACGGGAGAGTTGTCATTCTGATCTTTCACCTTTATTCTAAGCTGAATATCGTTTTCTGCCACTGTGCCATTCATGAATGTAGCAACTCCGGAAAGCTGTAGAAAAATTTTAAGAAAAAAAAATCAATCCTGTCATTACTGTCATTATTGCCGTTAACTAACAAAGTAGAGTTTAGCATTTTCAGAGTTCAGTGTAGCAGTATAAAAAAAAAACATATTTAAGTATAAAGTTTCAAATTGTACAGTTCACATTGTCCATTAAAGTGTAAAAAACAGTGTGCTTAGAATGTTTTGGCTTCTTTAAAGAGATAAAAAGACGTAGGAAAATGGTCATGTAAAAAAATGTTTTGCGCACAAACCCAGACAAGCATCAAAAGACAGACAAATTGTGTAATAAGAGCCGTTTACTCTAAACAGACTTACATTGTACTGTGCAATAACTTCTCGATCCAGCAAGCCGGTTACCCGTACGTTGCCATTGTCAGGGTTCACCACAAACAGGTTGAAGGGGGGCTGGTCTGCTCCAACACCCTTTAAAGAATATCTCACCAAGTTCTGTGAAAAGTCATCCTTGTCGGAGCGAATCTGAAATATACATAATCAAAGGTTATCAAGAAAACCTAGAATTCAAAAGCAGTCATTTTTGGCAGAAGGAAGCGAACACTTTCAAATGTTCTGGCAGCTTCATTCATTTACACAATGTAAAGGGCAGCTGGCATTTTTAAGTGGTAAATATTTATTTTAGGTTATGACAGCAATAATATCCAGACTTATTTTATAATTCATGACACATATTGAATGTTAGGTCTTTGGGTTTTACCTGAAACGCAAAATGAAGTTACATGGATTAAGAAAAATCTTTTTTTTTTACTATACACTTGTCAAAGAGAAGAAAGCAAGATTTAGATAACGAGAGCATTCTCACTCTAGCAATGAATTCCTTTTTGGTGTAGTCCACATTCTCCTCCAAAACCTGTGGAGGAACAATCCATTCCCTCTTTTGCCGGCGAAGGGCAACAGAAGAGCCTGCTCTGGCCTCAATTTCCAACGCGCACTAGGAAAAGAAAGAGAGTAGCAGCTATGAAACTCACTCATTTTTCTTCATAGCGTCAGACAGGATAGCCTAAGCATAAGAATAACAATGGAGATACTCTTCTGTCTCGTCTAAACGAGTCTTCTCTTTTCTGTTATTCAAAGCAGTAACATATTCTGACCGTTTGGCATCTACTAAGCACTGGAATTATTTAAAAACAAATTGCAGGTGATGTAAGGACAATTTTCACTTGTATCAGCCCCGTTTCTCAGACAAGGATTAATCTTAGTCCTGGACTACAAAGGATTCTGAACAGAGATTTTATATTGAAAGAATAAAATAGTACATGTATAGGCTTGGCTCCTGTTCGGAAAACCAGTTCATCACATGGAAAATTAAATCAGCACAACAGCACATATTATATTCTACATTTCCGCTAACGTACCAGAGAAGGCACAAAATGGCGGACAATGTAAGGGCCCGTCTGAACAGCCAACTACTTGACAGGTTATCTATCGCAACATTGTGCTCCTGTCAACCAAACATCATCTTCAGCCAATGCAGCACAGTACAGTGACACACCAGCTCACTTCAGAGATTAAAGCCATATTTAAGAACTGTTTTACTAACGCAAAGCACAGTTTTAGCTGCTGTGTTTTGTTTTGAAAGTGGAAGTTCATGTGCTGCCATTTCATGGCAGTAGCAGAGACTCATCACGAAAAAAATGATCTGATATTTCAACTTGGAAAAAAGGAAGTAATCTGATTTCCTTTTACTTTTTGATTTTCTTTAAACTTTTAAACAGAGATATCAGAAGAACAATAATCTAAGATATACTCTGGTATCTTATCTGAAATTCAGTGAACACAAATTATGAGACAGATTTTTAGGATAATTGTAATGTACTTGTGACGTCTCTTAATCTCTTAATATTTTTTACATTACTAAGCATAACATTTCTGAATGAAATACACACCTCTACAAAACAATGTCCCACAATTTCCTATATGATAGTGTAATGATCAGACTCCACATTTTAACATAATACCTAAATGGTCATCAGGTTGGATCAAGTGTGTTTAATTAGGGACAACACCTTTGTATTGTTTATTTTGTTATTCACACAGGGCACCTTTTTGGTTACCTTGGTAAGGGGCTGACTATCTGACATTACCATCCTATTCAAAATGAAGATTCAAGATCTCCAATAATAGGTGTCTGTAATAGTTTAGCTGTTTAAAGTTTGATTGGGATCATCTTGAATCGGATGGCATGAGAACAATAAGCTATAGAGAAGCTTGCGCATAAATCTTATGGTACCTCCACAAACATTACTTAAAAACTTCATTTTGTGTGTGAACAAGTACATCAGGAACTGTTGTCTATTGTCTATTGCAAAACATGAATAATTTAGCGATGAGACACTCAAGCTAGATAATTGTCCTACAACATGATCTAACATGTTCTAACCGTTCGGAGTTAACAAAGAATGACTTCCTCAAGTTGTTTCTAATTAACAAGATTCGTTTTTGCAGCGTACCACCAACTACAATCCTGCGTACATGCTCTGCACACTATTTTGCCGATTTTTTAAATGTGTTCATAATTCAACTACTGAGATGTAAACAAAAACCATCTTAGAGGGTTGATGTGAAATGGCTCAATGTGAAGATTTTTTTAATGGTGGTGATGGGAACCAGAGGTCACAATGTCTACAGCGCAAATATAGCCATACTATTTACTTTCGAACACCTCCACTGAACTTACTTGTGTCTTCTGAGCGTTTACATGTAATACTGATGACGCTTAAAAAGTGAAACCTACTTTGGGGACTACTTTACCTTTTAGAAAGTACATTAACAGCCCAAACGTTTGTCTCAAAACCATCCTAACAACTAGGACATTACATGGCTTCCTCGCAACCAATATCTTTTCGTGATTTAGCTTTTAAAGGGCTTACACTCCTCAGACGTCTGGTTTCCTATCCACACCACTGTAAACATTTCTGTCTTAACAGCTGACTTATATGGAGGTGAGTAAAATCAGAGGAATTCCCCTTTAGCACTCTCATCGTAGTTGATCACCTGCAGCTACTTTCCACTGTTGTTGGTTTTTGTTGCTGCAAAAACATCAACATACCATTCATTAGTTCCCTGAACTGGGAGTGGAGGACACTTTCAGAGACCCTAACCAAATCGTGTAGGTTGTGAAAGTGTCTTTCAGAACAACAAAACAGAAAGCTTTCTGTTTCCTCTAAGGCCGTGCCACAAAAGCCATCTCCGCCAACACCCTTCACTAAACCACTTCTTGTACAGTTTGAGAAAGTAATAGACTGAAAGACTGGAATGTGAGACTCCATTTAACCCAATCTAGTGGAAATAAGCCCCCTTTACAGGAATGTTTTACCTGGAGTTGTTGCCATGAGACTGGACTAAACAAACATTTACTTGTAGGCACAAAGTGCTACAATGAACACTGTAGCTTCTGGACACACTGGCCGAATTAACTGGACAAGTGGGGTCTTGAAACCACGGTCCACATTATGGATCAGATCAATACACACAAACACACAGGAGCACGCGCGCGGCTTGGTATTTGTATTACATGTATCTGCTGCACCATTTAAGTTTGAACGGGAACTTCGAATTACAAACTAAGTTCACAAAGAAAGCACTTTTCCAGAAAACTGATAGCGAGTCTCTGAGTTAGCACACACTTCTGAACACGTAGGAGCATCACAGACTAACTGAAACACCGAAACAACGTTAAAGTCTAGACAAACAGTCGGCGCGGTTACAGGAGACCATATATTTACGAGAGGGAGTTTAGCTTTCAGCGGTTACACAGACAGACAACTCGAGATGTGGTAAATACAGCGGCCCCTTAGAAACTCGGAGCTCAGCTCACGGAGAGTTTTGCAGCGTAAAGAAACTCATAAATGTCTCGTAAAAAACCCTCGAAACTACTCACCGATAAGGCAAAGCAGAAGAGACTAAGAGCTGCTGGCGACAGAGACCCGGCCATGTCCGGAAGAGCGGAATTCCTGCGCTCTCTCTCGCGCTGCTGTCCGCGAGCACTTTATTCCGAGGAGAGTCGAGTCCAACCGTCACACCGTGTGTGAGAAAGAGAGAGAGTAATGAAGATAAACTACTCTCTCTCCCCCATCATCATCATCATCATCACACCCTCACACGTCACTACAGAGAGAGAGAGAGAGAGAGAGGAAGAGAGAGAGCGAGAGAGAGAGAGAATCAGGTATCAGACTTCCGGAAATATAACGAACAGTTTGATGCAATTGTCTTACACTTTATTTAGGCCAGTGACTTCAATTTACTGTGGTAACTATCTCATATAGTACGAACAGTCTGATTTTACTTTATTTAACATGAATTAAACAACTGAGCAGACTATCAGTCACAGAGACAGAGGCAGTAGTGAAACCAGGAACACACAGAGAGAGAGAGAGAGAGAGAGAGAGAGAGAGAGAGAGGCTGTGAAAGCAGAGAGAGAGAGAGAGAGAGAGAGAGAGAAACTGTCAAAGCAGAGAAAGAGACAGAGAGAGAAAGAGATCTCGAGAAAAGACAATTAAATCATGATCTCTAGATAACAGGCCTGAAAATTATAAACACCTTGTGGCTTGTTTGTACTTCCATATTGTAGTAGAAAAGATGAGATTAAATTAACCACTTCATTGTAAGTGCTGGGGAAGAAATGATGAGATAGCTTTTCTTATGTTAATGTTAGTCAGATAAGAGATGAGCCAGACACAGTTAAGCAATTTGTGATTTTACTCAACGTGAGAACATTTGAGGTCTCTCTCTCTCTCTCTCTCTCTCTCTCTCTCTCTCTCTCTCTCTCTCTCTATATATATATATATATATATATATATATATATATATATATATATATATATATATATATATATATATATATATGATGCTTTGCAAGGCTTTTACTGCAGCTGTTCTCAGTTGTTGCTTGTTTGTGGGTCTTTCTGCCTGAAGTTTGGTCTTAAGGAAGTAAAACGGATGCTCGATCAGGTTGAGATCTGGTGTATATTCCAGAATATTCCACTTCTTTCCCTTAAAAAACTCCCAGGTTGCTTTAGTTTTGGGTCATTGTCCATCTGTACTGTGAAGCGCCATCCAATCAAACTTGCTGCATTTGGTTAAGTCTGAGCAGAAAGTATATCCCTGTACACTTCAGAATTCATCCATCTGCTTCTGTCTGCTGTCATATCATCAATTAACACTAGTGGCCCAGTGCCACTGGAAGCTATGCATGTCCATGCCATCACACTGCCACCACCATGTTTTACAAAGGATGTGGTATGCTTTTGATCATGGGCCATTCCAAGCTTTCTCCATATTTTCTTCTTCCCATCATTCTGATACAGGTTGATCTTAGTTTTATCTGTGCATAGAATGCTGTTCCAGAACTGGGCTGGCTTCTTTGGATGTTGTTTGTCAAAGTGTGGCCTTCCTGTTTTTGAGGCTGATTAATGGTTCGCACCTTGTGGTGAATCCTCTGTATTTGCTCTCATGAAGTCTTCTCTTTAAGGTAGACTTAGATACTGATACACCTACTTCCTGGAGAGTGTTCTTCATTTGGGTGGACGTCCAGGCCTTTTTGAGTTCCTGAGCTCTCCAGTGCACTATTTTTTACCCAGAATATACCGGACCCATGAAATAGCTGTTGAGATAATTTTCCAATTGCCTTTGAGAGAAAAAGAGGCAGCTACATATTAAAGAGCTGTAATTCCTAAACCTTGTGTCACTGTCCAAATATTTCTGGGCCTAACTATATATATATATATATATATATATATATATATATATATATATATATATATATATATATATATATATATATATAGCTCCTAGTACTAGCTCTATTTGCACTAACTTGAAGGAAAACAAAAAGTTCTTCCTTAAGACCGTCTCAAGCAATTGTCAGTATTGTAATCATGGATAATCACTGACTTCTGGGTTATTTCCCCTGAACACCCTTAGGAGAGAGGAAGAGGAAAGCATTTCGTTGTAAGTTCTGGAGAAGAATAAGAAAAGCAAGACGTCATCCTTTTACACTAGTAGACTGCTGAAAGAGGTCTGAGATATATGAGCTCTATAATTATATATATATTTTTTCTGCACAATGACTTTCATTACAAGTTCCTTCTCCTGACAAGGATAGTTAAAAAAGCATATGTTTTTAAAGTTCCAACAGCAGCTATACACACACACACACATATATATATTCATACTTACCCACCGACCCACCTTCTTTAGGTACACCTCCTTGTATTCACACTCACTGTTCATTGTATCAGCTGTATTTACCATATAGGTGCACTTAATAATTCTACCATTACAGACTGTAAATAGATAGATAGATATATATCACTGTAGTCCATCTGTTTCTCTGTATATGGTGTTAATTCCCTGTTCTTCAGAAAAGGAAATTGTTTATTTAGGTGGTGGATCATCATCTCAGCACTGCAGTGACACTGACATGGTGGTGTTGTGTTAGTGTGTGTCGTGCTCGTATGGAGTTTCAAACACTGTCCACTCACTGTCCACCCTATAAGACACTCTTACCCTGCTGATCCACTTTGGAGATACTTAGTCAGAGGAAGTGCCTCCTATGTTGGTCCTTCCTCAGTGGTCAGAGGATGCTGGCTACAGGGCGCTGTAGACTGGATAGTTTTGGTTGGTGGACTATTTTCAGTCCAGCTGTGACACTGAGGGGTTTAAAAACTCCAGCACAACACTAACACACCACCACCACATCAGCGTCACTGCAGTGCTAAGGTGGTCTGCCACCCAAATAATCACTGCTCTATGGAGGTCCTGTGGGGGCCCGACCAAAGAAGAACAGGGTAAAAAGAGGAACAAAGTAACAGAGCAACAAAAGGACTGCAGTCTATAACTGTAAAACTGTAAAGTGTTTTTATATGGTAAGTAGACTATATCATAAAATGGGCATTTTTTATTTCTAATACTAGCACCAATAAAACACTATTATTTATCAGAATTACTTAGTAGTTAGTTGAATTGGGCTTTTTGAGCAGTTGGTTAGATTTTATTTGTCATGAAGAAATTCCTAAAAAAAAAAAAACTCCTAATCTGCCAGCATCTGAACATAGAATGATAACTGTATTTTATCTATCAGAAGGAAAAAAATAGAAAATGAAGGGTTGATCTTTTCGTGTGGAGTTGGTTTGGCACTAGTGTTGAATATTTAGCCAGGCAATGTGAAACTGTAGTTAAGCAATAATTTAATACCTTTGTACACACCCATACAGAAAAGTCATGTCCTGCTCTGCCTAATTTTCATTTTCACTGTACTCTGTTTGTCATGGGGTTTTACGCTAATTATATCTCAGTTTGATCCGTGAGTAACCCTGTGCACATTAAAACAATTACCGCACATATACTGTGTATATAATATTTTTTTCTGTGTGACTATGATCTGATTTTACAGTAAAACTGACCTACGATAAAGGTTTAGATTTTTATTAGCTTTTTAATTAGACAGCAGTGGGATATAAATTACATAACTTACACTTTAAAAGGGCCAAACAGTCATTTCAAATTCTGGTTGCTAATAAAAATAGTATTATAGGGATTTCATTTGTGTTCAAATAGTTGTGCATAGTTTTACCTTTTAAGCCAATGTCTGCTTCTCATGTTACTTTCGGGGAGAATAGTTAAGTAAATATACCTGCCAATCCATGGGGGGGCTCTTGTATTCAAAGCTGGGGATTGGGGGTGGAGGAGGGAGAAGGGGAGAGGGAGAGCGAGCCAGAGAGAGAGTTGGGAGGCCGAGGGCAGCTTAGGGCTATAGCAATTATTTTTCTTAGTTTCCTCTCTAATTCCAGGTCTCGTTTCTTTGTGTGAGAACGCCACAGTATTAATCAAATAAACTGTTACATCCAAATCAACAGGCAACTGGCTTTAGCACAATGACTTCCAATCAGATCAGCTAAATAAATATACATGGATTGATTGCTTGTTTGAAGTACAAGCTGTGTACAAGCTTTTCAGCCTCAAGAAGAAAGCAAAAATAGAATTAATTTACATTAACAGTAATATCAGTATTTCCAGTATTCAGTGTCTCCACACTTTTCCCTTCCATATTAACTTGCATTCCGTTTTTCAAAGAAAACTGCATGGATCATTTTCCGCATCTTTAAAGTTTTTAAATGTCACAGGTCATTCAAATGATACATGTTTTAGAGAGGTCAGAGACAAAAATGAGCTAAAGCTACAGCAAAGCAGCCAAACTGAGCTGCAAACCTGAGACAAAGCGTTTTTGACACTTCTCATTGGAATGCTTCCTTAGAAGCTGGCTGCGTTTTCTACTTCTCATGATTCAAGTAATCAAAACACACATATGCATTGTTCTGAGAAGCCCAGCAGCTTTGTTGTTTGAACTGCAAATCTCTTTCTTTTTTGCTTTCTTTTCTCAGTAATGGCTTCTTGACAGCTGCACATCTATTCAGACAGGGTTATGTAATGGTGATCGGTTTGGTGGTCTATCAAGTCTGTTAAACGTTCACATATTTTCCTGTGACCTTCTCCTTTTTCATGCAAGCGGATAATGTTAAATGAAAACTGAAGCGTGATCATTTTGTCTGGAAATGAAACAATCTGAGTTTTGCACACTTCTGTATACTGTACACCTCTGTACGCTGAGCAAACGCTGCATTTACTGTCCAAAGCCGGCCGTTATATTCGGAAATAAGGATCCTGCAGGCCTGAACTTTGCCCAGACCTTCAAGTCAGATTTTAACATAATGCCCCTGTAGCTAGGAGCTCACAGCTCCAAGAATCTCTCAGAGGCAGCGCAAATATGCATTTTCAAATATCTGGCAAGTCCCAGGAATGCATGAGAATATTCACTCCCAGCAGAGCTGCTACATTTCATCATTAACTACTGGCTTGGCAAGACTACAAGGCCAACTCGAACTGCCAGCTGAGGGACGTCCAGTTCAGTGTTTGTACATTAAAAGTGGACACGGTTGTGTTATCGGTATGTAATGTTACAGTGACACATACTATGTCTTGTCTGGTTGCCAGAGGGACGGATCAAACTAACTTTTGAGCATGTGTCCTGAAAAGGCAGGCGGGTGTGTGTGTGACAAGAAGGGTGTGAAAGAGAGAGTGAGAGGGTGAGGCTTTGGGCGTGCCTCTCTGCTATGTGCTGGAGGGGCTAGGTTGGGAAGAGAGACAGAACAGGGGGGCAGATCGAGGGGAGAGAGAGAGAGAGAGAGAGAGAGAGAGGGAGAGAGAGAGAGGAAAGGAATGAGTCAACCTTATCCTGCCCTGCCTTCAGGCATGCTGAAACAGTTTTTTTCCTTTCTACATTCCCTCTCACACTCTCTCTCTCTCTCTGTCTGTCTCCCTACCTTGTTTAACCCTGCCTAGCACTATAGAGCACACAGACCATTGCAGTGCTCGAGTGCTTTAAAGGAGTACGCCAGGATTTTGGAACTTTTCAGCATTCACAGCCCCCTGTCCCCCACAGAGAATGACGTCCCCGTAGAGAACCTGTTAACACATTTTAACCTGGGGGCCAAAACCGTATGTGGTAATGGATCATATACTGCAAATGAAGCAGAAAGAAATAAAAAAAACCAAAAGTATTTAAGTAGAAACTACAAACTTTACACAGACTTTTGCACTTCACAAAGACAAACTGCCATCTCTTAGTGCAGTTAAGAGGTCTACTTCAGGAGAACTCTCTGAATGCGACCTGAATGTTAATTAGGCTTTTACTACTAACCGAACAAACTAAATAAATCAGTTCCCAAGAATTGACTTTGGGCGGGATGTCAAGGAAATTAAAGAAGAGAAAAGAAAGGGGACAAATCGAGCAAACCAGTCTTGCAGGAAACTCCCCTGATCGAGCAGTAAACACACACAAATACTCTCAGGTCTGCCGTCGCTGTCAGCGTACAAACATGCCTTTCACAGCGCAGGAGTGACTCACTGAGAGATTAAAGACAATAGAGGGACAGAAAGCGAGGGTGTGGCAAGGTTTTTTTTTTCTGTTGTGTGTCCAAGGGTGGGGCTATAATCAAGCTCAAACTAGACTGCGCCCTGTTCCCCTGCGGTCGCATGTCAATCGGCACGGTTCACACTCTGTCGCTCACTGCACAGCGCTACGGAGACGAATCCTGGGCTAACGTGTTATACAAACATTACTGGAGCTTGTCAGGTGCATGGTGCAAGTGTCGAGCCTGCTGCTAAGCAATTTTGATGTTAAGGTCCATATATAATATTAACGTGGTGTTATGTAACAAACATAGCGATGATTCACTTTTACAGAATTATTGTCAGGCCTCTCTTTATGTCTTAGAATGCATTGGGTCGTTTTTGTTACTGTGTCTTTAAAACAGATCTAAGCTGAATGAGCTCTGTTCTGATTGACTGCCCTTCATTGTGCTTCATTCAGAAAAGCACTTAGAGCTGAAACATCCCTTAGAACTTTCATATGAGTGGAAGGTGATAACCTGCCATTGGTTGAATAGGTGGATATATGTAAATAAGTTGGTTCTTGTGACATCACAAAAACAATTAATACAGAATATGTTTTTTACAGTGTAGTTTCTATTTATTAGCCTATATGGCTTGGAGAATCAAAGGAAAAGTATGAAACTGTAACAATGTTAACATATTACTTAAAACTTTATTATAAAAAAGGGAAACGTTCTATTATATGGGCCCTTTAAAGCTGGTTTTGATTCAACACCTGTTAGACAGAGCAGATGCCATAGCATCATAGAACTTAAGCACAGAACGGTAAACTTTTATTATAGCAATATATAAACATATGAATTTCACCTGTTAGTAAACACATTGTTTCTGCACACTAAAAATGTGTTTATTTATTTTACTACAAAAATCTGCGAAGATATTTCAAAAAAACAACAGCTGATTATTTGTAAAGAATTTTTTTTGCCAGCATCATGTAGGAAATATGTTACTTTTCTGCAATATGTATACATACATGGTTATGTTACATCCATTTTTAAGTTAAAATAAGTTAAAAAAAAACCCATCTTCCTCTCTAAATTTTTTCCTGCTAATTTTAGGGCACAATTTCTATGTATTTAAAGTTTAAAATAAAACAACTACATAAAATAAGTTTAAAATAAAAGACAAAAAAAGACAAAATGTGCCATAAAATTTGCACAATATTACAGTTGATTTCTGTATCCAATGTTCAAGATTCAGCAAATAAACAGTGATTGCACATTAAAACATGCAGGGGTGCTTAACTACCCACAAGGTGCTTTCACTAAATGTAACTGTAGAGGAAGCTACCAAATGAACAAGGATCTGGTTAGACACGGTACTCATTCGATAAGTGGGTGAGCCTTTATGGATAGAGCAGTGGTACTTTCTATCCATAAAAGAGGCCTTAGACTAAAACAGCCCTAAATCAGTGCTTCCCAGCCCTGCTCCTGGAATAGCCCTGCCCTGAATACTTTCCCAGCTCCTTCCCACACCCAATCCAACCTATCAGCTTATTAACAAGCTCCTCCTGAGTTAATGTGCTGAAGCGGCTCCATTAGAGCAGGACAACGCTAAAATGTGGACAAATCCAGGACCAGCCCTCAAAACTAGCTGATTTAAAAGTAGTCACTGTGGTTTGGCATTCAAACAAAAACTGTCTGCACATAACTGCCCCCTGCTGTTTCATCTGTATACATTTTATGGCTCAGCATTGAGAACTAACAGGGCTGGAATACGTTCAGCTCAGCGCAAGGCAATGTGGCAAAAAACACACACTACACTACAAAGATAGCACAACAATGCTTTTTGCATATAGCGTTTGAATAGAATCATAGAAAAAGTGTCTGATATGGTATAGAAAATGAATGAATGAATGAAAATTTACCAAGCTACAACAAAAAAAAACAAAAGTATACATAAAAAGGAGAAAATACTAAATAAAGTCTATTTTTTGAAGCCATTCTACCTTTACTGGGCCTTTCCATTCAATACTGAACATGCTCTTCAAAGGTAATCAGTGCTTACACTATTGGTGCTGATATTTCTTACCCAGCATGCCTTTATCATTTCTATAGTCCTTATAGTAAAATTTGTCCACTATGTGGCCATATTGCCAGTGCCTACGGCCGGTTGTTTCCAGTCATACCAGACTGGATTCTTATTTTGTAGAATGGGAAGAGATGTAAAACTCTAAACTGTATGCCAAATTACTGTTTTAAAAATATTTGAAATGACAGATTCACAGAAAATTAATGAATAGTTGGTAACGTTTGGCTCCAATAAAGCAATAAAATACATATTTTTAATGGGTTAATCTGGCTTCTGCTCCTGCACAGACCTCCACAACTGGGGGGGGCTGTTCCTGCTAGCGGCTTGACCAGCAGCCTGACTGTTTATTAAGCGCAGGACTATCCCCACAAACAGACACCATGTTGAGCATGATTAACTTTTTTGTTCATTTTCCAACCAGTGATCTTTGCCCTCTTTTATAACATAGTGTTTCAAACATTTGATTGTATTTTAAATGTTAATTCAATACAGACTTTATGATTTAGGCTTATATCTTAATTATTCTTTGAATGCTGGTAATATTTTCTGATCATGAGATTTAGGATATCAGATATACTATGAAGTGCTGGTAGCAGTTTCTGAAAGGGTGATTTAGGCCTACCTGTAGTTTTGATACTGTTAGCATTTACTCACAAAGTCATATACACAGGTTATTTAGAGCACCACATATAAATATGCACTACAGCAGGACATTTTGGCAAGGTGGCATGGAACCCAAAGGATATACAGACAATCTGAGATGAGTTTATAAGTATTGCTATGACCAAAACTAGCTACCAAACATGATGTTTAGCTTTTAAACTCACTTGCATTAATTTCTGTCAAACTAAGCTAGCTACCAACGTAAGCAAACTGATGAGAAGTGCTGTTTAAATTGCCCCCGCAATTCACTACTTTGGTCACAAAAATATGACATTGACGCACAAACAATGTCATATTTGTATTGGCAAGAAGCTGGCGACACAATACGTATTGTGATACAGCAGTCACGATTCAATATATCGTGATATACTGCAGTATAGCATGCAAAGTGATATTTTGTGATTTTTCAAATCCTACTATTAAAACACACCACTATATGACTGGGTTTGCCAATGCTTACAATAGCACTGCGCCCTTGTGCTGCTTGTTGATGTTGGAGTGGAGCTGAAAATTACAACAATGCCATGTAGTGTTTAGAGGTTTAAAGACAACACACAATGATTCACTGTCTGCCAGGAATCTGTGTATCGATACTGTGTTTTTGAGAATCGATACAGTATCACTAAATTTAATATCCCGATATTCAATATTTCAATATTTTCTTACACCCCTACAAACAATGCAGTGCACACTTATAGAATGCAGTGTACACTATGCCTGAAACACAAATTACTGTAAAATCATGTTTTATGCATGATTTGGTGTGTTTCCATATATGCCCACGTGCTGCGCTACATAGGGAGATCGGGATCATTTCAGATTCTTCCAATAGCAAGTTAGCTAACAATGTCTGCCTGTGTTTTCAGCAGCAATAAGCAATTGGTCCAAGCTTTTAAACATTTTTAATCACTTTCCCACTCTGTAAAGATCCGAGAGACCATAATGAGGCCTTATACGAGCAAATCAACATGCAGCTACCTGCAGCTTGTTGTCTCATCTTACCTTACAGGCAGCAGCTATGATGTTGTTTTTCAGGCCCCGGTGAGTAATGGCGCTTCGAAGCCGTGCTGTCATGTCTGCTGCTAATACATCCACGAGGGTGGCAGAAAAGTAACGTAGCTAATTGTTGCTCATTGTGGGATGAGCAAGGGAGCAGAGTGACACTTACTATCCACAAAGAGGGCCTCGTGCTAAAAATAGTTGTGGAGAATTAAGCACAATGTGGGACATAGTAGTGAATTAAGTGATTAAGTCAAATGAATAATTTGGTGGGCACAGTTGCACTTACTACCTATAAAGGAGGACTTAGGCTATACTATACTGACAGGATGCTGAAAGTTAATGCAGTGCAGGGTTTACTTTTGCAGTTGCGTGTCACGTAACTCCAAGTACGCCTGCTATTAAAGATCTTTTGCTGCGTTAATGTGAGTGTTGCTTTGATTTATGCTTATCATCATTACTGAGGGAAACTTTAACATAATAATAATATTACATAATAATAATGAACATAAACCCCCCTGACTGACCCTGACTTTAGTATTTCAAACAGCACGTTTTCGTTGTAAAACTTGTCACACGTTCACGTGGACCTGCGTGTGCACTGTGCTCCTCCACAAGTTCCTGCTTGAGGAGGATTAGGTGTTGTATTAAAGCAGTAGAATGTGTTTATGGGTCTCTGTGAGCTCCTCGGTGACGCCCTCGCTGCCGCAGCGCTGCCTCACTTAACATTTTTGTGTCTTTCTTTTTTGGCTCCTTTTCTAAAAAGAGCAATAAATCTCTCTCGCTCTCTCTTTCGCTCTCATTCTCCCTGCCTCTGCTTATCCACCCGCGCTCCCTCATTTCTGTTCCACTGCTACCGCTCCCTCCCTCCTTCACTCATTCACTCAGATGTTCCCAGTGTGTATGTATGTGTGTGTGTCACTTTAATGGCACCGCTCAACACAAAACAACCCCAGTTCTCCATAGCAACAGCTGGGAGTGAAACTTGAGCAGGGAGATAAGAGGGAGGGATAGAGAGAGAGAGAGAGAGAGAGAGAGAGAGAGAGAGAGAAAGAAAGAGAGAGAATAGAGAGAGAGAAAGGGGGATAGTCAAATATTTCTAAAGCACACAGTAGTTTACAAACATGTGTTTCCAAAATGCTACTTAAGAAATAAAAGGTTTAACACAGTTTAGAGTAAATGGAAACATTATTTACAGACCTGTAACAGCTCGAACAGCCTTGAGGTGCTTACAGATATGCACTGTGTACCATTAAATGAGGTTCCCAGAGCAATGATCTGTTTATTATTCAAAGATGTTTAATCTGTTTAGAATTAATGGTTTCCTGCAAAGTACACACTTTCTGAATGTAGGCTTAAGCAAACATTGGCAATTTACTTATAGCCAATAGAGTTAGAGGTCAGACTTTCAAACAGCAACAATGGAATCATTGTTTCCACGTCTAGCTGATGAAAAGCAAAAAATGTAAGTGTTGCTAAAATATCTAAAACGTGTGAATAAAAAAAATGAAGATTATAGTGAACCTAATTAGGATTGTGGAGTTTATTAGTTACAATTTTTTTTTTGCTATAAAAAATATTAATACATGTGTAATATCAGGCATCCTGACTGCTATTACTCTCATCTGAACAGATGCTTCAATCTGTTTTGTGTAATTCAAAGAATTACAAGACAAATTAAACCTGGCTTTTTTTTGCTTCTGTTTATCAATCGCACTAGTACCTTCTGTTTCGTCACAAGCTCACATATGGAGTTTCACTGAGTAACAAAGATATGTGAAGGTGACTGTAAATGCACTTTTATCATGAGCCCAATGTAAAGGTGATAAAAGATCTAAATATGTGTCAATGGCCTCCTTTTTTAACTAAAAAAATGGGGCCATTATCATTTAATGTATATATATATATATATATATATATATATATATATATATATATATATATATATATATATATATATATATATATATATATATATATACACTACCACTTAAAAGTTTGGGATCACAGTGAAATGTTCTTGTTTTCAATGGAGTATCTTCCTTCCTTAACACAACAATGGACTGACGGGTCTCTAAAGAAAGTTGTTTCTTTCTGGTCATTGTGAGTCGGTCAGCAAGCCATCAACTGCTGATGCTTCACATACTAAACTAACCTAGAATGCTGTGATCCCTTTTATGCTCACTTATTAGTAGAATGTTTTTCAGCTGTGCATCACAATTGAGCAAGTGTCCTAACAACCAATTAGCCCAACAACATCCTTAACTTGGATTGGCGGCCGTACCAGGACATTTAGACAGAGGACTGAGAATTGCTGATAATAGAACTATATGCAAAATAAGCCTCTATACAAAAATAGGCTTTAATACACACATTTTTATTCTTTAAAAATCATCTGATACACTAAAACAAATTGTGAAATGGACAATATTGTTTGTGATTTGCATGAAAATTGCATGAAATGAAATTCTAAAGTGATCCTAAACTTTTGAGCGGTAGTATATATATATATATATATATATATATATATATATATATATATATATATATATATATATATACACAACAAGTTAGTGCATATTCTTATTTTAAGAAGTTTATAATGCTAGGTGAACTTTATGTGCAGGAGAAGTAAACAGGATTATGTTTCTGGGGAGGGGCAACAGCATCAGAGCATTTTCAATTTAACAAAGTATTTTCATATTTTCATTTTTATTTATCCTCTGTTTATCTAGGTGGGTCAAATTTTCCCACTTTTTAAAATTGGGCTCCTGAGAAAAGTCAATTTTCATCTTTAACTGGAAAAGGAAATTGATGAATTTTCTCACTGTGTTAAATACTGTCTCTCAATACTTTCGATTATGACTCACCATGTTTTAGCTGAATGATATGTACATACATATACAATCTCATAATTTTCTTTAACGGCTCTAAGGAACCTTCCAGCAGCCTATCTGTGTGGAAGGAGACGTCACTGTTATGAAAAGGGAAATTCTACTGATTGATTTTCCTTTTAATTTCGGCATAATGAAATGGTTAGGATGTAAACAAAGTGAGCGGTGGTTTCACCGTGGGTAAACTGCTCAGTACTAGAGAAACTCGATGAGTCGGTTTTGTTTAAAGTGGTGGAGATAGGAACCATACGCCTGAAGCACTTAATGTCTTCCAAAACAAAAAGTCATTACATGAACCGTTTATGATTAAGCTGTGTAATTACTGGGACTTTATTTTATGAGTTTTTTATTAGACTTATAGAGTATAATATACTTTTAAAATTGAAATAAGGCCCAAAGAAAACATACTATTTTCCAGATTTAGCTTAATTTTCCTTTTATCAACATTACATATAAACACACAGAAAACGTGTAGGTTAATGAACGTAGTTGAATAGTCGATAATGTTTATATACACTAAACCACTTCAACCTTCAAAGACCTTCATCAGATCAGATGCTTAGATATGCATTGAGTGAATAAAACATTTTGAATAAAGTATAAAATGATCTGCTTTTATCATTTACATTGGGCAGCCTGTTTGTAACAGTGTGTTACAGCTAAACTAATCCGTGTAGACATTATCTAGGCAATGGTGCTACGTAAATGGAATATCATGAACAAAATTAAAACTCAGAAGACATTTTTACTGGTGTAAGTCATTACATTTTAAAGGGTGATTGCAGAAAAACTACTATTTTTAAATGATATAAAATGATAAATTAGTCTAAAAATGCAAATATTGGTTTAAGATCCTGCTAAGACATATTAATGAGGAAGAATCTCAAGAAAATAATGCACTTTTATTAGAACAGAAATATGCTTAATTTCTCCCAAGACATAACTGATCTTAAAGACTCAGGTAAACAGTAAACATGCAGTAAGTAGACCCTTTGAACAATGTTCCAATGACCAATAAATGACCAATACTTTTCATCATATTGTTCTCCTTTCAGTGTAAACTGGGCAGTCCTAAACGCTTCTGTAAGAATCACAGTGCTGACACAGTTTCAGAGTCGTATGGCGTTAAAGCTAAACTAGTACAACCAAAAGCTATCAAGCTAGACCCCCGTCTGTAGCTGCCTGTCGCACTGTTCATTCGTTTGTCTATGCACAAATATTGTTCCTTCATTTGTTCCTTCATTCACATGTTCTTTTGTCTGTCTGTTTGTTTTTCCATCAATCAGTCTGCATGTCAATTCCTCCATTCCTCTGTGTGTTGCTTCATCTGTCCGCCCGTTTGTTTGTCCGCCTGGTAGTCCGTAACTATTTACATCCAGCTGAATAATGATTTTAATTCTATATGAGTGGCGGAGCAGGCTAGGAGTGTTGGACAGAGAGCTGTCAATCAAGCTGCTCAATAGCCAAGCCCACACATTTCTCAGATAAGTCTGATCAGCAGTTTTTGTATTACATTTTTAATACAAGCTTTGCTAATTTTTTTATTATACATTATTTTTATTATTTGACTCTGTGTTCATTGGGACTTTAAAAGTCATCTTTACTTTAGGTTGATTAAAAAATAAAAAATAAAAAAACAGAAGTAAAAGTGCAGGTGCGGGTGTGTTTTTATCACGGACGTGCCTGGACAAAATCAGAGAGGTTGTCTGGGGTCACACCGAAACACTTACCGAAACATGTGCTGACAAATGCATCAGACATGACTGTGCTGCAGTGACAAGCCGATCCTGAGAGTGCGTCACCGAGAGGGTGACAGTCAGAGAGTGAACTGTTTGCGTGAATGAGTGCCTGACAGAGTGCGCACAGGAGCCAGTGCACATGATGTGATATTTATCATACACCTGTAGGGTATATCTGTCCATCAGCACACCTGTTCACTCACTCACTCTCGCACACATGCTCATACAAACACCTCAAAGACAATGACTGTCACACCCAAAGTTACGCAAGGTTTCTGCTGTGACATCTCCATCATTTCTTATGAACATCTAGAAAAAAATGGAGGTTCTCCGAGGGTTCTGTATAGGAACTGATTTCACCAAAAATATCATTATTTATTACTATGTAGAACCTTTTTACTATTTTTTTAATTAAAGGTACCGACATAGTTCTGGGCCTTCATAGCTCTAGGAAAAGTTATAAAACCTTTACATTCTATGTGTAGTATAAAGGTAATGTTGTACAAAGCCCCTGGATGTTTTACTAATTCATGCAAATAGCTACACATCTTCTGTAAAGAACAGACTTAAATATGATACAATTGCAACATTTGGAGCATATGTTCTATTCATTGGTGGTGTATAACAGATTGGAAATAAATATAAAATACAAATATTATATAAAATGTGCCATAACGTTTACACAGGTCACAATTTATTTTATTTTAATTTTCCTTTCAGTATGTTAAATCCATAAAACAAAACTAAAGTATGAAATAAAATGTGCAGAAGTTTGTTCTCTGTAGAGAAGACTTTAACTTATTACTTTGGAAATGAACAAATCATGTAATTTGACTGGAGCACCCAGACTTTTGCAGGCAACTGTATATAATGCAGTATTATACAACATGATGAGCAGCAATGCATTAGAACCAGGTGGATTAAATTTCATTAACTCATGCTGTTCTAGTACTAAGCTATATAACAAGCTTAGGAATTACTGGGATCTGGACAGACATGGACGGAGATTACCCTTAAGCCTTGCACTACTTCAAGTAGCTTTACTGACCTTTTTACTGGCGTGCAAAATTAAAAATGCTTTTATTTCTCTGAGAAACCCCCTCTGCAGAAAAGGTCTGGATTTCAAAACTCCATATCTCCGAACTACACTTCTCACTACCAGAAGCTCAGGTGATTTTCACGTAGGTTTCAACGTGACCAAAAGAGGTGGATTAATTAGGGCAGCCATTACTTCTGACTCAGTTTTGACTTAATGCCCAGGCTACTCATACAATGGGGAGGTTTCACTAAGAAACATTCCCACAGAGAGAGAGAAAGAGACAGAAAACGGGAGCAAGTGTGTCTGTGTGTGTGAGAGAGAGAGAGAGAAAGAGAGAGAGAGAGAGAGAAAGGCAGGCATTAATCGAGCCAGCTCAGTCATGCAAGCAGTGCTGGTTACCTGAGTCCAGAGAGAGAGAGAGAGAGAGAGAGAGAGAGAGACCAGTGTAAGCCAGAGTGCGATGAGGTCATAGCTCTAGAGTTACCACCACACACCAGCAGTCAAGTCTTCCACAGAAAATAAACAACGGGGGGTTTCAAACTCTCATTACACGTCTACATTTCATCGTCGTGTGGTTCATATGGTAACACTGGATACAAACTAAAGATGCGCCGATAAGGGAGCACCAGTTTCTGGGCAGATACAATAACTTGTGGTGATGCAGATGTAAATTAAAGTTCAAGATATTAAATACAATAACAAATATTTGACAAAGACATATTTGAAATAACTATGTCACAGTTTTACAAGCTTTTGCAAGTTGAAATACTGGGACTTCCACTCTAGAGGGCAGATGCAGACTGAAGAGCAACTGCGTAATCACGATGAAGCATCAAGCTCTATTGTGCAATACTCCACTCTCACTCTTACATATATGCTCACGCTTCACCAAACACACACACACACACACCCACATTAAGTCCAAGTGATTGAAGCCTGATAAGCTGCTGGGATGACTGCAAGAGTACACACTGAATCTCAGGTGTTTGGGTGTTTACAGGAGTGCCAGCAGGCCAGCCTGGCACACCCAGGCCACAACTTCATAGGCTTGGCATCTCTAATCAAAGCTCCTGTAAGTCACATCTAAATGATAATTATATGGGGGGGGGGGGGGGGGGGGGGATTAAACGTATCACTCTTTTTTAAATGTCGCAAAACAGGTTCAAGCAGAACGTGTCATTTCCCACATTTCCCATAGCAGCGTCATCTGTGAATTCTATCCAGCAAGCTGCTTTTTAGTTTGTAAGTCTACTGACTGTAAGTATAAATTACAACATGTATTATGTTAATTATCACCTCCATATCTAAAACTTAGTACTGTTTTAAAGCCTAAGACCAATTCACAGCGAGAGGGATTAGTCTCGCCCAGTTAGTCTAAGCAAGCTTCCCAATGTAGACTCTGAGTGAAATTTATTTCAATTTTCAATTCTATTGAAAAAAGAAATCACAACTTTCTACGTTCTATAGATGTCACGATTAGTAGTCAAGAATAAGGCACAACCTAAGGTGAGATAAAATCTAACATGGATACTTTATGAAGTTAAACAGGTTTAAACAGGACATTCTTTACGTTACAGCATAATAGCAACATCACTGTTGAGTTATGACAGCGATCAGAGGTTTCTCTGTTTCTCAAGGTTTGTACTGAAGCTTTAATAACATAAAAGTAACTTTGTCCAAGTCACAGAATTCGCACCTATATTACTTTAATCATCTCACTGGTGTCACTAATTTAGCACTAGATCGAAGCATGCAAACATCTCACCGTGCAAGCTAGTCAGGTAAAAGACCAGCCTCCACATGACAAGGTTAGTTTTAATGTAATAAGAAAATATCCCTCTAAACCCTCTAAAACATTTCAACAGTCGCTTTCTTGAATGCTCTAATTTGTGATCGATTTTTATTTTTGATGTTTTTCTACATGCATGTTGGAAAGCCTGGCTTGTTTAAATAACACAGAACAGCAGTGAATTGTATATTCCTTTATAACTATGATATATTGCAATACTATAAGCAAGATGAAATATTGTAATTTTTAAAACTAATTTTATGAAAACTGTCAAGCCCACCACACCACATTATGCGCAGTGCACCCTTTTATAAATCACATCAACCATAAAAGGCTACCTTGTTATATACTTTTAGGCAAATATACTATTTTGGCACATGCCTTGCATTAAATCAACAAATATAATCATACATTTTCTTTAAAAAGGTGATTAAAACTCCTTGAGTGAGTTAATAAACCTATGTACATTTCTTACTCTTCATACAGCTGTACATCACATGGCAATGAAAGTCAGCAGTAAGTTTTCATTGTTTATCTATTTATGTTCTCTATGTAAAGCTTATTTAAGCAATCAACACACAGTATATACATTTGTAACGTGTGAAAATGCAATGCAGACAATCACTGCTTTCACCTCATGATGGGCTTGTGTTGTGTGAAATAACAAGCAGCGCATGTTAACAATGCACCATGCATGCCTCAGTAATCTTGGATGTGAAATTAGCTTTGTGCTATGAAAACATAACATTACCTGTGCACACTTGTGCTACTTGTTTATGTTGGAGTAGAACAGTCTAATGTTTTTTTTTGTTTTGTTTTTTTTTTCACATCCCTAATAATTCTGCACCACTGCTACATGGTGGTCATGACATGTTCACATATTTTCAAATGGCTAGCATTAATAATATATGTCTTTTATATCAGACAAAGAGTAAACACACAAATCTATAAACAAGCATGAGAACTGAGTCAGAAAAAACACAGCGCATAAGTGGTGGATAATAACTTAATTAATCTTAATCCTCTGCACTTTTGATCTGAGTAGCTACAGATTCCGGGGTTGTGTTAGTCTCTGCCGCTCCACAGTTCATTGTCCTGTAAATCATTTGGTCAGAAAAATAGGAGCTGTGGGCCAGAGGGTTCAGAGTCACTCACAGTAACATCCCAAATTCCACTGCCTCGCTTTCCGGCCCCATTCTATCTATCTGACCGAGCGTGGCGTCATGTTAAATACTCTGCGTGTTTTCACACCTACTGCTCTGCTACTGCGGTTGAGCCATCAGCAGTATGTGATATTTTTTTAGTAGGAGTAATAATTGCATCAACTCTTTTCTTCCTCTCTTCCCCTCTCTTGAGCTCGCCCTCTGAAAAGACCCTGCCTTCACATTGTTCTCACTGCATAGTCAGAATCATAAGGTCACTTTTCTGTTTAAACACTGCTCATACACTTCCCGTTTTTTATTGAGCCAAGTGCCTGAAATGCAATAACACAAGAAAGAAAACTGTACGGAAATCAGTTTAAACTAGTTTAAATCTTAACTTTGCGCATGCCAAAAAGCATTTAGTAAGGCTTTTAATTAAAATTCAGTGGCTTTTTCAAAATGTGTGCATAATTCATTGGTTGTAAACAAAGTCATTCAGAGTGGTTAGGTTTGAAATGTTCTGTTTTGCCCAGTCAGAGTTGTTCACAGTGGTGGTGACAGGAACCAGATGTCGGCCTCTAAAAGCTTCCTAACAGATAGTAATGCTGTTAAATGATCATAAATATGTTGCCATATATCTGAGACATTTTATGCAAAAGTTTTAAGACAGTTTGGGTCTAAAATGATAATGATTAATTGGTCATGATAGATTATCACAGTACAGTTTGTCTGAAAATGTTATGGATATCATCAGTCCTTAGAAACATTTCTTAACTGAATGCTTGACTGAAACTAGTGCAGCACATTATGTGAAATGTCAAATATGAAACTTTATACTCATCATTTTTAATAATATTTTTCTTAGTACTTTGTCTTTTTCAACTTATTGAATATATTGCGTCACTGTAAAAAAAAGTTCTAGTGATATTACATTCTCGCCATATTGCCCAGCTGTACTACGGAGACATCACAACCCCTGGTTCCTATCACAACCACTGGAAAGAAATCTGAAATCTAAGGTGAACCATCTGCAATAAACAACTTTGATTACATTTCAATGGCTGTGTTATGTTGAAAAGTGGAAAGACGGTTTTTCAAGGTTGAAATCTCACAAATGAATCATGTAAAAATAAAAAAAGGAGTCTGGTCTGATAATGATGACTTGGCATGACTAGACTGTCAGTAATGATCATATCGGACAGACAGAAAGAGAAAGAGTGGGAAAGAGATCTGATATGGATAACAAATGCCTGGAAAAAACACATCATAGCAAGTGATTTTTTACCCTTCCATTTAAAAAAATGGCACACAAACGAAAACAAAAGTTAATTTTAACTTCAACATATAGCGTGGACATTGCTCTGGTACTCAGGAAGCTGTGGCTACAAACAGCCACTTTCTAACCTGCTTAAAGTGAAGATCCTCTTGATAACATAGCATATCAGAACACACCTGTGACAGTGTATGACTCTATGCTACTTACTCACCTTCTTGACAAACACAGCCCAGATTGTTTGTGAGACTCATAACGACAGCTAAACCATAACAAATGAGCAAAACGTCTCAAACTGGTTTATTTTACGGCTGGGGTAAAATTTCGAAATGCCACATTCAACCTCCTAAGAGTCATTCAGTGCTGATATATATCCTTGTGGTGTATAATTTAAAGATACTCTGGCAGAGAGTACTGATAGCTGCAAATGAGGCAGTCACATCTCTAAAGGCGTCCAAATGAGCCGAGTTGTTTACATTAGTAGGTAAACACAGTGAGTCCTGCCCCATCTGCTAGATCTTCAGTTTCCTGTCTAGCAAAACAAAGCAGCAGATTATACTCGTTTACCTGCACTTCCCGCTTAGAACAAAGTTCACTCAGTTTACAAAACTCTCTCTCTCTCCCCTACTTTCTATCTGTCTGTCTCTCTCTCTCCCTTGCTGTCTGTCTGTCTCTCTGTTTCTCTCTATCCCTTACTGTCTGTCTTTCTTCCTCCCTCTCTGTCTGTCTGTCTGCCCGTCTGTCTCTCTCTCTCTCTTTCTCCCTCGCTATCTGTCTGTCTGTCTCTCTCTGTCCTTCGCTGTCTATCTGTCTGTCTCTCTCTCCTTTGCTGTCTGTCTGTCTCTCTCTCTCTCACTGTCTGTCTCTCTCTCCCTCGCTGTCTGTCTGTCTGTATCTCTCTCTCCCTCGCTGTCTGTCTGTCTGTATCTCTCTCTCCCTCGCTGTCCGTCTGTCTGTATCTCTCTCTCTCCCTCGCTGTCTGTCTGTCTGTTTGTATCTGTCTCTTGGGTTACCGTCAAACCCAGACTCGCTATCGGCCCAACTGCTTGCTTTCTAAACTCAGCTTCTTATTCGAATTCCCCGTTCCACCTTAAAAGGCTGACGCGCCGGAATGTATCTGCTGCACAGTTTAAGGTGGAACGGAAAATTACAATAAGAAGTTAACTTTAGCCACGTCTAAAACTTTTTAAAATGTCATTAAAAGAAAGCTACAAGTTGAACCTATACTGTCTAAAAAAACAGTTACAAACAAAAAAATAATACTTTTAAGCTTGAACATTGCAAAACGTATATGTATAGCATACTAGGTTTCCTCTCCTCCCATTCACTGTAAGGGAGGGAGGGGACTGACCCATCCAATTTTGATAAACATACCATTACATCTCTCACAGTGTCTCTCACACTCTCTCACACAATAAGACCGGGCAGGAAGTTTCACTACACGGATTACTCACCTCATTGCCACACAACCTTACTAATATTCTGTGCCAGGTAGAAGCAAGGCCTCCGCAGGAGAGTGGCTAACGCCCCACCACACCCAAACTCCAAGCAGACCTGACTGAGACAACCACAACCATCTCCCTCCCTCCTCCCCTCCCTCCACTACCACCACACCTCGCCTACAGGACTTTAGCCTAGCCTCCGCCCCTGGAGCAGTAACGCTGGAGAGGGAGACACCGCTGCTTCCCGCTCGCTCCAAACTAACTACTGCCTGAACGACATGTCGCGCTTCGGTCTTTTCTGCGCTAGCCTGCTGTTCCTTTCGGTAAGTTTACCTTTATAACACCTCGTTTCCCGCTCTGAATATCAGTTCATGGGATTCTGTGCGGAACAGTAGTATTTTCTTTGCGTTACGTGGAAAACTGTTCGTTGCTAGCTATCGTTCTCTCGCCGAAACACCCAGAGAAAATGTAAAGTAATGTTAAATGATGAATGAGTTTGTCGGCTGGGATAACGGAAACCCCCCAACGGCTTCGTGGTAAATGGCGGGGGTAGTAAAGGCTGCTAAGTTGACATAGTTTCCAGAGTTTACGGGGGGTTACCGTAAAACCCAGAAGTCCTATCAGTTTGCTGGAAAAGCTCAACTGCTTTCCGAAGTTAGCTATTTTTCGAATTCCCCGTTCCACCTTAAATGGTGCAACCGATACATGTAACTGCTGCACCATTTAAGGTGGAATTTAAATACAAAGCTAACTTCAGCCACGTATTTACACTCAATAACAGAACCAGTTTAGGGGACCACTTGAGGAATGTGGCAGTTGTACTAGAGCGAGGTGGGCTTCCTCGACTTTGAGAACACTTTTAGGGGAGTAACTCATATATCGTAGGCTGTCTGTACCTAATTTATAGTGTGTGTTCACCACAGCTTTATCTGTTAACCCTCTCTCGGTTGTGTTAGATTAATAATTAGCCAGGCGCTTGATTTAAGCCTGTCTTACTGAGGTCGGTTCAGGAGAGCAACACCAGGTAGGCTGTGTTTGTAACAGGCCTCACACTAATAGACCCATACAGAACAGACATATAGAAGCATGTATTTCTTTGTATGACATACAGTTCAAACATTTCAGAAATGTCTTTTAAACACTTGCTTTTTTTATTTTATTATTTTATCTTTTGGCCATTTTCATATATTTTCAAATCATGGTTGTCCAAAAACATACTTTACTTTCAATGTAAGTCAATGTAACCAGAATTTTATTGTGATTAATTAGGAGCGTTTCTGTTGGGCCATTCATTATGAAATAAACTGCAACTATCATGTACAATTGATGCAAAAACATTTATAAATATAAATAAATAAATAAATAAATGGACATGCATGTTTTTCCTAAACAGTGACAAAATGTATTTTATAATTTTTATACATGCATTTCACGTATCCCTGCCATTGAAACAAAAAACGTCTCCATTTTTGCTTTTTATTTCAATTGATGACAAAATTTGAAAACACGTTACCGTTGATATTGTGTGTCAATTTCATGACGAATGGACTGAAATAAATGTCCCAAAGTTTCTGACTTATGTTAAAAGTAAAGGATACAAAGTTATCATTTTGGGCATACAAAGTCCGACAGCAGCAATGTGTTTCTTTTCGATATGGGGAAGACATATTTAACTGAAACGGTACATTACAGAACAATTAAAACCATAGACTACAGACTAAATAGCATTGCTGTCTACCATTAATACAGTTGTATAGGGAGACTGTGATGGTCACACAAATGTGAAGACACACTGCATAAACAAATGTCAAATGTTCTGGCCAGTGTTTGGCAGGAAGCAGATAGAGTGTAGTAATGACCAATGGGCTTACAAATGAAAACTGATCAAGACAAAGTGGTCTTTGATTTGCATCCTGCAGGCTGGCTGTTCTGTGCCAAACCTGCAACCAGAGTCTTTAAAAAATGGCCATTGAGCCTCTGGCCATTAGGCTAAAATACAGTTATGTTGGTCTTTTCATTTCCTGCAGTAATTACCATTTTGGAAGCTTTCCTTCTTGCACTGGATCGGGTCAGACTGGGTGTAAGACCAAATGAAAGTGAATCCAAATATGGATTGTTAATGAAGCAGATACTGATGACTGCTTTATGATGATCCAGAGCAAACAAAAATCTGCGATTATAAAAAGGTGGAGTAGAGAAAGTCGTTGATGTGGCAGAGAAACTGATAAAGAATGATAAGTAGGTGGTTGTTTATAGTGTTTGGAGTTTTTGATAAAACCTTGTGTCAGTTATGCATAAGATACTTATAGCATTCACAGACATGAACCACTTTCTCTCCTTTGTTTTTCGTTTGTATGCAAAGTACACTGTGTGTACTAATCATCCATTAACTACGGGTTGGTGAGCTTCTGAAACATGTAAACAAACGTTTGTTGTTATTAATTTCAGAAATTATGCAGCTGTGAGTGTCTGAAGCTTCTGACAAGCATTTTTCAAAACAATTACATTAGTTTAATAATGAATAGCTAAATAATGGGGGTGGGCACTGTAATTAAAATATAGTGCATTGGTGTTAATTTACCGTTGCATATATTGTTCTGTACAAATTCCAATGACATACTCGGTCAGTGTTATGGTCAGAAGTACTGATGTCTGCTGTATGCTCAGAAAATCATACTGTGGCATCATTTATCACGCTAAAATATGATCATTGCCCACCGGCTGAATAATAATAAAGAAGAACGTAGTCAAATTCTAAAAGGAAATCTGGTTTATGTTCAAAGGCCATAACTGGTGCAACACTTCACCAAATTACTTTAATTATAAATAATTTCACCTTGAAAAAGTTTGCAGCAGCAAGGTAGACCTTGTTTATGTTTTCCTGTCTGCCTTGTGTTGGGTATAACTCACTTTTGCTAGACTGTATGATATTATTGTTATCACCATTAACTTGGAAGGTGGCTGGAAGCTTTTCACAGCAGGCTGATTTAACTTTTTTTCTCATCTGCAGAATTTAGAATATGGCTGTGTACACACCGCCATATTCTAAATTCTGCAGATGAGAAAAAAAAGTTAAATCAGTTGTTGTGGACAAGCAAAGCTTGATGGTGCGTGTTTCCTGGTGAGCTGGAAGTGTATCAGCGTTCACCTCATGAGTAAATTTCCTATCATTGTTGCTAAGTTAGAATAAATGCCTGCAGCCTGCACCGCCCTGTAGAGGTCATGCAGGCAGGGTGTGTGGGAATGGAGAAGGGAGAGTAGAACGTAGCTGACACTGGGTGGAGTGCAAGTGTTCACTTTCAACATCTGCTTCTTATTATAATAAAGAAAATCTGCCCACTCATCGTATCTCCCAAAACCGCAGCATGGTAGCAGGATTTAGAGCCAGAGAGAGTAAAACAGAAAACAAAAGGGAGAAAGTCATGCAGCACCTCCTACTTCTTAACCCTTTTCCAGCCAGTCTCCTGCACTAGGGATACACAGTTTATCAGCATAGTTCACCAGCAGATAATTGTTTTTAGGAAGTATTTTTGTGTCAGACTGATGCTTAGATTTAATAGTCATTAAATCCAGTGTTTGATGAGACATACATTGTATAGCAGAAGAGTAAGTTGTTTCGGTAACACTACATTAATATGCTACAATGTATGTGTTTTAAGTTACTGCTTTTGTAAACCTGTCTAAATCAGAAGCAGGCTTTGTTGTCCAATTATGTTTTCACGTTAAAAGGAATTTGTCTGAATTATAAGGATACACAGTGGTATTGGAATTATATCTGAATTGGCAGATAACTGCTTACAAATATTGATATATTGGCATTGGTCAGATGTTTAGATTGGACTGATATTTCAAACCAGTATTTGAGGATGTATTTATTATACTCCTTTATGCTGTACAATCTATATACTATCTATACTCCTTTTCCAGCCATTAATGATTAGAATGTAACTGGCAGGCGGAAGTTCTTGTGCTTTTTTTTATGTGGTATTCATTCTTTTCTTCCTTTTTTTAAAGAAAATAATGTGTTTTCTTTCATTCATAAACAACAGCAGCATAAAATTTCCATATATATTCCTTTCTAAATGTATATCCTTACATGTGCGTTATATATCTTTTAAAAACATGAACAAGTAACTCTACACATTAAAGCTTAAGAAAATGCCTGTAAACAAATATAAAAACAGCAATCACTGGTGGGGAGGTGGATGGGGGGCTTATTTATTTGTAATTAATAGTTCTTAGTTGTTTTTTTTAATGTGAAGATGCACTACACTGTGGCAGAAAAGAGCTTACTTGTACCAGTGGAGCAGCTCTAGTCTTCGAGTGTGTAGACACTAGCCCTTTTTTTGATATGGTATTATATTCCGAAATGAGAGATAAAACAAAATATATAAATCTTAGGCATGCTGACTATCTCTGTCATTGTGTTACAAGGGAACCAGCAATACGTAAGCATCAACTTCCTATAGCATTTTTTTAGCAAAAATAATCAGTGCGCAGCAGGGAAAACATTTAGGCAGGGGTGTTTTTGCCCAGTTTAAATGGCGGAGCATTGAGTTGTAGGAACTACAATAGAAATAGGTCTTCAGGCTTATCTGTGTTTTTACAGACTGTTTCTGTTTTTATTATATGCATGGCCTTTTTTGAATGCTGTTTGTTTTCACAATCTAAAGTGTTTGAGGGTTTTTTTTGTTTTAAAAGGCAGTAAAGTCAGTTGCACGTTGTTTTTTGCCACAAGGCAGTGTAAACATTTAAGTGCTATAATTCAATTAAATACTCCACACATTTAACAGAATGAACTCTCTTGCTATGTTGACTTAAAGCTTTGAACCTAGAATCATTCAGTTATTAATTGTAAAACTTATTATTTAATAACTAATATTTTTAGTAATAAAAATATATAATTTCTAATTGTAACTGATGTGAAATGTATAGTTATTATTGTAAAAGTCTTGGCCCATATAAATATTCTTGGCATTCAAAGATAAATGTGATATAAATGTGACTGGTTATTAACAGAGAGCAGAATTGTACCACTGTCATTGCCTTTCATTCAGATTGCATTCATATTCACACATTGATTCTCTGACTTGATTCAGACCTGCTCACTTTTTCCACATGAAAACATACATTACATGATCATCACAGTTATTGCCGAATGCAAATAAATAGAAATTTCAGACCATCACATCATCGCTGCACTAGTTGTCGCTAGTCAGCTGTGACTAAATCAACCCTTTCTTCTTCTTCTCTTAGGTGCTGTGTTATTCAGTGGAGTCTTGTGTTCAGAGGCATGTTCGAGCACAGGTTCCTGAGAAGCTGCAGGCCGGTTATGCCGTCTCCAAAGGTACAGAGTTAGACTGTTTTGTTGTAGTTTATCCAGCACATCACTTTTTTAAATCATATGTGTAAAGAAACATTTACTTCTGGTTATGAAAGCTTTAGGTGTTTAGGTGAAACATTTATTCTCATAATTACTGATCCTGAAGATTGACTTGTACTCTCTTCATAGTGAATCTGGGTGGATGTGGAATCAGACAACCGTATTTGGCCTCCAGTGACCCAGACTTCGCCATACAGACAGATGGCACAATTCTCACTGCAGACGTCATCACAATACCACACAATGGCAAGTCTTTCTGGGTGCTGGTGCAGGACCAGAGGGGTCATAAGTGGAAAGTGGATGTCAGCCTTACCCCTATTGATCAGGTAATTTCACAAGTTGTAAAACCCAGTCAGGATCCACTTTACCCAAAGTAACATAGCAGTTTTTTCTTGTTAAGAAAAGGACGCTCCATACAGTATTTTCTCTGTTTACGTGTCTAGGTGTCTCAGAAGTCCAGCAGTGTTCTCAAACGTTCTAAGAGAAGATGGAGTCCTCTTCCTTTCAATATCAGAGAGAATGATAAAGGTCCTTTCCCCAAGGATGTGGAGTTTGTAAGAATTTTTTTTCTGGCAGGCGAAAGTTCTTGTGCTTTTTTAAGTGGTATTGAAATCAAATTCAGAAACAACAGCAGCATAATAATTCCATACACATTCCTTTCTAAATGTATATCCTTACATGTGCATTGTAAATCTTTTAAAAAACATGCAGAACTAACTATACACTTTAAAGCTTAAGAAAATGGCTGTAAACAAAAATCACTGCAAACAGCAATCACTGGTGAGGGAAGCAGGGGGGTATCTTAATGAACTCTGGTGTTGTATACTTCATTACCTATATTTCATTGACAAGGAAACAGATATACCAAATGGGTATTACATTTGCAAGCACCTCTTTATATATATACATTCCATCTGTTTTAGATTATTATTATTATTATTATTATTATTATTATTGTTGTGCAGTTATCCAATATCCTGTTAAATCACACTTACTAAGAGCACTACTGAACATCCTGAAGAAGCCTAGTTCACAACACAAAAATGATTGTATTCATAGTTAGTGGAAGCGTTAAAAAAAAACTCATGAGGTCTCTGTTACCTAAACCTAGAAAAATTAAATATGGATATTATGTTTTAATAAAAACATCTGTAAGCATCATGATATTGTGTTCTACCATATCACCCACCCCGTCTCTCATCATGCTGTATTTCTAATAATGTATTTCTCTTCACTGCCAGATTGCATCAGATTCTTCAGTAAATTATTCAGTTTATTACACAATTGATGGACCCGGTGTTACCACTACACCTGTGGACCTGTTTTCAGTTGTTTCTGACACTGGCCTTCTGAGAGTCCACTACGCCGTTGACCGTGAGCAATACCCTCAGTTTATAGTGAGTAATACTCATTCTTTTGCCCTATACTCTTTTACTCAGCAAGGTCGTAGGCCATGTAGTATGTACAGTGTGGATACAGTTGACTGTATTGCCCAGGAATTTTGTACATATGACTGTACAAGCAATACATTTAGCTTAATAACATTAACATTTAGTATAACACTAGAACCAAGACCTGCATATCCTTTCACACTTTATTAGAATAATCATGTATTCTGCTTTAACAGTTGCTCATCTTGCTTTTACCAATTGCTTTTCTTCTGCAGTTTACAGCTCATGCGATAGACAGATATACCAAACTGGAGAGAGACCAACCTCTGCCAATCACTGTGGATGTGGAGGATGAGAATGACAATGCTCCTCTGTTTTCCAGCCCTCTGTTCTTTGTTGTGGAGGAACTGTGCAACGCAGGTGGGTCAGTCTGATGCTGATGTGTGCATATTATGGTCCCCAGCATCACAAAAAAAATTTACTCTGACTTTCAGTCTCACATAAATGAAGAATATTACATCAATGCATTTTTTTCTTTTAGTTTAACCACTTTCACAAAAATTGACATTTTACATCCATATTTGAATCAAATAAAGACAAAGCACATTTTTTTCTAAGGAGTTCACACGTTAGAGCAGAGACTTTGGAGCACTCAAACAATAGACACTAAATTGACAGGAATATTTCCAAGAAAAATAAACTTTTATGTTCCAACATCATCCTTAACTTTAATCATAAATGTGTCATGTCAGCCATGCGTTTAATAAAATAACAAGGCTTAATGTGGAAGATTGTGCTTCACATTTGATTGTCCACTGGTACTATAATGACAGTTTCTACAAGCAGTTCAGTACTACGGTTTAATGCTAAAACATTGAGTTCCACTCTTCTCTGCTTTACTGTGGCTGTGCGATGTGTTTATTTAAATAAAGCATATGAAGTGATCATACAGTGACAGTGCGGTGTTATGAAAGCAGAGATGATCTGCATATTTAATATCTAGTTAAACTACATCTTGTGTAAGTAAATTGCACTGAAGGTTTTTTTTCGGAAAGGTTCATGATAGCATAACGGTACGTATGCAATATGACTTTACTACTGTTGCTAAAAATCAAACTTTTCCTCCAAACTAGCGCTTCAGTCTAATGCAAGTGCAAGTACTAGCTGTTTTAATGCAGTTCAGATTTTTCAGGACATCTTTCTCCATCAGTGGTTGTAAGTAGTCTGTCGCCACAGTGGGCGGGATGGGAAAGAAGTCTTTGTGAGATAAAAGGACACAGAGTTTACCTGTGCAGTTAAAGCAAACATAGACAGCATGCAGAACCAAGAAGCCAGACATTTATATTGTTCAGTCAACTTAATAGTGTAAATATTGATCTAGGACCAGTTTGAACAACTACTGAACAGTACATATGTGGGTACATTAGCTGACTGTAGTCTTACATGAAGCTTAAGAATTAATTGTCTTTTTTTTTGGCCTCATTAAGGCACTGTTATTGGGCAAGTGAACGCCACAGATAAGGATAAGCCCAACACCCCTCACACCGCCATCAGGTACTCTCTGTTGAATGGCACGGACCTGTTTGCCATCGGCTCTACTACTGGAATTCTAACAGCCCAAACCGCAACACTGGATAGAGAGGTATTTCATACCTGCAAACATGATGCTTTATGATGAATGGAATTGACTTGATTAAAATGTGTCCAGCGAAAATAAATAAAAATTTTCAACCAAACTAAAAATATTTTACATTAGTGCTAATATGAACACAGAACATTTTGTCCTTGTGGAAATGATTTACACATTTGAGTCAAGTAAACTCACTTTCGCTGTTTTAAGTGTATGTGTTGGTGGATGTATGTTTGTTGTTAGCATTTAGAAAACAGTGTATTGTGTGAGTGAATGAAACTCATTTTAGTTGCATAAAATCATTAAAATGATGTCTTTTTTCCCTTCTAGATTCAGGAAAAGTACTTTGTTAGAGTTGAAATCAGAGACATGGGCGGGGCACCTAATGGGCTGTCCAACCAGGGCTTGGCCACTATCTCTTTAACTGATGTTAATGACAATCCACCCATCTTTAAAGAAAAACTGGTATGTTTTTTTTTTTTTTTTTGCTTTAGATAGTATTGCCAGTAATGTATTATATAATCCAGTCTTACTTATCAAAGTGTATAATTTGAGTTCCTCATATAAAAATTTATTTTTGCATGTCTGTTTTACATATAGAAGTTATCCAGTAGTCTTGTTTAGATTTTATTTGTAATGTTATTTATTTTTTAGTTTTTGATTATGAAGCAATATATCAGCGTATTTTGTTAATATGTAATATAATATGTCTATACAGCCTATGTAGTGTTTGATCTTTGAACTGCTTTTATATACACATTGCCTAAAAACCAAATAAATATACACACCTAGTTTTAGAAAACTTATGTAAGAGAATTGTAAGTGAACATGATCTCAGTTCTGAGCCAAAAATAGTTATTTCTAGTAAATGCTATGAATTTACTCAGTAACTGCTATAAAACTAATTTGCAAGTTATGCTGTTATGATGGTGAAGAAGAACTTTTTGGCTGATTCCTTTCTTACTGGGGTCAAAAAGTTGTACATCAGTTTTACTTATTGTCAAATCCTGGTTGTGCCTGAAAAGTACTAATTTAAAAAAAATGGCTTAAACACAAACAAATTCTTTTAGTCAGTCAGTTACTGAACTTATCTGAACTTATCTGTGCTTATCTGCACACTCACACACTGTTATATCATGCTTGAAAGCATAACACTGCATATATATATATATATATATATATATATATATATATATTAGTTTGGAAGGAATACGTTCTAATGTGACTGACTATACAACACACTGGTTTATAAATTATAAGATCATTTTCTTATTCATAAGTGTATAGTTTAGGTTGGTGCTTATCGAAGAATCAGTTTAAAGCATTAAAAAGCAACCATGTAAAATATAGAGTTCATTTTAAGCAGCCTTTCACTTATCGATTCAGAGCTGCTGGCCAAGTCCAAATGAAGCACTATGAATAATGAATATGTCAGTTAGTCATTAATTTACATAGTTCTTTAAATGAGAAGGTTTTGGGACATATTAATTAATGAACATTCTTAAAATAAAGTATCAAAGTACTTCTTGTTTCTTCTTTAAGGAAGAGTCATTTAACTGCCCTCTAGTCAATCTTCTATTCTAAACTAGGACTGTCCATTGTGAAAATTTAGCTCTCTGACCCATCTGTCATTTATCACTTTAGGGTGAGATCCTGACAGTTATGAGCATGTGATTTGTTTCCTGTGACAGTACAAGGCTCAGGTGGAGGAGAACAAGGGAGATGTGTTGGTCCTCAGGATCCCAGTGGATGACAAGGATCTGAAAGGAACCCCAAATTGGAAAGCAGTGTATGAGATTACCAAGGGCAACGAAAGTGGAAACTTCTGGATCAAGACTGACCCTGCCACCAATGATGGGCTGCTTTACGTTTCAAAGGTAAAACAGATGGCAGGAGAGTGGGGGAGGTGCAGAGAAAGAATGTGGGTGGAGAAAGTGAGCAGAAAGACAATTGTTTTTAAAAAACAGGCTGTATAGGTTTAAAACCCTGATAAAGAGGTCAGGGCGATGTTTAGCCTTCTCACCTTTTTGACCCCACGCAACCAGTAAAGGCAGCTTAAGCAGTCAGAACCCATGCATTAGTATTAGTATTAGTGTTTATAAAGTAAAGACTTGACTTAGGTTCCCTAAAAATCCAAAGGATCCTTTTATCCTTTTTATTTGCAGAGAATTGTACAAAACTGTGGGTTAAATTAAGGATCTTATCCTTTCGGTTTGGAGTATTTTCATGTCAGATTACAGGTACAATCAGCTGCAAAATTATTGGCATTCCTTAGTGTTTTCAAGTGTGCACCTTTAATCTCTTCAAGCATTATAAAAGAAGAATCATTAGCTTTTTTGCCAGCAAATTGAGATTCCACATTAGTAAATGTAGGGGTGCCAATATTGACAAGAGACTTTGTTCAAAGAATGTTTTTCCTGAGCTTTCTGATTTTTTTGCTCAAGATGACTGACTGTACATTTATTGATAATGCATTAAGATTGCTTGTCATAGTAGTTTGTGTGTTATTAATAGCTTCTTGTACCCTCAAGTGAGTTATGTACATCAGTTTTACTTATTGTCAAATCTTGGTTGTGCCGGAAAAGTACTAATTTTTAACATAATATTTTTTAAAAAATGGCATAAACACATTCTTTTAGTCAGTCGGTTACTGAAATAGTCCTTTACTGCTCACTCGCACACCATTATAATCATGCTTGAAAGCATAACCCATTACGTAGAGTCACATACTGCTGCGGTTAACCCAGAATTGTAAAGATGATGTATATTTGAAAAGGAAATTAAATATTTATATTTATTTCATTTGTTGAACTCAGCAGCTGCCGTTGACATTGTGTTACAATGTAATGACGAATAGACCAATAGAAATGCTTAAGAAATTCTGGTTCCATTGACTTACATTAAAAGTTAAGACAGTTTTTGTCCTCTCCTGTAAAGTTACTATTTTGTTTTTTCATTGGACAGTGAAATATATATATATATATATATATATATATATATATATATATATATATATATATATATATATATATATATATAAATTTCAAGAATTAAAAAATACAACTTAAAGTATAGTGTTAATATTAAGCAGCCTTTTCAGTTATCGATTCAGAACTGTCCAAATGAAGCACTATGAATAATGAATATGTCAGTTAGTCATTAATTTACATATTCTTTAAATGAGAAGGGTTTTGGGGCATATTAATTAATGAACATTCTTAAAATAAAGTATTCAAGGTTTCATTCAAGAATCTTCAAGATTCTTGTAAAGTTGGGTGCCTAAAGAACTGTTCACCTTTTTCCAACTAAGAGGAACTAATTAGTTTTTATAGTTATTGTGGAATCATCATCTACAGCTCTTATCATTCACTATTCTTTTTTTTTTGCAGCTCCTTATGGTTTATTTTAAACTTATGAACTAAAACATTACGAGTATCTCATAATTAGTTATATAACTTGTTTTTATTAATGAAACCTTGTCTTTCAAACAATTGAGTGGATAGCTTATAATTTGGTTGTACTGCGGTGTTCTGAAACTGCACGGGTGTTATATCTCTGGTAAGACTGTGTGTATATTATTTATAGCAGTGTTATGGTGTTAGCCTGGTATCTGTGAGCAGAGTGTGAGAGACAGGCTGAGTGCCTGTATGACGTGTTTGTGTGTGTCACACACAGTGGCTGCAGGCACACCCTGCCCTAAGACCAACAAGCTAATACAGGTAGAGCTCCCTGAAGACTGTTCCTGTGTTTTGACAGGAATCCCATCTGTCATAGCAAAAAAACACAAGTCTGTTTTAGGGCTGTGTATCGGCAAGAATTTGGCGATACAGTACATATCGTGATACAGCGGTCATGATTCAATATATAGCGATATATTGCGATACTGCAGGCAAAGTGAAATATTGCGATTTTTCACATCCTACTATTAAAACATGCCACTATATGAACAGGTTTGCTCAAGCTCACACTAGCATTGTGCCCTTGTTCTGCTTGTTAATGTCGACGTGGAGCTGGAAATGGATTACAAACCGTGCCATCTAGTGGTCAGAGGTTTAAACACAACACACAATGATTCACTGTCTGCCAGGAATCTGTGTATCGATACTGAGTTGTTGAGAATCTATACAGTATCACCAAACATAATATCCCAATATTCGATATTTCGATATTTTCTTACACCCCTAGTTTGTCTGCAGTTTGACTGTCTAGATTAAGTGATTCTGCTGTTTGTATTGTATCTTGCTTATCATGTTGAAGTAGTTGCTATGATACGTAATGGAACTGGGACTCTTTGCTACCACTAGACTTGTTAAGTGGCCTTATAGGCATATGTAGATACGGTATAAATAGACAACAACATAAAATGAAAGCAAAACATACTTTCTGAGGTCTCCAAGGGGAATTCCACCATCATACTTCTGTAACTGAAAGTGCCTCCCACACCTGATCCTGTAGACCTCATCTTTTCTCATAATTTCTCCTGTCCACAGCCTCTGGATCGGGAAAAGCAGGGTTTGGTGAAGCTGGAGGTGATGGCCCGTAATGAGGCTCCCTTGGTACGCACCAGCGCCACCTGGATGAAGGTCCCTATAGACCTCACCGTGACTGATGTGGATGAGGGACCAGAGTTCTCTCCATCTATACTGCGGCTCAAAGTCAAGGAGAACGTACCCAACGGAACGCTCATCGGAACCTATACAGCCACTGATCCAGAGACTAAAAGCAACAAGGGCATAAAGTGAGGGGGTTTATGTAATGTATTTATAGTAATTTGGTGATATACATATTATCAGATTTATGCAGCTGGATTGCAGTTGATCTTATTTCAATTTCAATTTAACAAAAATGCCATAAAAAAAACAAAAATGTGCAATATTCAACACTATGCACACCAAATCTGCCATAACATGCTGTATTGGTTGCTGCAACGGATACAGCAGTCATATGTCTATACATATTAATTGAATGCTGTTTGATGTTGTGTAAATGCGTCATGCTTTCTTGTGTAAACCTGGTTTGTGCTTTTAAACAAGTGAAAATGTATTTATTACACTCACAGATACTACAAGTTGACTGACGTCGCTTCCTGGATCAATGTGATGGACACTACTGGCGATCTGAAGACAGCAAACACTATAGACAGAGAGTCATCTTTTGTCTACAACAACACATATAACATCACTGTCAAAGCTGTGGACGAGAGTGAGTATATCAGTTCGACGTTCCAAGAGATATGGAAAACCTATATGTGCCTACTGTAGGCGCCACATTAAGTTTCATTCCCTGGAAGCCTTGACTTTTGCACAGTTCTGTTGTGGTACACCTATGTTCCAGTCTAACTGCTCTAATCAAAGACGTCAAAGGGCACTGCAGTGCACAACAACCTTCTATGCATAAAGTTCTATGCGTGAAGGCATTAGGGCACATCTAGAACACGCGTGCATTTTTCATGCAAGTCACATCCATCTGCATTATATGCTAATGGGTTCTATAAGTGGAATGTTAACAGGAGATCTGATGATGAATTCGTTTATTCTCAGCCAGTTTCTTTGACGTGCAATATGCATTGGTGGAACATGAAGCCCGTTTTTGCTTCATTCTCTTTGCAATAACGTAATCCAATATTCTGTTAAACCACAGCAATTTAGGTGGAGCCAGACCAGAATGTATTAGACAAATTGCAGCATGTGCTTTGCAGTAAAGGACAATGCAAATAGCACGTCTGTGTTTTATATTGTTTTGCGCTGCTGTGGAATTGCTAAGACATTCTTAAGTTTCACACCATTCCAGCAGGCCATTTATTTGTGTGTCAGCTTCCTCATTTAGTAGAATCACCAGATTATTGGATCAGATTGAGCTTTACGTTGTTCTTATTATGTAGTAATACAAAACTGATATTGCTGTTATGTAAATAAACGTCAGCAGTACAGTGGGTACTACTATGGCACGTTATCAGTAAGTCTTTGTAGTCTTACGAAAATAAGGCCGTAAAACAGGGAATGATTGCTTAAAGGTTCAGGATGTTAAGAATGCTGTTACACTTTGTTTTGCTGTAAATGTGTCATGTCTTTGCTTTGCATGTCTGACTGAAACCAAGTGTCAGAGAGTTGTAGGGTGGCATTCTTAAACAGATTGTTTTTTGTTCAGTTTAGTTTTCTTTGCTTAGCTGTTCAGCCTGTTGGAGATAAAAAGTGCTCTGGGCTATGGAAGTGTCCTACCCACGTTTGAGTGATGTTCATTTGCCTTTATAATAGCAATATCGATTAGAAAATCAAGCAGATAAGAAAACAGGATTTAATCTCTGTGCTCAGTATCTGGCATCAGTTAAAGCAGTGAATGTGCTATGGGGTAATGTTCAGCACTTTGGAATTTGACAGTGGGAGACCCATCAAATGGGCTTATTACACCTGCATTTAATCAGAAAGTTTCAACAGTGTTCATAGTGCTTGTAGTAGAAGAAATAACACCACATATGCAATGCTTCCTCCTTCCCTAGGTCAGAAGAGCAGCACAGGTACAGTGATAATCCTGATTGAAGACGAGAATGATAATGTCCCGGTGATCCAAAAACCAGAACAGGTGTTGTGCTCAAAGGATGGCAAACGGGGCTCTGTTCTTATTGAAGCTGTGGACTACGATCAGTCTCCATATTCTGGACCTTTCTCCTTTGAATTGAACAAAGATGCCCAAGGGAAATGGAAGCTGAGGGATCCCAAGCCAGGTATGTTAATGAGACATGAAGTCCTCACAGATTTCACAAAGGTTCTTCAATCCCTCCTTTGTGATTTCTTATTCTTTTCTGTTGGGCTTTTTGTCATTAAGTGTAAGCAAAATAACGAGTAGCTGCAATTTTTATATAATTTTATATTTAAGGTTTCATATAATAGTGACAGTATATAGGTTAATTTCTATGTTACAGGTTAAGTCACATGTCTCTGCACAATGAAAGACAGCTCAAGAAGTGTTACATTTTGTGTTTAAGCATAATCTTTAGGAAGCCCCTTTTACTTTTTAGGTACCTCAGTGGTCCTGGAGCAGACTGAGGACATGCCTAATGGTCTGTACCAGGTCCCCCTGCTAGTGAAGGACCTCCAGGGTATAGGGAACGAGCAGATTGTCTCTGTTCGTGTGTGCGAATGCGTGAGGGAAGGAGAGTGTGCCGCTCAGAAAATTTCTTCAAGACTGGGAGTTTGGGGCATTCTCGCCATGCTGCTCGGCTTGCTGCTGCTCCTGCTGCTCTGTAAGTGCCCTCTACTGGTCATGTTCTGAATTACTGACACTTTCACTCTTGCCAACATTACATTACGTTCATAGTTAGTCAAAATATGCTTAAGTGTATATTTATATTCGCTTGCTGGCCTTACAGTACGTTGATGTCTTTTTTGTGTGTTTACATAAAAAGACTTGTCTCTTCATTGGATTTCATGGAAAATCATGGATCAAGATTTTACAAACTTTTAGAAGCAAAGCAGGCTCTGTTCTTGTTCAGTTAATTCAATTTCATCATTTTAATATAGTAACTTGGTTAATACACATAATAGTAGATAGATTACCAATATAATCGATGCCGGCAGCCAAAACAAATGTAAAGTCTAAATAGGTTAGAAAGTACATTCCTCACACATGTCTATGTTTTCCAGTGCCAGTGAAAGTATGCATGAGCAGACTCATTATAAAGAATGGCACTTTTTCCAGGGTGCTTGAGTAATGTTCTTTCTTTCTGTGGCAGGTCTGCTGTTTGTCTTGGTATGCAGCACAAAGGGGGAGAAACTACGCATGACTGATGATTATGATGGAACTGGGGGAATGCTGCTCAAATCTAACACTGAAGCTCCAGGGGAGGAAGTGGTAAGAACCTGTTTTTAGACTTTTCAGAACACTGTTTTGCTCAGCATACGTATGCTCGGCCTAAATACCGCCTGTTGACGAGTATTTCAAGTCAGCCGTTCACTTCAGGCATGACTTTCCACTGTGACCTCTGGCTATTTCACATTTTTGATCTGTTCCAGCTTCCAACACACCTAACAAACAAACAATAGCAGTCAGTATTGGCTCATTATGCTGTGTTGGTGAATACAACAAAGATGTGGGCTGGCTTAATGCCCCGGGGAGCTGGATCCAAATCCTGTAGGGGGATTTGTTTATTTTAGTTTTTTGGTTTGTTTGTTCTTTTGTTTATTGTCCCCTGTGCGTTCTCCGCCTGGTTAAACAGGGGCGGCAAAGGTTTAATGTTTATGGGAATGTGATGACTTAATCTGACTCTAAAACAAAAAATGTATTCACCTCATTTAGAGAGATTTCCGTCTTATTTGAGAAGCTATTCTCCAGTGTGTGACCCAGTGTGAGTTAAGAGCAGCATGTTTATAGGCTGTAATTGGTCTTGGCCAGAGACTCACAATCCCAGATCAATTATACAGAAATCCCCATCGCAAGAGCAACTGTGGCAGAGGTTTACTCTCAGTTCAAATTATCCTAACAAATTAACATTTGGTTAATGTGGAGTTAGTGCCTTGACTTCATAAATGAGCACACTGTAAGTAAAAGATTTCTGCAGAGAATTCATATATGCAATATGTAAAACTTTAGCTGATGTGCTTGCAGTAGTAACTCTAGCCTTAATGGCAGTCGAGCTAGTGCAGAGCCAATACATTCACTCTTATTATTTAGCCTAGAAGTGTAATCAAACAGTAATATGAAAGTAACAGAGCTATAAAACAAAGTAGTTAACTAGAAATAACAGATCCAGAAATTGCAACAAGACTGTGCACACTAGTGAAAAATGTTGTCATCAGATTTTGTTTGCAAGCCTTGTGCACATTCACTGTTCTCACAGCAACAAGCTTAACAATGAGGGTGTAGATGACTGGAATTTACAGCAGGCTATATGGAGGAGATAAGGTGTAAACCTTTTGTGACCTCTCACAGATTTTTAGGGTTTAAATGGCAGTTAAAAGCAGTTTATAGTCGTAAATGTGCATCACAATGTCCATCTTCACCTTTCTGCTCTCAGACTCAGTAGAGATGTGTGTTGTACATGCCTCTGTGAATGATATACATATAACAGCCAAATTTCCCTCAACAGAAAGATGCTCTGCTGATGACACCTGGCAGTGCAGTAGATGTAGCGGATTTTTCTAAAGGTGGAGGCACCCTGGAGCATCAGACCATGTTTGGAGCAACCACAGCAGGTTTTGGTCAAGCTGTCCACGGGGGCAGCATGTACCATACCGGCACACAGGGCTACATGACCAACCAGAGCGTGTTGTCTTCAGGACAGTACGGCGGAGGCTTTTATGGCAACACCATGCAAAACAAGTTCTCTGACATGTCCAACCTGGACACGTGGAGGACCAATGAGCTTTACCTGGACAATGTAAGTGGAGCCGGTGACTTTGTGACACGCGTGCCCTCATATAGATCTAAAAGTCCTGTCTCTCCTATTCATCGCTTCTCGGCTGGTGGGGATTGCATGTTGGGGTCTCGCTAAATTGAATTTTAAAAGGGCCATATCTTTTTATGATATTTGAGTTTAATTGACAAAAATGGTCATCATAAATTTTTACTTGACCATTTTCAATCTTTATTAATCCCTTAGAGTTATGCAAGCTGTTTTTGTTACTGTGCCTTTAGGATATATGTACACTACTGGTCAAAGGTTTTAGAACACTAGTGGTCAAAAGTTTTAGATCGCTACTGGTCCAAAGTTTAAAAACACTACCGGCCAAAAGTTTTAGATCGCTACCGGTCAAAAGTTTTAGATCGCTACCGGTCAAAAGTTTTAGATCGCTACTGGTCAAAAGTTTTAGACCACTACTGGTCAAAAGTTTAAAACATTACCAGTCAAAAGTTTTATATCACTACTGGTCAAAAGTTTTAGATCGCTACTGGTCAAAAGTTTTTGATCGCTACTGGTCAAAAGTTTTCGATCACTAGTGGTCAAAGGTTTTCGATCACTAGTGGTCAAAAGTTTTCGATCACTAGTGGTCAAAAGTTTTAGATCACTAGTGGTCAAAAGTTTTAGATCGCTACTGGTCAAAAGTTTTAGATCACTACTGGTCAAAAGTTTAAGAACACTACTAGATTACTACCTGTCAAAGGTTTTAGTCCACTACCAGTGAGAAGTTTTAGAACAGTTCTATAACGTTTGGCTGGTAGTGTACTAAAACTTTTGTCTGGCAGTGTAAATCACTGTTTTATTTGGCTGCCTTCCATTTGCCCTCATTTAAAAACATTCTCGAGCACTCCTTATAGCAGTGTAGTTTTAGTGAGTTTAGTCTTGAACTGGAGTGCTCAATGATTGAAAACCACCATTGAAAACTAGCCCTCAGTGTTTATTTGATACATCTATCTCCTTTATTTAAAAAAGGAAGACATGATATGAGCCCTTTAATCTTAATCGTCACGGCAACTTCCCCTGCACTTTCTCTTTTCGGATCAACATTCTGTTCTGGAGCCTGAAGCACATTTCTCAAATTCCTTACAACTAAGCTCTTTCTCTGTTCTAAATGAGCGATGCTCTCATCTCCTTTAACTTCTGACTCTTTACTTTCTTCTTTCTGTGGCAGAAACTGGCCTATTTTGGCGCGGAGGAAGATGGGCGGTTTGCGGCGGATCTTCTGAAGGCTTATGGGTACGAGGGGGTGGGTTCTCCTGCAGGGTCTGTTGGGTGTTGCAGTGCCGTCAGTGATCAGGAATCGCTGGACTTTCTCGATTCACTCGGACCCAAGTTCAGAACGCTGGCCGATGTGTGCACGAAGAAAGAGAGGGGTGAACAGTGAGACAGGTGGGCCGGCAGGCATCGGGAGACATAAAAAAAAGAAATGACATGAGATCAGTTTGAGTATACGTGAGAACCGACCTGTCCTTTCTGAGAAAAAGTGGAGGATAAGGAAAGAAGCAGAAACACTGGATGTTGCAATCAGCAGTCACTGGAATCTGTCACCAGCGCTCTAAAGCCTTGCATATTACTGCCTGGAGCTCTCTAACAATGCTCTGTCTAAGAGAGGTCTCAAGGAGAAGAGCTGCTGCATTCAAAATAAAATGTGTGAGAGCGTGTGTGTGTGAGAGAGAGTGTATTCTAGTTTTATTTTATAGATGAGCTTTTGGACAACACTTGTTAGTGTTTTACTGTTAAAATACTATATATTATATACAGATGCACAAAATAATTTCTTGGCTGGTAATGTTGACTCACAATTAACATATTGTTGTGGTACATAATCAATTCACATTGTAAACCATACGATAAACTGCAGTGAGCATCAAGAAAGGACACTAGTAGATTGATGATTGTTAAATTTTACATAGCCATAGCTAAATTAGACATGACTTTTATTGTGTATTTACACTGTTCTTTGTAAATATTTAACTTTAATTAGCAGACACTCTTATTAGTTGCTTTGTTCAGTGGTAGCTGATTGAAGAGGTTTGGAGTCTAGCTAGGTATGCTGTTAAAGAAGCAGTGTATGGACACACTTGCAGGCAAAGCAGTGGTGTTCCTGCCTGAGCGGGGAATCAGACCCTGCCAGGAATGTTCACTGTTCTCTCCGTTTGAATGAGATAGGTGTACAAGCGACTACACCGGAATGAGTGGGTGTGAGCTAAAAAAAAAAAAACAACTATTGACTAATTAGCAGACAAATAGCAATAATGAACGTTTCTATTTTCCACCGTATAGAGTAGGGGTGTGTGGAACATTGTCTGGTCCTTTCACTATTAAAGCAAGAATTATTTTTACCATATACCATATGTATACATGCTTCTCTAGGTAATTTCTCCTCTGTACAATAAGAATGACCTGTTTAACAATACACAAGACAGTGTCTTGACATTGTTTCAAACAAAAAACAGCATTCACATTATCACAGAAAACCGGTTAATACATTTCCTGAATCTGCAAATTCTCTGCTTTCCGTTCCATCCTATTGCAAGTTCATATGTGCCTCTCATCCAGAGTTTTAAGCCCCTGAACAGGGTTTGAGATGCACGCCATTGGCCTTAGCCCTTGTAATTGGTGGATTCGTGTGTCAGTCTTTATTCTGAGCGATTAACACTAACGAGTTCACTGAGGCCTTGTCCTTCATGTAGATGTCTTCATTTTTTTTCTCTCATCATGGGAGATCTAAAAGGCAAATTTTTACAGTATGTTCAGCAGTTTCCCTTTATACGTTTCAATATGAAACATATGGGTATCATGTCCAATGTTGAAAGGTGTATTTTCAGAATATATGCAAAAAAATTAAAAGGGAAAATGCTCTTGAGACCCCAAAAGGTTAACTAGTTTAGTGCTCAAGCCACTCATCAGTGGAAACATCTAAATACAGACTAGTCCATGTTCTCCACCTCGAAATGCCGTCATGATGTAGTTAACACAAGTCAGTAAATTAGAGGTTTCGTCACGGTTGCCATTGTGCCATGGTTGTGATTGTGCCGTGGTTTATAAGGTATAAGGAATGACGGCTTCTGCAAAGTGAATGACTGAGACAATATGAATGCTGTTTAAAGTTCTGACCATCACAACATATTAATAGAACGCTGTTTTCATGTTAAGCTAATGCTACCTGGCCTCTAAAACACTGGTATTTTTTCTGATCCTGCATTTCTACTGTAGATGACAAAACAAACAAGTGTTTACCTTCTGTGCACCTTTTTTGTGGTTCTGTGTTAAGCATGTTTTTGTTTATAACCGGGAAGAATGTAAAGCTTTCAAAGACTCGCTGTAGAATTACTTCTTCAGCTGAGTGTCCACAGGGGAAGCTGGTGCTGGTGTCTAGTAGAACCCTTTATTAGAGGTTCATTAATCACCATGGGACTGACCCAAAGGTGGGAGTTCTGATGTCTTTTTTTTTTTTTTTTTTTTTAACAGTATTGGGGGGGAGGATGGCGGGTTCTTAATTCAAGTGACAGATTGGTTTAATGGGGTCCTGCTGTAGGTCCGTGATAACTGAATTTTGGTTCACCATGCAAGATGTCCCTGTAACTTGACTACACTTACATTATTATTGTGCCAGAACCTCCAAACGTCTTTGCAAACTGTTGTGTTGTTATTGTCTCTGCTTTGTTTGTTTGTATTTGTGTTAAAAAATTGCAACTTTTTAAAAAATAAAAAAGCGTGAAGTCAACCACAGAAGGAAAGTTTACTTGAACACAACTCAAATTGTGTCACAGAGGGACTTAAACAGTGTATTACGCAACCTCTTCCAGGAATGTTGTGCAACTTTATTGTAATTTTCATTTTGAAATCAGGGAAATATTAAACATCATTTAAGGAAGTGTGTTTGTTAATTACATCGTCATATAGTGGAGAAAGGTGTATTGCTCTAATTCCAAAAAATAGTTTGTGTGGAAATGAACTGTGAGCTGCAGTGTTCCTCTGCTGAGTTGAAACTGTTGAACAATAACATGACATTCAGGAGTTACACCAAGACGTTCACTTGGTTATTAGTATGTCTTTAATATTCGTAAATTCTTTAATATTGGCACTTGAACTCTGCGTTGAACTCAGGTCAACACTACCAAACACTCAATGAGGAGTAGATTTTAGGAAGAAGCCTTTACATTATGCAGGTTGGAGAGCTATTTTTAGAGCTGAAACCATAAAATCCCAGAGCAGCTTATTAGCACTTTGGAGAATAGACATTTTAACCACCGTTATTATTAGAAGGCACAGATCACCAAAGCAGGTTGGAGTTTGATAGTAATAATTTATCATTCTTAGATCAGTACTGTTCAAGTAGAAGTTATTGTTACTGCCATCTATTATATCCTATTTCTCCATCAGAAACTCTGGCAGAATGTAAATCAAGTTAAATTAATTCATTATGTTATTCATTTTCATGTTTCTTCTTATTTCTGTCTTATTTTTGTCTTATTGTTTCATTTAATGTTGCTGGAGTCTATTTTGATGGAAAAGTATAAATTACAAATTAAATTTTCATTTTTGTAGGTGAGCAAGTAAGTTAACGTTCATAAAAGAAATGCTTTTATATTTTGCCAGCTGTTTGGGGTAGCAGTCAGATTTTGGAGGGGGGTCACTGTGCACACCTGCCTTTAACGCTTTATTGTTCCCTAGCAGATCAACACATGGAGCCAACAGTTTCTTAGTACATCTGGTAACAGCATTAAGGGAGAAAAAGAATTAGGAGGTTTAAGAGAACCTATGTGTATTACTAATGACTGAGACGGACCTTACAGGCCTGACAGGTCTGATCCAGTCTTAAATACTCTTCCTTACATACTTTTTATGTAAACAATGCTGTTTTATAAACTGTACAGTACAGCAGTACAGTTCAACCTGATCAGTCTTAAAAGAATGTGCATGACATTTGTTACCATGTAGTAAACAGACCAGCAATACAAGCCATTGCACTGAACAGTTGTTCACTGTTCGAGTAAGATGAAAGTGAGAAAGTTCAGATTCATTGCATTTGTACTGTTTACTGGCCCTAAATTAGGGGGTAGACCCTGCTGCCATGTTAACACGTTGAAAAAACAAGTCTTGGATTCCAATCTCATTATTTGCATTAAGATGTCATGGCCATGAATGGGATCTGTATTTGATAGGAGACCATGTATAAAAGTGGCAGTAATTGTTTGGAAATGTAAACATAGCCCTTATTGAATGCTACTCTCAGATAACCAGGGTGACCAGTTTTGACCAAGCTCTTCTTTACAACCAGTAAAAGCTTTTATCTTAGGTGTGACATAATAATGACAGTAAATAGACTACTAAGGCCAACTTAAAAAAAAAAAAACTCCACCAACTTTTAAAAAATAAAATTTTCTGAGTGGCTTGGTGTGAAAAGCTCTGTTCTAGAGAATCTTACAGACTCAGAATTGTTCACAGTGGTGGTTATAGCAACCAGACGTCTGAAGAGTCTGACACCTTTGAAACTTCCCTCGTATAAAATTATTATACGAAAAGGTTAGATGTCTGCAGCCTAATGTCTGAGACAGTGCTTTATGGTGGGTTAAAGTGTATTTTAATCCACTTATTTGAATCCATTCGTGATTGAGGGGTACGTGCAGGGCAATGTAAAGCAGAACAGTCGCCAAAGAAATGATCAGTCTTACATAAAAACTCTGGTGTTATTAAATAAATGACTATATTTGTGGCCTAGACACTGTGACCCCTGGTTCTGACCACCAGCCCTGTAAAGAAATCTGTGTCTGTAAGTGCCTCTATAATTAACCATCGGACATTAAACCACTCTGATTGACGTTTTTCAGTCTAAAGGACTGAATTATTCCGAAATGTGGATAAATTGGTGGAGTTCCCCTTTAGGTTTAGCATTTCAGCTCAGATATATCTTCATTCTTCTTTAGCAGTGTTTTCAGCCTTGTCCTCTTTATTGATTCACATATGAAAGCTGCAAAAATAGGAATGAATTGTGTAAAGCACTGCATGTGGTGTCAGTCTACACCAGGTTCTCACTCTAGCACTATTTTGTTCCACCTTAAAATGTACAGCAGTTACACGCCTGCACCTGAACAGTGACCTGCTAAACAATCTACAGTGAAACAGGTAAGCTCAATAAGAAGCTAAAGCCTGTTATGCTCAGAAAACTGGGCTATACCTCTTGAGATGAAGGGGGGCATTGGTTTAACCCCTAAATTACTGCAGATATACACTTGGCTGTAATGAGTTTATATATTAGTTCACAGTAACCGGCCCACCAGGAATTTTCCCGACTCTCTCTTGATTAGCCACTGCGGCACTGGCCTGGAGGTTCCTGATTTATTATGTTCTGACGAGTCTCATCCACTACAAGTTAGGGTCAATGGCAGAGGTGTCAAGTAACGAAGTACAAATACTTTGTAACCTTACTGAAGTAGAAACTTTGGTTATTTATACTTTACTGGAGTAATTATTTTTCATATGACTTTTTACTTCTACTCCTTACATTTTCACTCCATTCTCTGTACTTTCTACTCCTTACATTTTAAACATAGCCTCGTTACTCCTATATCATTTCAGCTTGTTTTCATTCATGTACATTTAGATTCCAATAAAGGTTATTGATAACATGAAGTTTGACTGCAGCATTGAAATACTTATAGGCAACTAGTCATCATATCTTTCGCTCTATGAAACACATGCTAATGCTCAGTAGTACACAGATATGCTTCTTTAATATATTTACATTGTACTAAAATACATTCTTTTTTTAATGGGCATATATACAGCTGAAACAGGAAGCCTAGCGCATCCCACATTTATCAACATTAACATTCTAATATAATATAATATAGTCCTTATAGCTTTTAGAAGATTTTTTTTTTGAGAGCTTTTGTTTGAATTTTTTCCTTACATTACTTTTACTTTTATACTTTAAGTAGTTTTGAAAGCAGTTCTTTTACACTTTTACTTAAGTAAAAAAGCTTGAGTGGATACTTCTACATAAGTATTTATTTACCATAGTATCTATACTTCTACCTGAGTAATGAATATGAATACTTTTGACACCTTTGATCAATGGAGAAGCCATTTGTTGATTAGCATTGTGTAATCTCGTAGTAAGTGGATTGTTTAATGTCTGCTTTTAATGCTTGTGGGCTTACACCCAAGTCCTGGAATGGACCTGGAGCTTTTACTTCCCGCATGTACAAAAAATGTGGCCGGACGCTTCGATCAATGAATCAGGCCTGAAAGCATTAGTAACACTTCAGCAGCTGTGTTTGTGTGTGGCTGAAAGCGAGCGAGAGAGCGATCTCCTGTGCTGGTGTTGTAATCTGTGTGTGACATCTCTTCCAATGCCCTATGAAATGTGTTGCCAAGGTCTCGGCCTTGCGGCTAAATTGAAGAATTGATTCTACCGTGGCAACAAAAAGTCTTAGTCAGGGACTTGGTAACAGAGCTTTCCTTTTTATTCAATGACAAACTCGCAGTCTGAATACAAAAGAGGTTTCTCACGCGAAAGGCAGGGACCCAGGAAAAGAGTGGCCTTGCAAGTCAGCGACAGAGCTCTGGGCGGAAGAGCTATCAGAAAACCTTCACACAGGCCACACTGTCATTTCTATTTACAACAGGTGTACTGTGGCCTGGTGGCGTCTGGGTGACTGGACGGGTGAATGCTTCAGAGCTCGTACAGCAGGTAGCCGGAGAAGGTGCTGAAGACGTTCTGCATGTCTTTGAGGGTTCTGTCACTCTTGTTGAGGCGCACAAACACCCGGTCTCCAGCCCTCAGCCGCAGCACCGCGCTGTTACTGGCTGTGTCGGTGTGGAGCGCATCCACAGCTACTGCACTGGCCACGACCTACAACACATACAAATACAGACAAGTAAGATGTGCTGGCCACCACCTCTGATCTTGGAGATCTTCCTTACTGCAGACTTCTGCTCCAACCTGAGTCCTTGATTAGCTAGATAAGGTATGTTAGAGCTGAGTTGGAAGTAAAACCTGCATGAAGGTAGATGTAAAGAACAATGTATATTCAGCTGTTTATATTGGCATGGCCTAAATTCGATAGTAATTATTTTAATTATTTCAGAGAATCGACTGGAACATGCTTATTCTAATTTTTTTTAAGTGGAAGAGGAGGTATTATCAGGTTTTTGAGCACCATTGTTGAAAGCTTACAGGAAAAATCATTTTTAAATATAAAAAAATTAAAAACAAAAGAAATAAAGGGGAAACAATATGAATGCACTTAAGTTATTATTGTGCATACAGACATCTATTGTGGATTTTTTCTTCATATATATTGCTATATTTGCTGATACCAAAGCAGATTCAAAACAGACAGTACAGAATGTAAAGTGAATGCAAATGAGCGTAGGTTACAGGAGTTATTAAGCTGTCCACTCACTAACTGGCCTTACTTAATTCTGCAGTGACTTCCTCATACTGGCCTATGCTGCAATTTGTCCTAATGCCCCTTTGTAATGATGAGTAAATGACCTCACCTGGTACTTACGCTGTCTGTCATGTGAATGAGGATGTGCACTAACTGTATTTTGTAATATTTGTTCAATATATACCTTTCACTGTTCTTATGCCCTTACATATTTGTAATTCAGTGGGATGGCACTCATACTGCATGTTGAGTATTAGCCCTTAGTATTCAAAAGTTTGCCATACTATTCAAATGCAATTACATTGTAAGTACATAGTTAATTCCAGAGTAAGTTGCACATTTATTTGCATTCACGTCTAATTTAATTTAATTTAAAGCAGGTTCGAGTCTACACTTCCAGCTTTTTCTGCACTGTTTAGATAAATGACAAAAACAGCAAAAAGGCTATAGGATGGTGCAAAACAACGTAATGCATAGTAGCAACTTTTTATAAAATTCAAATCATAATAATATATGAATAATATATCAACTCTCAAATTTTGTTTTGATAACACACTGGAAGTTTGGAATCTGCACTTCTCAAACTTACCTCGCTATTGAGCACCAGGTCAGCCCTCAGGCTGAGTCCAGTCTTCACTATGTGGTAGCTGAAGTGGTACACTCCAGCCATTTGGCATGTGAAGGTGCCGGTGGAGAAGTCGTAGCGGCCACCCAGGTTTGTTATTGTGTTAGTAAACTTCAGCACTTCATCTTTGCCAAAATCCTCCCTCAGGGCTGCATAGAAAGCCACGCCACTCCGTGCTATGGAGCCCTCTCCTTTAGGACCTGGGGGGCCGGGAGGTCCTGCTTTTCCTGGAGGCCCCACTGGACCTGGAGGACCCCCTCCAGAGGAGGCAAGGGGAATGACCAGGCCATTAGCCCCCAGGTCTTGTTTGCCACTCTGGGCCTGGAAAGGGTCGCACACAAGTCTGCAGGTCCCAGGCTGAATCCCACCATGGGCCCCTTCAAAGCCCATGAGGGTAAAAGCCAGTACTGCTATGAGTGCTGCCACCTTAGCCATGTTAGTGGTGAAACTTCGACCCTCAGAGTGGACTCATGCAGCTGGAGCAGGCTGGTTTGATTGGAATCAGGAGGTCACGTGATGCCAGTGAAAAACTGCTGACAAAGAGAAACAATTCTTCAGCATCAGCGAAAGCAACAGGAACAATAGTTCATGTACTTCCCCAAAAATCACATGAAGGTTTTATTTCATAACAGTAAAACATCCAAATAACTTTCTTCACAAAGTTCTTTCACAACATTTGTACCAGTGCAGCGGTGGGTTCAGTAACCTCTGTTACCTCTGTAAGTAAAAGTGAATGAAATACACAGGGTCCTCTGTACTTCTGGGACCCTGAAAGACACAAAATTCTGGGGTCCCTGAAACTGAACTTATTATGACATTATTCTGTCATTGTTTTGCCAGCTCCACTCAACTACAGTCTGCCTTAGAGTGGTGCTGTAGCTAGTTGGTTCAGTGACCCCTTAGTTGGTCTTTCATAGTCTAGCAACCGTAAGACCCAAGATAACTTAGAAAAACATTTCAATAGGACATAATGTATTTGTAAATCTGATTCTCACGGGACCAGAGGAAAGAGTTTATTGTGTCTGAATGTGTGGTCTGTAATGCCAAACTAGGAAAGAGCATTTCCAAAAGATGAATTGTTAAACAAAATGTCTTGTTGATATTGAAGCATGTTTAAAGCAAATGGCCAGCAACCAGTGCTGGATTGGTGAGCCAACATGGGGCCGCAGGGGGAATACAGGGTTAATAGGGGTAGATAAGTATCAGTTCGAAAGCTACCTAATAAGCAGTGGAGCATTAATCTGTACAGAAAGTGAACTTTGTTGGTCTCTATTTGATGCACTCTTAGTCCAAAATAAAATACTAAACCTCAGCAGTCGGAGATTTGGCCATATGCAAGGATGTGCAGGTACCATCACCAACAAAACATAATTAAATGAAACACAGAAAAGAGTCAATTATTGTTCACGATTACACCATTATGGGAGTAAAAGTGGATTCCTTTTCTCAAAAATATGCAATGAACAAGTCTGGATTATCTCATGGCGGTCTGTGGGCGCATGTTCAGGGGTCCATGCTGCTAGGGGGCCACCATGTGTAAACGCTGTGCTTCGGTTTTTAAGTTAGCTGGTGTTGTTTTCGCGCTGTTTTATGTTAACCTGTGTTCTTGTTAATGTGTATGTGTAGTTTTGCTCACCAACAAAGTCTTTATGCCACCAGGAAGTACAACACAGTAACATTCCTTCTAAACAAAAACAAATAAATCAAATAATACAAATACCTCTAGTAATGTGTGCAAGAGATTTCCTGACTCACCTATATAATCTAATTTTAGTTTTGTGTACCACAAGCCCCAGGCTATGCCAGGATATTCAAAACACCCTTAAAAATATGTATACAATGAAATAACATTATTAATAATAATAATAATGTTGCAGGTAACCTGTTGTGATATCATGAAAAAATGACTATTCTCTGACTACTAACACACGGGTGTCAAAAAACGAGTGAGCATGGCAGCAAAAAAGAAGAAGGTGAATAAAAAGAAGCTATTTTTCAAAGAAACGTGTAAGTCACTTTAAGTCTAGTTCACTAATGAAATGAGTCCATCATAATAACAGTAATGGTGATGCTAAAATCGTCTGTAGCTATGAACAACATGGTCTGGAAATTAACTGTAATTAATTGTAATTCAAAATAGTTCAAAAAAAGAGAAAACAACAACCACAAACAGGCAATGGGGGGTGGGGGCGGTAGATTCATAGGTCCCCTCCAATGTCAATAGCAAATCCATGCCCTTGGTGAACATGTAGAGCTGTAATGAACTAGGGTTAGGGTTAGGTCAACCATAACCCTAGATTTGGTTCTGTTAGCACATTCGTGACGGTACACTTACCCTGCACCAGCTTGAAGACCTGGACGGGGCTTCGGAAGAAGCACTCTAGGGAGGATTGTGTTTGTTTCACTGTTGAGTTCAAATATCAACAATCATTCTCCAAAATCGTATACTCTGTATTTAACTGTAGTTCAAAGAATTAATCATTTTAATTAATCAACTTACTTTACTTACTTACTTTAGACTGACAGCATCCGTAGCTTTGTTTTACTGTGTGAAGAGTCTCATGAATTTATATACTTTTAAATAGTGACCTAGAATCTACATTTTATTTATAGTATTATTATTATTATTATTATTATTTTACAACTTTCTGTTGTTTATGTTCAGGATTAAATGACAAATTAAATTTTCTTAGTGCCCTCAGACTTTTGGAATGAGTAAATGTAGCTAGTTACATTAGATCTCTGCCAGAGCACATGTAAGTAAGAGAAATAGGATGCTTTTCATGTGCTGCCTTGAAAGAACTGTATGACCACTAGCATTGAGGTCAGTTAGCTATACCTCCGTTAACACACACACGCACACACACACACACACACACACACACACACACACACACACACACACACACACACACACACACACAGTGCTGCACTAAACTGCTGCAGAAATGTCACAGAAAATGCCAATAAATGAAAATACTCCAAATGTCACACCTTATGAATGTCATGATTACCTCGATGGAGTACACACGCACACACACACGCACGCGCACAAGCACATACACACAAACACAGTCATTCAGACTATGAAATGTGGTACCAAGAGCTTTTGGGTAAATTTGGTTTGGTGTGGTTTCCTCTCTCTCTCTCTCTCTCTCTCCTTGATTGGCCGGTGCTGTTGGATAGCAGAACCGAGTGTAATGAGCAATAAATTTCACTTAACTTCACAATTCTGTGTCAAATTAACCGACTCGCAACAATTGCAACTAATAACAATGAGGCCTCTGAGTTCCACGTATGACAGCCTGCCCTAATTATCAGAGGTGTAATGTTTCATCAGATATGAACTCAGACTCTTCAGTGGTGAAAATGACAAGTAACAGAGAATAATGCTCCAGTGCTGCAGGAATGGAAGAACAGGTTTGACTTGGCAAGTCAAAGAAAGTTTAAACTGTGCTCAAAACGGGCAAAAAAGAAATCTGTATTTCACTCCTTTTTAGTACATTAACCACGTAATGAAGTGGTTAATGTATTAACTTAATGAAATGACTGCTAGTTTCATGACGGTTGTTTGTAAATATTGGTTTTAACGCACGCTTTTTATAAATGAGGCTCTTTAAATGAAAGATAAGCACCAAAAAAACTGTAGCTCTATGAAAACTAAGAATAGGCTGACTATTTAATGAAGTGTATTTATATATTGAGTTGTTTATAAAGACATTGTTTCAGAACTAAAGCTCCTGTACAATGAACAAAATGTACAAACTAACAATAAATGCATTTCAAAGACTCTGACTCTGTTTACACTTAGTTGCTTCATGAGTCTTGAGTGTCGAGACTATATCTGTATAAGGCCAAACCATATAAAACTTAAATGCTCCCAATACACATATAAAACAGATACAATGCTGATCACAGTTACTTCAGGAGGTGATATGAGGAGCATTTAAGCCACATGTTATAGCAGTGTACATGAATCTGTCTCTCCAAGACGCATGCCACAACCAGAACCACTCCCACTACAACAGAAACTTCTTTGTATGCACTACATGATGTGATCCGCGTCTGTGAGAAAGATAATTATGGAGGAATAATCACAAAAGGAGCATATGGGTGGGCACCGGATGAAACTAAATGCTTAGTAACAATATGGATAGACTATACTGTGTAAAGTAAACTGCAGATAATAGAGATAGGACAGATAAACAACTGATAACTTGTTGCTGCGTAATGAGAAGGTTTGCATATTCTGTCCCACAGAGCAGTCGGACTTTAGTCTGTCTAGCCAGAGACGTGCTTGGCTACCAAGTGTAAACACATTTGGTTGAAATCTTATCAGGATACATTCCACATACTGGTCACATGAAGTGATCAGGTGTAAATTAGATCAAATCAAAGTTTTGTCATAGACATTCATGGCACAACTAGCTTTGACAACCATGGGTGTGGTAGTGGGTGTGGCTACCCAGGGCTCGAGTAGGGAGAGGGGCCCATGAAAATGCTCACGTTCCTTGTGTACTGGCATGGATAGGGGCCCACTGACATTGAGAGTATACAGGGCCCAGAATTTGCTGCTACGCCCCTGCTGACAACTGTCCACTCACATGAAATAATTAAATAATATTAAGTCAATATTTTGATATAATGAAACACTCATGAATAGTACTTGTAATATATACACTAATATAAATATGCAATATAGAAATAGTAAACTGAGGGAAGTGTGCAGTGTGGTGATGAACATTGTTGGTCAAGTGCAGAATGCAAAATCTGCCACAATGAATGTATGACATAGTGCTATGCTGTGCAACTGAGCAGGAGTCCTGTGTATGCTGTGTATGTGAAGTGGTCCTTGTTGCCTGAATGGGAAAGAATACGGGAAGAAGTCTTTCTGTGCTTATCTTAAGAGATCGAAAGCACTTTCCTGACGTCAACAGAGAGAGAAGTCCATTGTAGAAATGGTGGGGGTCCTTCACAGTCTTCCTTGCTTTGGTCCAGTACTGCTTGTAATAGATGAGATCAGGTTAGCAATGATGCGCTCCATTGAACGCACCACCCTCTGTGTAAAGGGGTCACATTTTGCTGTTCTGTGAACTTCTAATGTAGTGCATCCTAACCCAGATCCTGTAGTTTACCTCATCCTGGAGTACTCCTAATACTGCAGTACACCTGGTCTGGAGTACACCTAATCCTGGAGTGCACCTCGTCCTAGAGTGCACCTACTACTGTAGTACATCTCATCATGGAGTACATCTGGTCCTGAAATACTCCTAATCCAGGAGTACACCTGATCCTGGAGGACCAACTAATGATCCGGCACATGATCCAACTTATCAGCTCAATAACAGTCGCTTACCGAGCTGAAGAAAACATGGGCAAGTGAGAACTCTAGAAAGAGGGCTGGAAACCACTGACCTTATAGGTCAACAACATAACCCTCTATTGTGTACACTTTATCTTGTACACTCACATAAAGCATATTTAATGATGATAAAATGGTTATTGATGAAGGACAGTGTTTAAATAAACCTCCCATAAAGCTTGTATTTTGCCAACTATTAAACTATTTTGAATTACAATAATATAATACACACTGCCCTAATGAATGGACCTCTATTGATGTGAGATTATATTGACATACTATTCAGTATTTGTAGTACGTGGGTTTGGATGTAGTCCATGTTTCCCCCTCAGGGAAGATTCTTCAGACCTGCCCAGTCTGGAATGGTTCATGTCATCTCCTGCTCCTCCCTGGCTACACCCCTTCATCATTACACACACCTATTACTCATTCTATGGGCTCAGCAAGTCACATGAATTCCTTTGTTTGGTCTCTGAGTGCTTACCTGAGTTTCTCTTATATTTGAGCCAAGTTCTGCTTACTGTTTTTTGCCTGCGGATTTGCTGTGTGTACCGGCCTGCCTGTTCTCGGAGCCCTGCCTGTTGTGACTATGAGTGCTGGATTACCCCTCATAGAGCTACTTAGCACATGCAGCCTGCCTACAAGCCCCTTTTGTTATGGTGGGCGTTTTCAAACCTGTTTTTTTGCCGTGGTGCAGCTTAGGGATGATTCACTTTACTGTGCCAGACAGTCTCGCTTGTTTATCGTTTTTCATCCATCCAAAAATGTGATTCACCTCTGTTAGAGTGTGAAGTTATTTTGTTTCTGCTGTTCAGGTTTGTATAAATTACTTTATGAGAAAGTGCTGAAGAATGCTTGTTGCCTTGGAGCAACAGTGATAGAGGAATGGATTTAGCCAGTAGCAGGTGTCACTTACGCAGCCATGTCAGAGAACGGTGGAGTTACAGCTGAGTTTCATTTTCATCCAGTGCGCAACTGTAGAGACTGGAAGACCCTTCCCATACCATGTAGCAGTCAATAAAATTAGGGTCAGGGTTAGGATTAGGGTCAGGGTTAGGATTAGGTTTTAATAAAGGTCAGGGTTAGGATAAGGGTCAGGGTTAGGATTAGGTTTTAATAAAGGTCAGGGTTAGGATAAGGGTCAGGGTTAGGATTAGGTTTTAGGTTTTAATAAAGGTCAGGGTTAGGATTAGGGTCTGGGTAAGGATAAGGTTTAGGGTAAAGTTAGGTATGGTTATATTTAGGGTTTTGGTTAGGTTTAGGACCAGAGTCAGAATTAGGTTTTGAGATAAGGTTAGGGTTATTATTTGGGCCAGTGATAAGATTAGGTTTTGTCTTTTATTGAAGTAAAGGTTAAGGATTATGACCAGGGTTAGAATTAGGTTTGGTCATTTATTGAAGTTAAGGATTAGGATTAAGGCCAGGGTTAGTAGTGGAATTAGGTTTTTGATTGAGGTTAAGATTAAAGTTAGGATTAGGGCCAGAGTAAGCAGTGTGATTATGTTTGTGATTGAGTTTAAGATTGGGATTAGGGTTGGAGCCAGGGTTAGCAGTGGGATTAGGTTTTTGGTTGAGGTTAAGATTAGGGTAAGGATTAGGGCCAAGGTTAGCAGTGGAATTAGGTCTTTGGTTAAGGTTAAGATTAGGATTAGGGCTAAGGTTAGCAGTGGAATTAGGTCTTTGGTTAAGGTTAGGATTAGGGTTAGGATTATGGCCAGAGTTAGTAGTGGCCTTATGTTTTTGGTTAAGGTTAGGATTATGGTAAGGATTACAGCCAGAGTTAGTACTTGGATTAGGTTTTTGGTTGAGGTTAATATTAGGGTTAGGAATAGGGTCAGGGTTAGTAGTGTAATTAGGTTTTTGGTGGAGGGTAAAATTGGGGTTAGGATTATGGCCAGGGTTAGTAGTGGGATTAGGCTTTTGGTTGAGGTTAAGATTAGGATTAAGATTATGGCCAGGGTTAGGATTGGGGTTAGGTTTACGGCCAGGGTTAGTTGTTGGATTAGGTTTTTGGTTAAGGTTAAGATTAAAGTTAGGATTAGGGCCAGAGTAAGCAGTGTGATTATGTTTGTGATTGAGGTTAAGATTGGGATTAGGGTTGGAGCCAGGGTTAGCAGTGGGATTAGGTTTTTGGTTGAGGTTAAGATTAGGGTAAGGATTAGGGCCAAGGTTAGCAGTGGAATTAGGTCTTTGGTTAAGGTTAAGATTAGGGTTGGAGCCAGGGTTAGCAGTGGGATTAGGTTTTTGGTTGAGGTTAAGATTAAGGTTAGGATTAGGGCTAAGGTTAGCAGTGGAATTAGGTCTTTGGTTAAGGTTAAGATTAGGGTTAGGATTAGGGCCAGGGTTAGTAGTGAAATTAGGTTTTTGGTGGAGGGTAAGATTAGGGTTAGGATTATGGCCAGAGTTAGTAGTGGCCTTATGTTTTTGGTTAAGGTTAGGATTATGGTAAGGATTACAGCCAGAGTTAGTACTTGGATTAGGTTTTTGGTTGAGGTTAATATTAGGGTTATGAATAGGGCCAGGGTTAGTAGTGTAATTAGGTTTTTGGTGGAGGGTAAGATTGGGGTTAGGATTATGGCCAGGGTTAGTAGTGGGATTAGGCTTTTGGTTGAGGTTAAGATTAGGGTTAAGATTATGGCCAGGGTTAGTAGTGGGATTATATTTTTGGTTCAGGTTAGGATTGGGTTTAGGATTAGGGCCAGGGTTAGTAGTGGAATTAGGTTTTTGGTTGAGGTTAAGATTAGGGTTAGGATTAGGGTAGGAATGGGTTTTAGGTAAAGTTGGTTAAGTTTAGGTTTTGCTTAATGGAAGAATCGCATTGCGTCTGTATAATGTGACATATTAACAATTCACTATTATTTCCTTAATTTTCTTTTTAAATGTATCATAAGAATGATCTTAAGCAAAATTATGTCAGATTATAATGTTGATCTTGAGTATCTGAAGATTTTGTTTCTACCCAAGAACATTGTTGAATATCTGGTTTGCCCATATAAAAACTAAAATAATAGGTTAACCTCTTAAAGGTTACAAGATTCTTTGACTCAGTGTTTACTTTAAATGTAAAAATAATTCTTACTTGTAATACAGTATGTTTTTTAAACCCTAGTCTTGAAGTTCCCCTGGTCCTGGCATTAAGTTCTATTGTCCTAATTTAAGACCCATAATAGAGCAGATTAGAGAAGCATAAGTCATTACTGAGCTGAAATCAACACTAATGTGCAGGACAGAGCAGGAGCATGGGTGGAAACCACTGGCCTAATAGCGTTACTGCCTAATTAAGCACATGTCTATAATGAATTGTTTCTTCAAAGTTGTTTAAAAGCCATATTTTGTTTTAAAGAGCTCTCTTCACAAACCCAGGCATCATGCGCTGACTGCTTTGACAAAGTGCATCTTGACCGAAGAAAAGCTGTTCTTGAAGGTATTAAAATTCCCAAAGGGGCTCATTAAGAGCTTAAAGGAATCAGAGGCATTTTTAACATTCACGTACGCATCTCCAGAGAGAGGGACATTAAAGAGATAGACAGAGAGAGCTGCTAAACTGTGTCTAAATGCTCCGTCTGTCTTCGGAGATGATACTGTAGCCAGACATTATTCACAGACAATTTTTTCCCCCTTTGTTTGTTTGATTGTTTGTTTTCTGTTGGGTAGATTTATGGCTCACTGTGGATGAGTCACGGCGAGAGAGAAAGAGAGGGAGAGCGAGGCTGTGTGTGAATGTGAACGGACTTGGAAAATGTTTGCAAGTAAGTGCTCCACTCAGCAGGATGCTATCGTAAGTGTTTGTGTCACTCTGGAATCGCTCCATAAATCTCCTTTTATCACCATGTCCTCCATCCACAGCGCTCGCGCTGAAGCGCAGTTTAGTGCCATTCCTGCTTTGCCCGCTGAATGTATGCAAACACGCAAGATTACAGTTTTCAGTCATATCAAATTTCCCTGCACCCAAGCAAATCAGGGGCCTGTCTCACGAGACCAGCCCATCGTTGTAAATAAGTATCTGTCCTTAATGACCTGCCTGGTTAAATTAAAGGTTAGATGAAGGCAAAAAAAATAAACTCAGTAATTTTATGATCTTTCACTGTTGATCCAGAATTAGATATTCACGGTAGGGCTGAAACGATTCCTCGAGAAACTTTTAGATTAGTTTAATCCATACAACCATATACAGTTCACTGTTTTGCGTGGATGACTTTTACTGTTGCACAGCACGCACTTACAGTGTTGCCAGGTGACACGAAGAAACGTGATTTGATGGGACGGGTTGCAAAATAGAGAAAGAGAGAGAAAATAAGGAGAGACGAACAGAAGAGACGGGTCAGAGAAAACCATATACAGTGTCCAACGTCTACTGTAAAACCGAACTAGCCGAGGGAGCCGTTACTGAGCGCCAACCTGAAGAAAGACGTTGCTGAAGTTAGCTTCTTATGTAAATTCCTCCATTCCACCTTAAATGATGCAGCAGTTGATGTGCCAGAATGCGACTTTTGCACCATTTAAGGTAGAACAGAGAATTTAAATAAGAAGCTAATTTCATAAAGCAAGCAACTGAGCTTTCCCAGCTTATAGAACTTATAGTATAATATATAGGTCTAGTAACACGTTTTAAAAATAATTATTAATAGTTTTCTTTAAAACTTTATGCAATTTAAGCAATAAAATGTTAATCCACATGGCTTGGAAAATGTTTGCAAGTAAGTGCTCCACTCAGCAGGACGCTATCGTAAGTGTTTGTGTTTCTCTTTAATAAAAAAAATGTCAGATTACTCGATTGAATAATCAATGGAATACTCAATTAATAAAATAATCGATAGCTGCAGCCCTAATTCACAGCGAGTATGATGTGATGTTTATGACAAACAACCAGTCACAGGAAATGCGGAAAGCAGAGTTGAGTAGCTTATTTTTTAAATAAACGCATATAATGGCAAAAGACAGCATTATCACCATGTGCTTACTGGAGTAACTGAGCGGCCTCCCTCACGATCATAGCCTAAGCTTAGCATTTTCTCTGTGACATATTTATTGCTAGACTTTACATTACAATGCTTTTTAGGACATACAGTAACATGGATAGCGTACTTGAGTATCATCATGAGTCTGCCCTACATTGGCTTTGATGAAATATTTCCACAAAGTTTAATTCAAGACTTTTTCATCTTCAAACAGCATCATCCTCCAAACTATCAAGAAAGCATATCAGGCACTTGGTAGCACAGTCCACCACATCTTAATCTGCTATCACGGACTGACAAACTGCCACTGCTAGGTTTGTTTTTAGGAAGAATGAAGATGTTTAGAGATGACTGTATTCACTAAGAGTCAAATCAAGCTTTATATTCTGGATTTCTTCGTGGTGTATTTGTCATGATGCCAGGAACATCACGAGCGCCTGCAAATGACCAGAAGGTCCTGCTTTCATCACATCAAGACTGTCCCTGACTAGTCCAAGTTGATATTATGAGATAGGAAGTGATTCGCCAGGGTGAAACAAAATATCCAGAATTATTAATGACATAAAAATCCTGAATTAGAGGAAACTAATATAATTAGTGATATAAAAATCCTGAATTAGAGGAAACTAATATAATTAGTGATATAAAAATCCTGAATTAGAGGAAACTAATATAATTAGTGACATAAAAATCCTGAATTAGAGAAAACTAATAAAATTAGTGTCACAAAATTCCTGAATTATAGGAAACTATTATTATTAGTGACATAAAAATCCTGGATTATAAGAAACTATTATAATTAGTGACATAAAAATCCTGAATTATAGGAAATTATTATAATTAGTGATATAAAAATCCTGAATTATAGGAAACTATTATTATTAGTGACAAAAATGCTGAATTACTGTAAGATACAAAATGGAACTAAGTATAAGTTTAGCTAAAGTTAGAAATCCTGCTTTGTGAAGTCCCAGATTCCTGGTTAAACAACAACAAAAAAAAAAAAAATAAAATAAAATCTTAAATGATGTCTTCCTCGTGCAGCTCTTTAAAAAAAGGATGCTGTTAAAATAACACTGCGTTTTCAATGTTCTAATCTACACCATATTGCAGCTACAGACAAATCAAAGCAAATAAAATCAGCATGTTATTTCTTTTAATATAGTTTTTGCTGCTGCTTTGAAAATGGTGTGAAGACTGAAGACACATACAGCCATTCAGAATAATTTATGCTTCTTATGCTATAAGCACTTTCACAGTGGCTAAGGGCCTTATTAAAAGAGAAACACCATCAACCATTTTTATTGCTTTGAGACTCGGAGAGAAACATTTGCCCATGTTTGTGTATGTGTGAGTCGGACTGAGAGAGAGAGAGAGAGAGAGAGATTTGACAAATCTATCTTTCTTATTATGCAGTGGAAATAAGCAGGCACAAAGTAACAGCAGAGAAATGCATTCGTACTGTACAAGAAAGGAGAAAACTTCAGCTGTGTCTGAAACGAGTCCAAGCAGTTAACCCCTAAACCCACCCATGGGTCCCAATTACCTTTCCTCCCTTTTACGTTGTAACTACAGTTTCACAGCTACAGAAAATGGGCTTAAAGGACGAGGAACATTCGGTTTATAGAACTGAAATATGCATGAACCCCACACACTTGTTGTCTTCTTCAGCTACAGATCCTGCGTTTATAAAACAGGCAACAAAAACAAACCAATTTCTAAATCCTAGACTGTTAAGTAACAGTTCTGACTCCACCCAAAATTATGCCCCCAAAGATTACATATACTAGGTCAGTTACATACTCCCAGTTCCAGCAGAACCAACTACAGTGGAGCAACAGAGGAGGAAATGATTTTACTATGCTGTGAAGGGGATGTTGGTATTCCCTTCATACCCTTTTCAAGTAACTATCAAAAGGTGTGGTTGATGCTGAAATCGGCTTCCTATTCACCAGCTTTTAAATCAAACACTTTGCTCTACCTTAAATCTTAGTTAGCTGTGGCACTATTTAAGGTGGAATGAAAAATGTACACGTCTAATAATTTCCTGGACATGCACCACCACATCTGGAATATTCACCCTGACCAAATGCATTCTATGGCACCTGTAGAAGCTCAGGAAAGACTTTGTATAGTCTAAAATCAATGTTATACTAAACATTCAGCAAAGCCTGAATTTTAAAAATTGGACTGTAGATTAGACCTATCTGAGAACTGTGTGAGTGTGGCTAATGGGCAGTTTGATTAACCTGTCCAAGCCCTTATCTTGTCCAACATGACAGTACGCCTGTGCACAATACAATATCCATAAAGATCCTTTCTGACTTCAACGCCTTTGAAAACGTTTGGGATGAAATGGAATGCCTGACCCCACAAATGCTGTTTTGACTGAATGGGCTCAAGTTCTCACAGACACACTTCAAAACCTTTTGGAAGTCCTAGAAGTGTGGAGACTGTTGTAGATGGGATGTTCTAGGATGGGACGTCCAACAAGCTTATTGCGGTGGCGGTCAGGCATCTAATACTTTGGTCCATACGGTGTAAGTGTGCTTTGTTTGGGTAAGCTTCTTTTGATCTTCTAAAACCCAGAGACTGGTTTTAAAAAAGTGTAGTAATCATTTAATAAGTCTAGAGTTAAATGAGTTAATCAGCTTTTTGTTTGGAGAGCAGTAAGCAGAGCTACAACATGCTCCACTTGGCAGCGGCTCCCTAGACTGAGATCTTTCTTTTCATGGGGGTAATGCAACATTGACACACCTAGCAAATATCTCCAAGCAAGTGCAGGTCTTGGCCAAGATTGGTGCTGAAGAAGAGTTTTGATTTACCTTAACTTTTCAGTTCAGCTGTATGGCACTCAGCCCGTGTGAAACAGCTTAAAGCAATTTTGCAGAGCTTACACTACATTACACTACTGTGCAGAAGTCTGAGGCACCTACGCTCAATGTTTAAAAGGTTTTATCTTAGCAATAAGTGTATTTCTACCAGAAAGAGCACCAGATATCATAAGAACAGATGTAAATAAGAAATAATATAAAGCTACAAGCTACAAAGTAGCTTAAATATATTATACTGAAAGAATAATAATCTTTAGATAATAATCTTTAGTAGATAATCTTTGTGCTCCAGTTTGAAGAACAAAGTGTAGTTCCAGATTTCTCCTGGACATCCCAGACCCTGTATGAACTTATTACATTCATTCAGCAGAAATCTTGATTTTGCTTAATTAAGTACTGGCTCGTTAAAGCAGTTATTAGATGATAATTGTAACGAATCAGACATGACGTTACAATCCATATGCATGGCTTTATTAACTCAAACAAGGGTATGAAATGTTAACACAAAGCGTAGCGCTGGGCCCATGGAGGGGAGAGTCCTGGGAGAGCAGGTGAGCCGGTGTCCGAGGCATCATGGGAAAGCGGCTACTGGAGCAGGTGAGTTGGTATGTGTTGGAGTAGCCGCTGTTGGTAGCTATAGAGCCTTGAGGACCCCAGGAGTGGTTCTCCTGTCTGAGCAGTGGTAGCTCCCTGAGTGCTGGGGAGAAAACCCGGAACTAGGTCCTGTCTGAACAGAGGTTAGTCCTTGCGTTGTTCCGGAGCTTGCCAGGAGAGGATCCCTGTAGGGGTTTACACCACTCCCTCTGTTCCTAGGGGGAGCGTAAGAAGACAGTATATATTCACTAACTTCAAAAGTCACTTGAGGACTGGCGGGAGCCGGGGAGAAAGCTCGCTTGATGGAGCGATCCCAAACACAACGTCCGGTGGCCACACCAACCTCACAACTTGGAGACCCGTGGGGTAGAGACACCAGGGGTGAGTTCAGATGACAGGAGGTGAGTGCGCAGGCCTCAAGGGCTCCAGGGAGAACAGCAGGACCCCATTGTGGAGAAGAGAGGTTAGGCTGGACCTACAGAGAGGCTCGTCAGACGCTGGCCTGTGACCACGCAATGGATAAGGAGTTGTCACAAACAATGCTAGGTTATATGGGCTGCGCTAACGAGCTACTGCTGTGAGCTGTGATGAATGCCAGGTGTGTGTGATGATTGACTGAGTGAGCGTGTGCAGGAGTGTGTGTGTGTGTGTGTGTGTATGTGAGTGTGTGTCCGGAGCTACCTAGAATTCCGGAGAATGCGACCTCTGCAGGCGATGGGAGGAAGTGCTCACAATAATACTGGGTTGTCACAAGGAAAAGCTTGGCAAGGGTTAAATAAACACATGGATTTATGTAAAACCACTTCTTACTGTATTAATAGTATTTATTTTTGTTTTTTAAATGTTTGCAAAACAAATAAAATAAACAAAGCTTTTTAAATATAATGTCCCCAAAATATTTGAACAGTGGAAGCAGTGGAAACTAGAAAATATAGCTCTCTGCCATGAACATGTAGCACTTACCAAATTCTGGACTAATTCTTTTAGTCTGATCCTCATTGAACCTACACTTAGTGTAAAAGTTTTGTTCTGGCAGCAGCAATATGTTTACATCCGAGTAGCGTTTCTTTCAGTTCCTGTATTTTTTTCAGTTTACTTACTTTTGGAAGTAACCGTGTTTATGTAAGATATTTGATTTTATTTATGTTTAAATGCTGTACACGTTTGAATACAAACAGTTTTATCTGGATTCTGTAGATTTTCTTTCAATCCTCTTTCAGCTTTTTTTAAAATTAAGACCAAAGGAATTTGCTTCCCACAGTTTCTGACTGCCAGTGTACCATGAAAGGATTTTAATCTTATACAGGCCTGAATTCATGAGTTATTGATATTGTTGGGTTCTATGCAATCTGCCATTTGAATATAAATAACAACTGAAGTGCAGAAATGGTTTAAGCTGGAAAGGAACCTTCAGTACCAGCACCATCTTGTCATTGACTCATAACTAAACATCTATTAAATTCAACTGATTTTTCTCTAGCCTTAACTTATCTTTAACCTTAACCTCATCTTAAAACCTCAACCTAACCCAACATCATTTTAATGCTTTTAATCCCAACTCGAACAGTAACATTGTTTTACAACTGACTTTCACCACATTAGTAACTTATTAGGTTTATTAATATCTTGAGCAATTGTAGAAGAGGTATCAGACAGATGTATCAGTTTTCAGGTCCAGTGTCTGACAGAATTTCTGCTCAAGCATAAATAATTTAACATTGTTCCCATTTTGTACAGACTGTGCTGGACTACAACTCTGCAGGACCAGAACTGGACATGTCTGCTGTAAAGTATATCAAAACACGCTTTAAACAGACTTTTACATACATAGTTTACATACTAGTTTACATACATCTGTTAAAACCACCTGCTTGTCTCTACAATCATTTTACCATCTAGGAACACTGTAGTCTATCTGTGTCTCTGCGTACTTTGTTAACCCCTCTTTCAACCTGATCTTCATTGGCCAGGGCCCCCACAGGACCACCTCAGAGCATGTATTATTTGGGTGGTGGATCATTCTCAGCACTGCAGAAACTCTGACATGGTGGTGGTGTGCTGGTGTGAGTGGATCAGACACATCAATGCTGCAGGCGTTTTGAAACACCTCAGTATCACTGCTGGACTGAGAATAGTCCAACAACCAAAATTATCCAGCCAACAGTGTCCACTGATGAAGGACTAGAGGATGACCAACACTAGAGAAAGATCCACCACCCAAACAATACCAGTGGGGATCCTGACCATTGAAGAACAGGGTGAAAGTATGCAGATGAACAGATGAACTACAGTCTGTAAGCCTAGAACTTCTCTTATATGATAAGTGGAGCAGATAGAATGGACATTAAGGGTACATACAAGAAGTAAGAAACAGTGTGGCATGTTTTAATATTTAGATCCTGCCCTCCCAGAGCACTCACTGAGCAGAGCATTCTGGCACTATGATAATGTTCTTAGTTTTGAGTTTGACTTCAGACCCTCCCTGTATACATACTGTTACTTTCAGAGCAGCTGTTGTGTTCAAATGATGTAGAAAAGTGAAACAAAGAAAGAAAGAGACACATTTTTGGATGGCATCAATATATATTAATAGACATTGCTGGTTACTAATGGGCTTTGTTAGTTAGCATTAAACATCAGCTTCATTGGAAATACACAAATACACAGCTCACTGTTTGCCCTTTAATATGTAATAGTGCTTTTGTATGTGTTAAAACCTATATTATTATATTCTTTACTATTTTGGTGTTTATGGCTTAATAACCATTAACCATTACATGTGTTTGTTCATTTTACACCACTGTTATGTTTGAGTTTACCCCCTCTAGTGGCTGGACCAAATGGTCCACTAGCAGATAAATGCAGGTGATGCTACCTTAAAGGTGTGGCCAGAGCAGGAAGAGACAGTCTTTCTCTGACCACACTTTTTAAATATTTGTATCAGATTATGACTTTAGTTTATTATTGCAATCCTTATTTGTATTCTAGTTTTGAGCTTCTAAGCATTGTGTTTCTTTATCTTTCGAAATAAATAGTGCTTCAGTTTATAGATAACATCTTTCTGTGGACCTTGGATTATTTTGGATGTAGAGTCAGACATTTTCGCTCAGCCACCATAGTGGTTATCAGCATAGAAAACAACCATTACAACACAATGAATAAAACATTTATATGGAAAGCCCTTTTGCAAAGTGGTATCTTATTATTCCATCCATTATCTTCCGCTTTATCTCGCTAGTCGGGGTCATGGCGGGGATGGAGCCAGTCCCAGCGTCATTGGGCGATGGCGGGGTACACCATGGACAGTTTGCCAGTCCATTGCATGGCCAACACACACTCACTCACACCTACGGGCAATTTAGAGTGAGCAATCAACCTAACATGCATGTCTTTGGACTGTGGGTGGAAATTGGAGTACCTAGAGGAAAACCACTCAAGCACAGGGAGAACAGGCACACTCCACACAGAACGTCCCAGACCAGGAATCAAACCCAGATCATGTTGCCATGAGCCAACAGTGCTAACCACTACACCACTGTGCTGCCATATCTTATTATTATTATTATTATTATTATTATTATTATTATTATTATTATTATTATTATTAAATGAGTAGGTTCAGTTAAGCTTTACTGTCCTTTTTGTAACATTGTACTTGATACTTCCTTCTCCTTAGCAAGAACCTGCAGACAGACCCAAACCTCACATTTCCTCTTAAGAACAACTCTTCTGGTTTGCATTGAACAATAAGCTCTAAATAAGAAGAATGTAAGTCATCTGGGATTTTGAGAGGTTTTTTCATTTCTGACACAACCTTTAAGTTGAGCAAAGACCCACTGGGCCACTGGATGGCAGTGTTGTGTTTTCTTCTCTTTTTTTCTTTTCTTTTCTTTTCCTTTTTTTTAAGAATCCCACATACTCTAGGCAGATAACTGCTATTAGGGGTAAAGTCTGTGTATGTTTAACCTGCTGTCATCCAAAATGTAGCAAATACATGTTGCAGGGGATGGTATGGAAAAAAACAGGCAATATCAGAATAAAGCATTTGTCTTTCTGTATTTCTTTCTGTGTCTCTGTTTCTTTCTCTCTCATGAGCATATTTTATGAAGTATTTGAATTAAAGAACGTTCTTATGACACTAATGTTAATCCAGATGTGTCTCTAACTTCACAAATACTGCCATTTATTATCATTTAAAGCATTAAAATGAGTTGATAGACAGGACATCAGTCTCAGCTTTAGGCTGTCTAGGAGCTCACAGTTTATCCGCAGAATGTACACATACAAGAGAGAGAAACAGAGAGAGAGAGAACAACAGTGAGAGAGGGAGAAAGAGAGAGAGAGAGTAAAGTCAATACCTTCAAGTAGTTGTCTACAGTGGTTGTAGTTGTAGTAATGATTGCAGTAGTAGTAATAGTAATGGTAATCGCAGTAGTAGTAGTAGTAAATGTAATTAAAACAATACTACTAATAGTAATTGCAGTAAAAGCAGAAATAAATGGGGTAGAAGTGATTGTAGTAGTGATTGTAGTTGTAGTAGTTTTAGTAATTGCAGTAGTAATTGTAATATACAACAATAGTACAGTAGCAAGTGTAGTAATAGTAGGAATAAAGGTGATTTAGGAAATAGTAGTAGTGATTGCAATAGTAGAAGTGACTGCAGTAGTAGTAGTAGTAGTAGAGGTAATCATGGTAGTTATGATTGCAGTAGCAGTAGCAGTAGTAGAAGTAATTGCAGTAGTAGTAGTGGTTGCAGAAGTAGAATAGTAATAGAATGCAGTAGTAACAGAAGTGATCTTAGCAGTTGTAGTAGTAGTTGTAATTGTTGTAGCAGAAGTAGTAGTTCTAGTAACTGCAGCAGTAATAGTAGTAAATATGATCAAAACAATAGTACTAGTGAGGAATGCAGTAGTAAAAGAAATAAATGAGATTTTAGTAATAGTAGCAGTAGTAGAAGTGACTGCAGTAGTAGTAGGTGTAGTTGTGATTGCAGTGGTAGTAGTAGTGATTGCAGTAGTAGTAGTAGTGATAAACATGGTAGTAGTGGTAGTAGTGATTGCAGCAGTAGTAGAAATAATTGCAGTAGTAGTGACTGCAGTGGCAGTAGTGGAAATTGTGCTAACAGTAGAAATGACTGCAGCAGTAGAAGGTTTGGTAGTAATTGCAGTAGTAGTAGAAGTGATTGCAGTAGTAGAAGGTGTAGTAGTGATTGCAGTGATACTAGTGGTAATGATTGTAGTAGTAGTAGTGGTAATCGTGGTAGCAGTAGTAGTGATTGCAGTAGTAGAAATTATTGTAGTAGTAGTAGCAGTAGTAGTAATTGCAGAAGTAGTAATACTGATTGCAGTAGTACTAATTGCAGTAGTAGTAGTAATTGCAGTAGAAGTATTACTGATTGCAGTAGTAGTAATTGGAGTAGTAGTAATTGCAGGAGTAGTAGTAATTGCAGAAGCAGTAATACTGATTGCAGTAGTACTAATTGCAGTAGTAGTAGTAATTGCAGTAGTAGTAATATTGATTGCAGTAGTACTAATTGCAGTAGTAGTAGTAATTGCAGAAGTAGTAATACTGATTGCAGTAGTACTGATTGCAGTAGTAGTAGTAATTGCAGTAGTAGTAATACTGATTGCAGTAGTAGTAGTAATTGCAGTAGTAGTAATACTGATTGCAGTAGTAGTAGTAATTGCAGTAGTAGTAATACTGATTGCAGTAGTAGTAATTGCAGTAGTAGTAGCAATTGCAGAAGTAGCAATACTGATTGCAGTAGTACTAATTGCAGTAGTAGTAGTAATTGCAGAAGTAGTAATATTGATTGCAGTAGTAGTAGTAATTGCAGAAGTAGTAATACTGATTGCAGAAGTAGTAATACTGATTGCAGTAGTAGTAGTAATTGCAGAAGTAGTAATACTGATTGCAGTAGTAGTAGTAATTGCAGAAGTAGTAATACTGATTGCAGAAGTAGTAATACTGATTGCAGTAGTAGTAGTAATTGCAGAAGTAGTAATACTGATTGCAGTAGTAGTAATATTGATTGCAGTAGTAGTAGTAATTGCAGTAGTAGTAATACTGATTGCAGTAGTAGTAGTAATTGCAGTAGTAGTAAAACGGATTGCAGTAGTAGTAGTAATTGCAGTAGTAGTAATACTGATTGCAGTAGTAGTAGTAGTAATTGCAGTAGTAGTAGCAATTGCAGAAGTAGTAATACTGATTGCAGTAGTAGTAATTGCAGAAGTAGTAATACTGATTGCAGTAGTAGTAGTAATTGCAGTAGTAGTAATACTGATTGCAGTAGTAGTAATTGCAGTAGTAGTAATTGCAGAAGTAGTAATACTGATTACAGTAGTAGTAGTGATTGCAGAAGTAGTAGTACTAATTGCAGTAGTAGTAGTAGTAATTGCAGTAGTAGTAGTAATTGCAGAAGTAGTAGTACTAATTGCAGTAGTAGTAGTAATTGCAGAAGTAGTAATACTGATTGCAGTAGTAGTAGTAATTGCAGAAGTAGTAGTACTAATTGCAGTAGTAGTAGTAGTAATTGCAGTAGTAGTAGTAATTGCAGAAGTAGTAGTACTAATTGCAGTAGTAGTAGTAATTGCAGAAGTAGTAATACTGATTGCAGTAGTAGTAATACTGATTGCAGTAGCAGTAGTAATTGCAGTAGTAGTAATACTGATCGCAGTAGTAGTAATACTGATTGCAGTAGTAGTAGTAATTGCAGAAGTAGTAGTAATTGCAGAAGTAGTAGTACTAATTGCAGTAGTAGTAGTAATTGCAGAAGTAGTAGTAGTAGTTGCAGTAGTAGTAGTAATTGCAGAAGTAGTAGTACTAATTGCAGTAGTAGTAGTAATTGCAGAAGTAGTAATACTGATTGCAGTAGTAGTAATACTGACTGCAGTAGTACTAATTGCAGTAGTAGTAGTAATTGCAGTAGTAGTAATACTGATTGCAGTAGTAGTAGTAATTGCAGTAGTAGTAATACTGATTGCAGTAGTAGTAGTGATTGCAGTAGTAGTAATACTGATTGCAGTAGTAGTAGTAATTGCAGTAGTAGTAATTGCAATAGTAGTAGTAGTAACTGCAGTAGTAGTAGTAATTGCAGTAGTAGTAATACTGATTGCAGTAGTAGTAGTAATTGCAGTAGTAGTAATACTGATTGCAGTAGTAATAATTGCAGTAGTAGTAGTAATTGCAGTAGTAGTAATACTGATTGCAGTAGTAGTAATACTGATTGCAGTAGTAGTAGTAATTGCAGAAGTAGTAATACTGATTGCAGTAGTAGTAGTAATTGCAGTAGTAGTAATACTGATTGCAGTCGTAGTAGTAATTGCAGTAGTAGTAATACTGATTGCAGTCGTAGTAGTAATTGCAGTAGTAGTAATACTGATTGCAGTAGTAGTAGTAATTGCAGTAGTAGTAATACTGATTGCAGTCGTAGTAGTAATTGCAGTAGTAGTAATTGCAGTAGTAGTAGTAATTGCAGTAGTAGTAGTAATTGCAGTAGTAGTAATACTGATTGCAGTAGTAGTAGTAATTGCAGTAGTAGTAATACTGATTGCAGTAGTAGTAGTAATTGCAGTCGTAGTAATACTGATTGCAGTAGTAGTAGTAATTGCAGTAGTAGTAGTAATTGCAGTAGTAGTAATACTGATTGCAGTAGTAGTAGTAATTGCAGTAGTAGTAATACTGATTGCAGTAGTAGTAGTAATTGCAGTAGTAGTAATACTGATTGCAGTAGTAGTAATACTGATTGCAGTAGTAGTAGTAATTGCAGTAGTAGTAATACTGATTGCAGTAGTAGTAGTAATTGCAGTAGTAGTACTTAATTGCAGTAATAGTAATACTGATTGCAGTAGTAGTAGTAATTGCAGTAGTAGTAATACTGATTGCAGTAGTAGTAGTAATTGCAGTAGTAGTAGTAATTGCAGTAGTAGTAGTTATTGCAGTAATAGTAATACTGATTGCAGTAGTAGTAGTAATTGCAGTAGTAGTAGTAATTGCAGTAGTAGTAGTAATTGCAGTAGTAGTAATACTGATTGCAGTAGTAGTAGTAATTGCAGTAGTAGTAGTAATTGCAGTAGTAGTAATACTGATTGCAGTAGTAGTAGTAATTGCAGTAGTAGTAGTAATTGCAGTAGTAGTAATACTGATTGCAGTAGTAGTAGTAATTGCAGTAGTAGTAGTGATTGCAGTAGTAGTAGTAATTGCAGTAGTAGTAGTGATTGCAGTAGTAGTAGTAATTGCAGTAGTAGTAGTGATTGCAGTAGTAGTAATACTGATTGCAGTAGTAGTAGTTATTGCAGTAATAGTAATACTGATTGCAGTAGTAGTAGTAATTGCAGTAGTAGTAGTAATTGCAGTAGTAGTAATACTGATTGCAGTAGTAGTAGTAATTGCAGTAGTAGTAATACTGATTGCAGTAGTAGTAGTAATTGCAGTAGTAGTAGTAATTGCAGTAGTAGTAATACTGATTGCAGTAGTAGTAGTAATTGCAGTAGTAGTAGTAATTGCAGTAGTAGTAATACTGATTGCAGTAGTAGTAGTAATTGCAGTAGTAGTAGTGATTGCAGTAGTAGTAGTAATTGCAGTAGTAGTAGTGATTGCAGTAGTAGTAGTAATTGCAGTAGTAGTAGTGATTGCAGTAGTAGTAATACTGATTGCAGTAGTAGTAGTTATTGCAGTAATAGTAATACTGATTGCAGTAGTAGTAGTAATTGCAGTAGTAGTAGTAATTGCAGTAGTAGTAATACTGATTGCAGTAGTAGTAGTAATTGCAGTAGTAGTAATACTGATTGCAGTAGTAGTAGTAATTGCAGTAGTAGTAATACTGATTGCAGTAGTAGTAGTAATTGCAGTAGTAGTAGTAATTGCAGTAGTAGTAATACTGATTGCAGTAGTAGTAGTAGTAATTGCAGTAGTAGTAGTAATTGCAGTAGTAGTGTTGTTGTATGAATGATTTCTTTCTTTATATGTGTTTGGATGATGGCAGTAAAATGTTAATATGTGTAAATGATTATTATTTGTAACTAAGACAATCAGCACCCCACCCCCCTAAATTTGTAGGACGTTTGTGTGGGCTGCTGAAATTAAGCACTAGTATGAAGCCTTATGAGCAGTACAGCCTCTTAGCAGACGCTAATTATGCACTTTCAGAGTTTTTGGGATCTATTTATTTAAGTATTGTAAATTAACTTGACTCAAACAATTCATGCTGTACAAATGTATCCTTTCTACAAATGTGAGATCAGTGTCGATTGGTTTGAGGCACAATATGAGGCTCTACACTTTTTAAATAGCCTATTCTTGAATTGAAATACATATAGCACACAAATAATTTTTTTTAATGTATTTTTTTGTCTTTGTTTAATAATGTGCCTTTAAAACATGTAATCTCAAAGTAATGGAAATAAATTTTAAAATGAATTCTTTGTACTGCTTCTTTGCTAAGCAGAGAGCTCTATAATATTTTATAATATTTTATAATATATAATATTTTGTGCAGAATACTGCAATGAAGAAAGCACTTTAGGTTTGTGTGCTGTCTGTGAGACTCTTGCTTTACATTGCGCTATCAGAAAAAACGGTGTGCTGCCAAATTCACAACACGCCCATTTCAGATGCCCACCCCTTTACAGTCAAATATAGGGAGACACAACCCACGTAGGTGATGACAACAGGATATGGGTATCATATAAGGTTCTTTAATGCATTCACTAAATTTCAGATCAAATATTCACACCAACAAAAACATGAACCTTGTTCCAGACATCAGGCTGTAAAAACACCTTAAGAATCTGTAGTGGTTGTTTTAGAAGTAGTTTTAGTAGTGATTGTAGTTGTTGTGGTGTTAGTAATAATATTAGAAACAGTCATTGTAGTTGTGATTGTAATATATATAGTCTTTGTTGGGGTAATAGTAGTAATAGCTGTTGTGGTAGTAGTATTAGTAGAAGTTTTAATAATAATAGTAGTTGTTGTGGTAGTAGTATTAGTAGTAGTTTTAGTAATAGGAGCTGTTGTGGTAGTAGTATTAGTAGTAGTTTTAGTAATAGGAGCTGTTGTGGTGAAAGTATTAGTAGTATTTCTAGAAATAGTAGTTATGTTAGAGTATTAGTAGTAATTTTAGTAAAAGTAATTGTTGTGGTAGTAGTATTAGAGTGGATTAGTGGAGAAGTAGATGTAGTAGGTGTAGTTATTGTTCTAGTAGTAGTATTAGTAGTAGTGTAGCTGTTATTGAGGTAGTACCATACTACAGGCAGACCCCAGTCTCACAAGAATTTTATCCAGTGTCAGGAGTGTGCAATCAACAGAGAAAGAAAAGCACACAAACACAACCACTATATACACAAACACACACACACACACACACACACACTATATACACAAACACAGGGAGAGGGAAATTTTTCAGTCACTGCCTGTAAACGCTAGTAGCAACACAGCACTGGAGACAGGTGTAGACACCCCCCCACACACACATATACCTGCCAAGTGCTATTGTCCTTTTCTCTGCAAGCATGTATGTATGTATGAGGGTATTTAAATTGTTGACTTACTGTCTGGCTCATTTTAGCCCACCACAGATAAAGTTTGACATATACACCCAGGTTTGTATTACTGTATTTAGGGGACATTACCATTAACTTCTCTTTAATAATACAGATTCAAACAACTTTTTCTTTGCTTAGTATAAAAAAAACACTTTTAGTCCACTAAAAATATTTAAATTGACACATGTTTAAAGAATAGATTTTTGTAAATGAGATTTATGAATGTAAATGTTATATTATTTGAAGATTATTTTTAAACTTTTAAAAAGTTCTTCAAACACATTTTGTCTAATTTACAAAAAGTAGTTTTTTAGGATAATATAAAAATTAGTTAATAATAGCATCTCTCCTCAGGCATCTCTCAGAGAATCATTTGTGGAATGTATTTTGTGTAGGAGTGTATTTCTGTAGGTAAACACTGTACTGTACTGTGTGATGCTGTAGCTACCCCCTACTACTGCTCATAGGGGGCACATACTGTCTTAAAAGGTACTGTCTGTTGTTGTTAAATGCCATTGTTAGTTAAAAGGTATGTATAGTGTATAGAATGGTGCTAGAACCTTTTTCGAATTGTATATTTCTGCATAAGTATGATCTAAAACATAATCAGGTTTTCACACAAATCCTAAATGTAGATTAAAATCTCAAATGAGACAAAAATATTACACTAGGCAATTTATTTGTTAGGAATTTGATAGCAGTATGGTCCAATATTGGGCATGTGCATGTTGACTTTTACCTTCAGTACCTGGTCTGACCCCCTTGTGCAGCAATAACAGCAACTAAATATTAAAACCATTTTCAGAATCTGCTGGTATAATTCGGAATTCATTGTTCCATCAATGATGGCAAGTCCTGGCCCAGATGTAGCAAATAGGCCCAAAACAAGATACTCCCACCACCATGTTTCACACATAATTATGCTAAGAAGTACTGTTGTCCTTTCACCAGACATTACACTCATTTAAAATATCTATTTTGATCTCATTCATCCACAAAACACTATGGACTGGTGACAGGGAGACTGGAAAAAACTGAACTGTCGAAGGTTTCAGCGTGGAGGCATTGCAGGGAGAGGAACTTGGGCCGGCAGTGAAGCAGATGTTGACTGGGAGGTTCAGTGGTGGCTGCGGGCTATGGGTCGAGTGCACTGTGGACGGCAGCTGGTTCACTGCGTTGACAGGCTTGCCGATGTCTGTACTGTGACCGGCTGTGCTCGTATGCATAGAGAGAGGTCAATCAAAGGGCTTGGCTTGGCGAATGGATGCTGGCAGGCGCTGGTCTCTCGAGGCTTGAGAGGATCATGGGTGGTACCGTTCCAAAGAGAAGTTGATAAATGTCGCTCTCTATTAGTTCAAATGTATGTGTAGTGTTTCAGTGTGTAATTCCATCTGGGGATGTGGATTTAGTTAGGGATGTCTTGTATGTGAGGTCGTTCATCCACAGGGTGGTGACCTCCCTTGAGACCCCCCTCTGTGAGTTGTGCTTATATACGTGTGAGTTCTGTTGGTGTCAATAAAGATGCTCTTTTCGCAGCAGAATCATGGCCTCTGCTGTGTCTTTGACACAAAGCATCATCATGTTAACTACAGGAATTTTGCTTTTTTTGTCTATTATTTTTTACTAAAAGGATTTTTTTATAGCGACTATTTTGTGGGGAAATTAAAAACATTCATTTCTCAATTTTTGAAATTAAACTGCACTTGTAACACAAATAAGCATTTTGATTTTTATATTATGAACAAGGAGATCCAAATCACAACCTCAAAATGTTCATACTTGGTCCTTACAAACACATAAATACACGGCCACACACACATACATGCATGTTCTCTACAGCACCATAGAGCCAGTCCTCATCAAAAGACTGTCTGTAAAAAGCAGAAAACACAACACAGCTCGGAGCCTGTAGCCCAGAAGGAAATGTAACATGTAGCTTTATAAGAAAAGGGGGCTTTGTTTATCTGTGGGCAAGTTGAGGCTATGATAAGCGCAACTCCAGCTCAGCCGCCTTCTGTGTTCTCCGCCTCTCCTGCATGACAATAGGCCAGCTAAATTGATTGCGTTGTAAACAAGTAAACTTAATGAAAAATCTCTTATCGGGGCCAGTGCACTCGCCGGTGGGGACCAGGCGCCCTTAATATAGCAATTAAGTTTTTGCAAATGAATTATGCCAAGAAATATTTCCTCCCATTAGTGCAATGCTACATCCAATTTATGTGTCTTTGATAGCTAAGATGCTGATGTTATAGCGCAGTTCTGCTGCAGAGCACTGTCTGACCAGCAAACGCACACACTCACACACCACCCCCACAGACAGATACTGCAATGTAAGAATAATTAGTCCAACGCTCTCCCATAGTGTGAGTGTACGACATGTAAGCGAGCTGTTTTAACTTATTAAATTGATCCACACAAACCCATACACAGATTATGATGTGAGATCATATATATCCTAGCATTGGTGAAGAATAAGATTGCAGAGAACTTTAAACGAGTGCTCTTTCATTGAAAACAGCAGCAGGGCAGAACCATCGCTCGGTGCTGGCTTAAACAGGGCAGAACAAGGCTGGTCATCAACAGCCGTACTATATCTCAGCTTATTGGTGGGAAAGTAACCCAAATCAACCGACCCCTAGACCTGTACAGAACAGCATCCACAGTAATATTTATATCTTTTATATATTTTAACATCATATACTGTTCTCAGTTACCTCTAACAGAACTAACTATCTGTGTGTCAAGTTCAACAACTGCCTATACCATGGAGTCTGATGCTGAACAACTGCCCATCCTGCGATCTTCTGCTGCTGCTTTGTCTGCCGTGACCAGGTGTCCCTGTTTGTCTGCATTCTGGATCAGTTTTCCCACCATTTAGCTCCTGCTGCCCAGTACTTTTTGGAAAACCCACCTGCATGACTCGCTGACACCTCCAAAGATTCTGTTTGCTTACTTAAACACAGACATGTTCTTCTCCTGCTTTCACAAACATATCAGTCCTTTATCCTCTTTAACAAAAGCTACTCTGATGAGACTCCAACAGTTTTCTTCTTTTTCTCTGTATTGATAGATGCATAAAGTAGTACATTCTATTCTTCTTATATTTGTACCTCTTTTGCTATGCAGTATCGGCAAGAGGAGGATGGGTTGCCCATTTTGAGTCGCGAGATTTCTTCCTCTTGCTCTGAGGGAGTTCTTTGCCGCTGTTGCCGCTGTTGCCCCTGGCTTGCTCACTGGACCCAGAGTTTTTGTAAAGCTGGTTTGTGACAACTTTGCCATATAAATAAACCTGAAAAAACTGCACTCCTATGACTGTGAGAGGCATTATTGGGATGCTACATAGCCTCCCTTCAACTCCGTAGGGTAACAGGGAGTCCCTGAGTCTCTGCAGCAGAGGTTTCAGAATGTCCACTGTGTCCGTTGGTGTGCCACAGCAGAAAGTGTTGTTTCCTCTTGTGTACGTCAGTTAGAGCCCCAACTCTCTTCTTCAGCGAAGACGAACTGAAGGCAGGCTGGTGTGCACATGGCTTTTCAGCTCCTCCGGCAGTGGCATGCCCAGGAAGTACCCCAGAGCTAACTCCTCTTGCGCCACCCTTTCGAGTGTATGCAGCTCTGGCATCAACTCATCCATCCGCTCATCAGGAAGCAGCCGTCTGGCCTCCCACGCCTACTCATAGCATTCCCGGAGAGCTGTGATCAACGGCGCCAGGCCACCACCAAATGGCACATTTACAAGAGAGGGCAACAATGTTAATTAAATTCAGTTATGGTCATTTTAAAGGAAGTCATTAAAATTTAGGTAAAGCAGTTTTAGAGGTCGTACATTTTTCACCCTATGTAAAATGACATTGACAGCTACCGTGTTAAGAAAAAATAAAAAAAATTGACCATGATTTTATTTAACCACCTATGTATGTTAATATTATATGTATATAAAGAATTGCTAATGCTTTTCTTAAGGCCAGCATTCATAAGGTCGCATGACAACTGTGCCATAAAGGCTGTCATAAATGCTGCTTTTGTTGGTTTTAATGCCAACTTTTAAGTGTAAAAGCAATTGGTCCATGTTGGAACAAACTATAAATGTCTATATAGGTTTATATCAATTGTTATAAAAGACTTGTATAGGTGTCAGATAGCCTCATTACCACTGGCTTTCAATAAAGTGTTACCAAATTTTCTAAACCTAATCATTAACCTTAACCTTAGTAACCAAAAAAACTGTTGTAGTATTTCAGTTATAAAAGAAAAACATGGAGCTTCTGTAAAAAGCACGTTACAGGTTATTCCCTTTGATCCTCAGTGTCAGGATATTTTTGACCTGTAAATGTATGAAAACAAACACACACACACACATACACACACACACATTCAGCCTGGACAATGTCTAAAAATTGTTGGAACAACATTTTTTTGTTACAATCTGGGGACTATTAGGCCTTCAGTCTGGGCTGTAAAAGTCAAAACCAAGTCAAAAACGAGGAACAAGCACCTCTTCGTTAACGCTCATTTCTGCTATGACTCCTGCGGGACTCTTGTAGTATATTAGTGCTAAGCTAACAGCCACTCATTCGAGTATTTTTAGGCTGTTCTGGATTAAATGTGGACATGTGAAGCTGGTAAAAGACATTTCATGTTTTATTTGAAGCCTGTAACAGACATATATTTTATCTTGTAGCAGTTTTAAAGTGATTCAAGTAAAGATCCCCGACATAGAACTGCCACTTCTGTTTTCCTTTTCTAATATTTGACTGAAACACATTGCTTTAAGTAGGCTGCCACTCTTATTCACAGTCAGTGACATATCTAGGACTTACAGAAGGCCTAAAGTTATGTTTTCTCTCACAATATTGGTCCAAACTATTTAAAATCAAATATATATACACAGTCCATATCTTTCTCTGCATACTTTGTTGCTCCCTTGTTCCTAAATGGTCAGGACCCCTACAGAACTCGCTGCTGAAGTTTAAACCCTGAGTCGACTCACTGTCAGAGATGATAGCTCATCTGTTGCTACACAGTTTGTGTTGGTCATTCTCTAAACCTTCATTAATGGTCACAGGACACTGTTGGCAGGATGTTGCTGGTTGGTGGACTATTCTCAGTCCAGAAGTGACACTGAGTTGTTTAAAAGCTCCAGCTGCGCTGCTGTATCTGATCTACTCATACTGTAACATACAATAACACACCACCAACACTTTAGTCTCACTGCAGTGCCGAGAATGATCCACCACCCAAATAATACCTGCTCTGTGGTGGTCCTGAGGGGGTCCTGAAAATTGGAAAACAGGGAAATGAGAAATGCAAGGTGCACCTATATGTTACATGAAGCTGATAAAATGGACCCGATATCATAGATACAAGGATGTGGTTGTAATGTTACTGCTGAAGGATGTGTATATATATATATATATATATATATATATATATATATATATATATATATATATATATATATATATATATATATATATACTACCGCTCAAAAGTGTAGGATCACTTTAGAATTTCATTTCATGCAATTTTCATGCAAATCACAAACAATATTGTCCATTTCACAATTAATTTAAGTGTATCAGATGATTTTAAAGAATAAAAATGTTTGTATTAAAGCCTATTTTTGTATAGAGGCTTATTTTGCATATAGTCTCAGTCCTCTGTCTAAATCTCCTGGTACGGCCGCCAATCCAAGTTAAGGATGTTATTGGGATAATTGGTTGTTAGGACACCCTTGCTCAATTTTGATGCACAGCTGAAAAATATTATACTAATAAGTGAGCATAAAAGGGAGAACAACATTCTAGGTTAGTTTAGTATCTGGAGCATCAGCAGTTGATGGCTTGCTGACCGACTCAGAATGGCCAGAAAGAAACAATTTTCTTTAGAGACCCGTCAGTCCAATGTTGTGTTAAGAAAGGAAGACTACTCCATTGAAAGCAAGAACATTTCGCTGTGATCCCAAACTTTTCAGCGGTGGTGTATATATATATATATATATATATATATATATACACACACACACACATAAAACTATGTGTAATGTAATGTAATTAATGTAATTGGTTATGTTTACATGATGTCCTAATGTTTCAAGGATTCATGGTTGTTTCCTGGTCAACGGAGAGTTGCACAGATTCCGCAAGTGCGCTGCTTTTTCAGCTTTTGTGAGTTGCAGTTAGTTTGTGTGAATCTTTCACGCTCAGTCAACGCCAGCTCAGTGATGAGGTCAACCAGGAGGTCATCTGTCCGAGCATTTTGATATCTTTGATTTCTCTCATTTGCATTAGGGGTCTTGGGGGTCACACAGCTCTCTCGGTTGTAGTGTCACAAATGGGGGTGTTAGAGACACACCTCAGAGCTACAGCACACACACACATAAACACTGTCACTGAACAAAGGCATAGCTTAGAGGAGAGTCAGAGAGCAAGAGAGAATCTACATTGGTTTTTATTTTTCCCCCTTGACCTACATACAGAGAGGAGAGAGGACATATTCCAAATTGGCCACACGTCCTTTTGCCTGAAATGCCTAAAGCGTTACGAGCTTTCGTTGCTGGTGTTATGTATAAACATATCCTCACCATGGCTGTAGGACTTGCTTTTGTGGTTTAGTTGCAACTCTGGCATTGACAGAAACCATCATGTGTGCTGTTCTTAATAATCAGCATAGGAGAGCATCTTGTAAGAGGTACTAGCATCTGCAAAGAAGTTGGATCACAAAAAAAAAATTCGGCATTGAGAGCACTAAACATGTATGAAGTGTATACAATAATAGTTAATCTAACAAGAGCATTTTTATTATTTAATGTTAAAATGCTCTAAAATGATATTAGAGCTGTGTTATCATATTTTTGTCCTTTACTACACAAGTAACTTTAGCAAAAGTTCTGCCAGGAAGACTCTAATGTTACTTCACTCTCTCATTCATTACTCCAACAAATCACAGGCTGCCACCTGTCTTTAAAAGGATTCAACTCATGCTCGTTCTTTGCTGCCTTTAGGTGATGACGTTTCTATGCGCAACCCCCTCCTCCCCACCACCAGTTGAGTCCCAGTCCTACCGTCCTGGGAGGCAGCTTCGCCCCTGCTGTCCATATCCAGCAGGATCTGCGAGGGTCTGCGCACTTACAAACCTGGACCTTGGACTAGGCTTACGCCAAAGACTGTTCTTCATGTTCTACAATAACCTACAATAACCCTCTAATTGTACACCCTATCAAAGATTAAACCTTGTTTTACATTCCTCTACTCCTGGAGTCTTTTTTGGCAGATCTGTATATCTACACTACTTCAGGATCTTCACTGTTGTTCTATCAAATAAAAGCAGCTTTAGTATGAAATGGTTGAGATGTATGCATTTGTAGATGGCGTTAAACTGAATGGGAAAGCTGTAGATCAGTAAGTGATGATAAAATCATCATCCATAATAAATGCATCTTCAAAAGTGTTGATTAAATCTTGAGGCAGAAAACCTTTCATAAATGACTGACTGTGAACAGAGAATTACACAATATGTCATCACAGACCAAAAAACATTTGAAACAATGGAAACTAATGCAGAAATTATTTGGGACATTTTTATGGATCCCTTCATCGTGTCATTTTGACACAATGTAAAGTGCAGCTGGCAATTTAAGTTAAAAGGTCAAATGTACGATTCATGCAAATTATTGTATTAATTCATTATTAGTTCATATAAATAAATGTATTGTAACATTTCCTATGAATCCTGTATTTATGAGGCATTATATAGTGTGCATGAAGGCGGGGGTACAGCATGGACAAGTGCCAGTCCATCGCATGGCCAACACTCACGCACCCACACCTACGGGCAATTTAGAGTGACCAATCAACCTATCATGCAAAACAGGAGTAGCCGGAGGAAACCCACTCAAGCACGGGAGAACATGCACAGTCCACACAGAACGGCCTGGACTGGGAATCAAACCCAGATCGTCTTACTGTGAGGTGACAGTGCTAACCACTACACCACCATGCCACTGCATGATATGTTATAATGATAAAAATATAGGTAGTTATTATTACATATGTGATTTATAAACATTTTATAAAGAAATACTATATGACTTTATAATGTTTGTTAATAATGTTAGTGGTTCCATAACATACTATAATATCCACTTATGAGGACACTGTAAACATGAATATGGTAATGCACTGCCACAGGGTTCTGCTTTATTTTCTGTAATAAATCCAAATCCATCACAACAGTGGCTACAAATATAGCTAAACTGATGCAGCACTTTAGCCTGCTTTATAAAAGCATAAATAAAAGCATAACTTCCATATAGACTATAATTGAATAGATATTATATAAGTGTGTTATGAAAGCTGATTTTATAAAGCAATATATTTGTGCTTTATAAAGTATTAGACATGTAATTAAAGCTGCTTAAGAACAATTCCACATGCTTAGGCTTAGTATTATGCGGTATTATGCCTGCCATATAATACACAATACATGCATTTATAAAGCCTTATGAATACATAATTTATAGAAGTGTTACCAATATATTAATACAATTCCAAGAATGTCAAATTATATTATTATATTGTCCTGACAGCAATGACACAATTTATCATTTAAAGAGGACATTTCATGTTTTTCTGATGTTTGGTTATCGTTATGTATGTGTTATGTAGCTTCATTGTGCATGTAAATAGTCTGCACAGTCAAAGGGAGAAACTCCCTCTGTTAACGTCCTGGATTTCTTTGTTACAAGGTGACATCATCATGTAACACAACATTTATTAGCTACCTGTAGGGCTGGAACTTGATGGCTTCAAATGTAAATGATCAAGAAAGCAAAGACATGATAGATATTAAAAGCTATGTTTCCATGCATAAAATTAAAAAGTGTTTTTAATACTTCATGATGGTTTCCCATGTCGGCTATGGAAATGACAGCTTTATGGTTGGCTGTAGTGGATATTTGTTGATACCGGAAATTCTGCTAAAACCTTCACTGGAAGCACTTTTCTAAAAAAAAAAAAAAAAAGAATCATCACGGATTTCCATCCTGTCTCAACAAACAACAAACACAAACAAGCACAAACAGCTTGGTGATGTGCAGTAAGACTGAGGAGGAGACGAGAGAGTTTTTAAATGGGGCACTGACACTTTTCAGCACTTACAGCGAGAGATGTCAGAAAAGACTACAGCCTTTCTAAATGGAAAGTGCTCACACAGCTCGTTTCTCTGAAAATGAAAACATGATCTCTCCCATGACAGTTCAGATGGAAAGAATATTCATCAAATAAACAACACAGAATAATAAAATAACATAAAATAGACAACATATCCATCCATCAGTAGATCACAGGGAAGTCAAAGCTACACAAGATGAGAACAAAATGAAATTAGAGATGGAAAAACGTCAAATGCAAAGATTTTTAATTGATACAATTTTTTTCTTGCAGAATTTGCAGAATGGCATGTAAAGTGTTTGTACAACTTAATGTCAGATTATTGCAAACTAGCTATAAAGAGAATTTGTGGTAACTCTTCCTATGAATCCTGTATTCACAGTGTTACTTTAACCGCATTATGTAGAATAAATAAAACCTTATAATGCCTGTCATAAGCCTATGTAATTGCTTATCGGTACCTTACATGCATAACACTTTATAAAGAAAGAGAACAAGACTGTTAAATTTTAGGTTCCATTATGTATTTTAATATACTCTTATTAGAACACTGTAAATATGAATATACCACAAAGGGTTTCAGCATATTTTAAGTATAATGCCTGGACCCATAAAACTATGGCTACTAGTTATAAAGTCATATACTCTTGCTTTTTAAAATGTTATAAATGTATTTATGACTACAAAAGAGCAATTATGCATGCTTATGTCTGGTGTTATAAATGCAATATGTTTGTCAAAGAATGCTATATAAGTGCATTATGAATACAGTTTATTTTGTATTTTTTAAGTTCTTTTTATTTAATTGCATTGAATTTGTGAAAAAAGTACATAGAAATGTCGCTTTTTTGTGTATTTATGCTAGACCATGTAGGGTGACGCCAACTTTGCTCTATATCTGCCACTCAGGTAACTGCCTCTGAAAAAAAAACAGAAGGGTCTGGCTTTCACCATAATTGCTAACCCCAACTTTAAGTGTACCCCCAGCAAATTTCTGTATTATCTGCAATCAGCCACCACTTTATTTATTTTCTTGTTATTCACTTTGCAGAGTGTATAATTCCTACAGCACAATTTTCTGCAGGGGATCAATAAAAATAAAATCAGATCTTAGTATAGTGAGTAATGAGAGTATCTTCACATCAACAGGGTTTTTTAATCATTAGGTTTGGAGCTTTCTTAAACCTCCTGCATTACACTGTCTGCATTTCCAGTCTTCAATGCCCTTTGTATCTTTTATACACTTCTATCTATTTGTCCCCTCGGCTATGTTTGGTCTCTTGCAGGTTTTTGTTTTCAGACGCACATTTCTCTGCACTTTGGGTGAAAGCTGTGGCCTTGTGTAGGAAAGGGCCCTTCAGGCATCAAACATGACAGAGCGGAAGTGGAGTCTTTCCACACAAAAGCTTTGAACTACAAAGAAACTTCGTTCTCTGTGTGTACGTGTGTGTATGTGCCTCAAAACACTTATCCTCTTACACTTTCCCAGAGTTTATACACTGGGACAGTGTGTTCTGGTGTATTCTATAAATAAGCGACCAGGCCACTGCACTTTAAAGGCTTGATTAGGTCCCTTGTTGGTTTATTGCACTACCACACAACAATCTTTTGACTGACGAGTTTGAAAGCGAGGCTGAGAAATACAAGACCTGTGCTTACTTCTACTCTGAACACAACGTCAAAATAGTACTCTGAAAAGATGAATGTGTTTGAAGCCAAGCAACATGTGGTCCTAAAAATGAACAACAAAAAGCCTTCAGTTTTGAGAAGCCAGTCTTATTAATGTCATTAACTTATCTACACATATTAAAGTATTTATATTTTCACACAGTGTATGGGCTGTAAATAATATGTATATGTTCTGCATATTGCATGTATCTTGTGTACACCATATAGAAAATATCAGTGTTATGTCACATCAACAAAGAACTTGACTAACCAGAAATGGGCATTTCCTGAATGCCCTTGTTGTTTTCCAGAATCTGTGCCTCAGATCAAAAAGCTGTCTACAATCACACAATCAGACCGAACAATCTGGAGTTGGAACGAAGTTGATATTTCGAAAAACTGTGGGACAAGTTATACAGTGAAGATTTGGCAGAAAGCAAAAGCATTATGGACAAATCAAAAAAACGACATAGTTGTTGATAATTGCAGCTCAGCTGTGGGTGGAGGTACATTTACATTTACATTTACGCCATTTAGCAGACGCTCTTATCCAGAGCGACTTACAAAAGTGCTTAGTGTTTGTTAGAGTATGAATCTCTATCTAGTACAACAGGATTAAGTCCAAACCACTCTTATACTCAAACACTGCCATAAACACAGGGCCAGTGCTGATACCTAGAAAAAAGACAATGCAATACCTAGCAAGACTGGAACACCTACAGAGAAGAGAACAAATACAAGACTACATACAGTACAAGTGCATTACTAAGTTTATACCAGTACTTTAGTATATTAGTGATTATAAGTGCTTTACAAAGAGATAGGTCTTCAGTCTGCGTTTGAAGACCGCGAGAGAGTTCGCTGTTCGGACAGCCAGTGGAAGTTCGTTCCACCATCTGGGTGCCAGGACAGAGAAGCGTTTTGTTGCGTGTCTTCCATGAGGTAGTGTTGCATAACGTGTCATTCCTGATGTGTATTTAAAAAGGTAGTTAACAAGGTTCTGGAGAAAACAGAACATCTTCAGTGATCTTGTGATGAAGCATTTCATGCAGCTATGTCCAAGGGTGTGAATCAGGTTTTCTCAGTGGATGAGGGGTGAGGTAAAGGTGGCTTTCTGGACTTAACATTGGTGTGTGGACCACACGCTGGACAGTCTTAATGTAAATGTCACGCTCTGCCCTGCTTCCTTCGTCCTCGCCTGTTTGTTTACACCCTGTCTTTTTCCATGTGCTTCTGTTTGCTTATGTCGTGTCAGCCATGTGCTTGTGTTTGTTTTGATCATGTGCTCTTAGTGTCTCCGCCCCCACCTGGTTTGAATCTGTAACCCCTCCTGTGTCCAGGTGTTTCATGTTTCCTGTCCTGTTATATACCGTCTGTTTTCTTATTACCTTCGTCCGACATTTGCTGTTCAGTTTGTTTTGTATTTTGTTGTGTTTTGCTGTAGTTTGCTGTTTAGTTTGCCTGTGTATCTAGCCCATGTAGTTTGTTCTTTATTTTGCATGTGTATTTCGTCGTTTGTTCTGCCTGTTTCCTGTTTACCGTCACTATGAATCCTCATCCGCTTGTGTATCCGCCTCCTCAGTCTCCATGAGCATTACAGTAAATAATAACATTTGCTAGGCATTATGTGCACATGCTCTGTCCATACTGTATTTCATGACAAAGCTGTGCTGTGCAATCCTTGCAAGTTTGTGTTCTGTGGCCTAAGTTACATCACTGACTCTCCTATCAGAATTAATTATTATTCTGTTAGCTTACTATGAGAAGTGCAATGAACTCAATGAACTATGCTAACATGCTTTTTTTGCAGGAAAAGTACAATCGGTTTTAGTGTCTAGCCAAAATGTACCCAAATATGAACATAAAACACATGTTAAACAGGCTCATTGTTTATTAGGGCCAGCTTTGTTGTAACAGTGTGTTAAAACTAACCCCGGAGTGTAGAGGCTACACTTTAGCATGGCCGCAGGGCCTTGAGCAGATAAAAAAAAAAAAACATAGTGAGTTATTAGCAAAATGGCTCATCCAGCTTTATCATAAATATCTCTAACTCCGGTAGATTCTAGCCTACAACACACAATTAATTAGCCAACGAACAATTCAAGCTGTTAATTGTTGTAGCTGGCCTAGATTTACTTTTTTCACCAATAGTGTCTCACATTTTGAAACTCAAACCATAATCTGTCACTTCGTAATTATGCTGGTAGTTAATCTAACATGCTGGGGAAGTCCTAGCCAATAGGAGAACTCACTTAGCTATATCTACATAGATGCCTGGAAGAAAACAATTCCTGATTGGCCAATTGATTGGCATTGTAATGTAATCTTTTTATTGCCATCCAAAAATAAAAAGAGGCTGGTCCTTAACCACCTCCGTCCTCTGGTGAGTCCATACCAGCCTGGTGTCGGGGTGGATGATGTGGCATAGGACTGTGGCATAGGACTGTGTGTCTGATAAGGTGATCAGCAGCAAAGGGCTGCCTCAGGGAACGGTCCTGGCACAGTTCCTCTTCACCCTGTACACTGCTGACTTCATTTACAGCTCACCGAACCCCCTCCAGAAGTTCTCTGATGACTCAGCGATCATCGACCTCATAACTAATGAGGAGGACGGCGAGTACAGAGAACTGATTCAGGACTTTGTGGACTGGTGTCTGCAGAACCACCTCCAGATAAATGCGGGGAAGACCAAAGAACTGGTGGTGGATTTCCGCAGGAAATCCAGGGTATGGGCATCGAAAGAGTGGACTCTTATAAGTATCTGTACCTTAACAACAAGCTGGACTGATCAGTTAACTCCACTGCTCTTTAGAAAAAAGACCAGAGCAGACTGAGGACATTCTTTGACACAGTGGTGGCAGCTGCCATCTTTTACGGAGTGGTTTGTTGGGGTGGCATCTCGACGGCAGACAAGAAGAGACTGGACAAACTCATTAAGAGGGCCAGCTTTGTCCTGGAAAGCCCACTAGACCCAGTGCAGGTGGTAGGAGACAGAGGGATGTTAGGCAAGCTGGCATCTATGCTGGAGAATGACTCCCACCCCATACATAAGACTTTGGCAGCACTGGGCAGCTCCTTCAGTGACAGGCTGCTTCACCCCAAGTGTGTGAAGGAGCAGTATCGCAGGTCCTTCCTTCCTGCTGCTGTTAGACTCTACAACCAGCACTGCTCCCAGCAGACCACATATAAACAGTGGACTACATACACACAAACACTTAAACACTACACACTTACAGAAAATAGAATTTTTTTAGTGTAACATAATGTTCAATATTTTTCCCCTGTGCAATTAAGAAGCAACGTTATCTTAAATAAACAACAACCAGGTTTCCATTCAAAGTTTTGGAAATGCTCTGCCCATTTAAAACATTTAAGCAGAAATGATGAGCAAGATGGAGAGATTTAACTCAGTTTCTGATTTTAGTAAAAATTGTCTACACCTTTTTTCATGGCCATGTTGTTTGCAGCTCAGAGATGCTGGACATGCAGTGGCCAATCTAATGAGGGTTGAGATCTCCATGCCATGTTGACAACATCCACGTTGCAGCAAGGAATGCAAATGCAGCAGATAATTCTGGGAAAGTCGATTGTGCAGAACCATTTTTTAAACTTTGGTTTCTGTGTTTTAGAATGTCAAAAGTAACCATCCAACACCTTTATGCAACAATCAGACCATCTGTTTAGCCTATCATCTCCAGTCACTGGCCTCACGTGACAATGTCTAATAGAACTGCCATTGCTTTATACAAGCTGGCCACTTGGCTTTTGTGATATTGTAACTTTGAAACACTGTTTGCAATATTAGTTTTATTTTTTATTTCAGATTTTCCATTTTCTATTCTACTGTGTATCTTCAAATTAAAGCTGGTGGATGGAAAACTTAAAAACACACTCGCAGGGCTTAAATATAAGCAAACTTAATATTACACACATATATATTTTTTAGTTCCCAGTAATCATTACACCTAATGGCTTAGGAGGCCCTGAGGGTTCCCCTCTCCTTATAGCTGTTTCTTAACTGCCCTGATGCCAGATTTTTACCAAAAGGCATAAAAGTGCTCAGACAGAGTAGGTAGCGCAATTATTCTCTGGTGACTGCTTTATTAATGAGGGCCGACTGTCTCACTCTAACTGGGCTGGCCAGAAGGTATACATGCTTCATGCCAGGGCCCCTCTTGGCTATGTCTCTGCCTGGCTAGCTCTTTAAATGCTTAAAAATGGTGCAATGTTACAGTAATAAAAATAATATAGATTTGTTCTAATAATATAAATGTGAATTCTATGACTTACACACACAGTTCAGTAATTGAAATGCACTTGACACTGAAAGAAGTTACTTTCAGGGTCCAATAATCTTCAGGGAATCCTAATAACTGCAATTTCTGAGAAAATTCACAGATGGGGTTGCGACTGGACCGGGTTGAGAGGATTCCTATAAATATATATTTCATTACAGATCACTGATTCCTGATTATTTGTTTAAAATCATTTAATTGTAATGTAATCCAAAGAATTACTAAATTAAAGTAACTGATCACTTTCATTACATGTAGTAATGCAGTTAAATACAGACTAATTAAAAACTTTTCAAGAAGACTCTTATAAGTGAAGTTACTATGTAACTATGTAACTGGACCAGGCCCCGATTACCTCTACCGACTATATATACACCCCCATTCTCACTCCATTTCCGTGTTGAACAACATTGCACACACCACCCCCCCATCTCCTCCCTACATTTCATTCTTATCCCAAAGACCTGGGGGGGGGGCGGCATCATTTATGTACAAGAACCAAAGCCACCCAGAACTCCAGCGAAAGCCTTCTGAGTTTTCCCCTCCCCCCCTGCTCATTTCTAAGTGTGCTCCATGCCAGCAAATGACAGTTTAGCTTAAGGAAAACAGTAAATGATTATGTCTTTGCGTGCATTCAAGAATCGGCTATTAAAAACAGTGTGTAGCAGCTCATATTGTGCCTCAGATCAGCAATCATTGATCTCACATTTAGTGAAAAGGCCAAATCTAAGAGGAGCAACATATAGAAATATTTCATAAACATAAACATGATAAATTGTAGAAGCATAAATTGTATAAGCAGTGAAAAGGTTGTCATGCTCATTAATAATAATTAGAAATACAGGCTATTCTAATAACTCTGACTGGGCCCCATTTGTGTCTGCATATTAGTTTGTCATGCTTGAACTTTGTTGCTTGCATTTGCAATGTCATTTGTAAATGCTTCTTAATCTCCTTAACTCTCACCAGTCCACACAACGTGTTCTACGAGTTCAAAAAAGGTGGAATTTCACACAAAAAGTGGGAGCTGATTGTAGTAGCTATAAATAATGTTAATTTACACATATTAACATTTTGCTTCCATCATCCAACATGTTTATGAAGAAAGAAATCCTATATATGAACACTAAACAATCCTTTCCACTCAAGGGAAGTTACAATTAGCTTGGCTAGAGTTCCATTTATATGCAGTCAACTACAGAATTTATATTCTATATTAGGTTGTGCTCCAAGATCCACTACACACCGAATGAAACATCCCAATTTTGTCTTTTAGTCTACGTACTTTCAGTAATATGTTGATGCAATGTGTTTTATTCATGTGGAAATTATGTACACACTTGTATGATGCAAATTCAACATGTTACTCTTATAAGTGATGTTTGGCATTTGCAGCGTATTCATGTTAGATTATTGGCTGTAGAGTCAGAATAGCTTTTGCAGGCTGTAGCGTGGGAGCCTTCATCTGGCCATCGATAATGTAGAGTGTCGTCTTTCATTGAGAGTGTGTATGAATCCCCTTTATGTCTTTCAGCGCATTAATTCTTTTCAATCTTGGTTTAAGATGTTGATGTGGAACCTTTCTGCTGCTTGCTTTATGCCCTGAGCATACTTAAAGCAAAAGCTACACAGCATTCCACATGCAATCCTCCAGGACAGCTGATGGCTGATGTGCACATTCTACCTGTTTGCACAGCCACCATAACAGCTAATTTTCATATGTTGTCAATAGGACAGTTGACTACTTTGACGAAGCTGAAGTTCACTTCTTATTCTTATATAAGAATAAGAACGGTGCAGCATGGTGCAGCAGGGCCGTTCTGTTGTCTGTACAGCTGCCAGAATGGAACTGCTGGACCATTTAAGATGGAGAGGAAAATGAAAACAAAAAGCTGTTGAGTCAACTGTAGAAAAATAAGACATGAAAGAAAATTAGCAGTTTTAAAAAGGGTTTATTGACACAAGGGTTTTGTTGTTGTAAGGGTTCTACTACGTTCACAAGCCCTGTTAAAGTCCAGCCACAGTTACATCAGCTTCTCCAGTCAAGGTCAAGGTCAGTCTACTTCCAGCTACATCTGATTAACGCATCTATCACCATAATTGTGAGACTTTACTACCACATGCCACTTTAGTCAAGGTGCTCTCGACCAGCTTGCTCTGCCCTATGGCCAGACCCCCAGTAGTCTATGGACTATAATGTGAACTGATTACTGACTCTTACCCTTTTATTAGGGTTTGCTTTTGTTCTTGTTTTTTCTCTGCTACTGCTCAGACAGGACATTGTTCCTGGAGAAACGCTACGGAGAGCCTGCTCCTTTCACAGCTCGGACAGGGCTTTGTTCCTGGAAAACTCTGAGGGGCTCCGCTCTATCGTCTGCTCAGACAGGAAACCAGCCTGTAGCCTACTTTGCACGGCCTGCTCTTACCCCACGCCTAGCCGGATGTGGTTGGCACCCAGGTTCCCTGGCTTTGCCCAGCCCAGTACATTGCATTCCACTCTGCATTGTGGTTATTTAATAAACAAGCCTGCTAATGGATCTTACTTATGTCTTATTAAAAAATGCATCCCAGAAAAATGATCCAATGTTTACCCAAACATCTCAAAATAGTCTATGTGTGTTTAGTGACGTTTGCATGTTTTAGAATTGTTACATTGTGTTTTAAACTTGTATTTCCTCTTAGTATTATCAGATATCGTCAGCAAGTTATTATTGTTAGTGTACAGTCAGCAGAGTTGTGTATATTTCCATGCTTAGTCACATAATCTAAGCAAACTCATAGCATGACTGTACTACTGGGAAAAGCCCGACAGATTAAACTTGTTCTTCTTGCTGCTTTGTTGGTGATATGTATGGCCAGGCGCTGGAAACCATCTTGTTTAATAGATAACGGCAACTGTGCTCTCACTTCAAAACTTGTTCTCAGCACTGCACTGTGCTGCACACTCTTCAACTACTGATATGTTCTACAATGTGAAGTTCACAAAGGATTTATGAAGAACACTGTTTCAAAAGAAGGAACATCCAAAAGAAATCCCTGCACACTCTTTTGTGACAGCTGTGCTTTCAAACTGGCACTGTGGTTTCTGTGAGGTAACTGCATTAACGCAGCCTTTTTAGCCTATATTCCACAAGAGCAATGAGCTAAGAGAAGTAAAACAGTGTTTCTATGAAGCTTGTATTTAAAATAAATGCTATCCTGATCATCTGAATGGTGGTGTTATTATATTATTAAAGCTGAAAAAGTTTATCCTATGTTTAGGACCATATTCATAGCTCAGCGGGAAAAACGGTTAACAGACAAACTCATGCTGGCTGTAAGGTAAGAACTTCATCTGGATTAATAAACTTTATCTGGAAACGAATACATGTTTTAAACAAAATGATTAACGACAGCATGACCTCTTAAACTGTAGCAACAGCCTATTTTCAGTACATATAACTATTTTAACATACCACTAGACAGTATCAATGGCATTATTAAAAATATCGTAGCACCTTCATAGTTAACAATCATGGTTTCACTGAAGATTATTCTTATCTTTATTGCTGAAATACATTCACAGGAACATTGTCTGTTTCTTAATTATCACCATAGTGGCTGGTGATCAATAAGTACAAAACATAATAGAGCAGAAGTTAAGTGGGAATGAACAGCAAGTGTCACAGCATGTGTCAGAGGGTCATTCAACAACGAGGGTATTTCAACAAAAGACAAAGCAAAACTAAAGAGAAAGAAAAAAAACATTACCAAATGCTTCTGTTTATAATGTACAAATGGAATGATGAGGCCTGTCCTCTGCCCCTGCTGCTCTACTGTTTCAGCTGGATTTAGCAAAGCATTATGTTAATACAACAATTTGCATGGTTTAGCAAAGATGAACATTTAGCATGAATACTAAAAATGCATTCTGGGGAAGACTTTTACAGAAATATGTTCATGCACACGACCTCAGTTAAAGAAGTTCATATCAGCAGCTATAGAGGAAACGACCGAATCTGAGTTATTTTTAAAACTAAAAACCTGACTGAGGTTCTGGCAGACAGCAACAGTTGTTGAACACTGATAAGAGCACTAAAAAAAAGGCCTGTTCGAGCTGGATTAGTTTTGGCAGAGGAGATTCGTTAATTTGTGTATGACTTGAGTGGTTGCTGTAACGCCAGAGGAACTAATAGGATGCTTGCAGAACTGAAATCGAAATAGATTTTATTTACAGGGATAGGTGGTATGATAACAAAAGCTAGTGTGGATTGAACTACTAAGAACAGAGCAAACTTAAGTGATGGGGTGAGACGAAAGCCAGAAGACAAGTTGAAATTTAAACTGAAAGTCAAAGCTAGAAGACAATTAGACCAGCGAACAGATCAACAAAGCAAAGACAAACCAAGACAATATTCAATGAGAAAACAGACAAATATCATGCACAACAGGACAACCCATACAAATATGGTAAGTTGGCAATACCTATATAAATATATATATACAGGTTTGGTGACCGGTATCAGTACTCTGGTGAAGAGGAATAGAAAGGCTGTTTGGGATAGGTGGTTTCTAGACTGTGTTTCTGTGGCTGTGATGTCATGACAGGGTGCATTATGAGAATTGTAGTTCACAGAGGCAATAGAAGTGGAAGGAGACCTCAGAGCTGTGACATCTGGTAAATTTCTCCAAATTACCACAAATATCCCAGATCAAAACATCAACGTACGGATGTGTTATGCAACAGGCACTGTACTTCGGAAAGAAAAACAAAACTACATTTAATGCAAAACTGTCATTATGTTGGTTCATTCCGTTTACCAAATATTGCCCAACAAGAAAAAAAGCAGTGCCTTTGTGAGAGATACTGCCACCAAAAATGTTGTAGATTTCAGTTGTCTAATCATGAAAATGAGAATTAAGAAATTGGGTCAAATCAGCTCCATTTAAGATATTAGCCTTGACTTGAGGTAGCAGGTAAGTTCAGATTCCTTGGTTTTGTTATTACATCACTGTGCTGTCAATTCGAACAGAACTTCTATTACTGAGGGAGCTCTGAGTCTGGCGTATTATAGAAGATAATTTGCTCTGGAGTAATTACTTAGACTTGTAAAACTACAGACATTGCAGATTCATTAAAATTACAGATCTTCTCAGTAGTCACTCACATTGCAGCATCTCCGCAAGCAAAACATCTCTAGCTCTAACTGGGCTTTAGAGAATAAAGTTCAGAGGGGCAATTTTCTTGCTAAATTGTCCTCTGTATTAGACATTCAAACCCATTGGTTATACATGGTTATACATGTTAATTAGCTTTTAAGTGTGCTAACAGATGCTGAACTGCGATTTGATGGAGATAGCAACAGAGCATAAGGTGGGAGGTTGGAATTTTGCCAACTGTCACTTAGGTAGAGAACCAAATTAGTTTCTTCTGTGTCATCACTCCAAAAAACCTTTTTAGCCTTTTTAAAAGTTTATATTCCACAATTTCCATCCTCAGAAGTGCTACTAATAAGGTTTAAAGCATGTGTTTTGTTTTCATTAGGAATGCAGTGTTAATCTAATTATTAACAGATGATTACACTGCATGTAAAAGCAGTCAATGTTTTAAGACTGTCACTTTTTTTCATGCATGCTTAAAAACAAAGTTCTCTCAATGGTTCTTAGCTTGGAACCATGGCTCTAGGAAACATGTGAAGCAGAATAGCAGTAGCCAAGAGGTGGCCAATGGTGGCCAGGGCCACCATAGCATGAAACCCCACTGGCGTCCTCAGCAAAGGGAGGCAGGTAACTGTTATCAATGAAGTAATTACCAGAGAGAAACTGTCCTACCTGCCCTGTGTGAACGATGAAGGTTGAGGTGGAAGGCTCTGATCAGAGCAGTGATCAATCAGCAGTCTGTTTGTGTTGCACTCAGTAAAGCTTGCTGTGCTAAACAGCTTGGGTGAGCAAACCAGAAAGAATGCTGGTCAAAACCTTAACGCTTGGCCAGTTTGCTTAATGAGGCAGCTAACAATGGTTTAATGTATAAGCAAAACACAGTTAACATCTAGATCCATATGGTACAGTTCTTTGGTTTTGTTGTCATGTTTATGCTCTAGTACACTTGTTTTCACTGCCCACATTATGTGAAATGGACGGAGGTAATGTGATCTAAATATAAGATGATATTCATCTGAGCTGAATCCCGTGCTGAGAGTAGTAAGTTCGTAGGTCAGCATGAAACCCAGCTACTATTAGACCTAACAGTATCTGGCTAGCTTTACTATTGGACTCATAAGTGACCTGTAGAGGGAAGCTCTAATCAGTGATGCATTTAATTGACTTTTTAAAATGTGTAAATAATTTCCTAATATTTCCTAATAACTAATATTCATAAGTTTGGGTTTACCTGTCAGTTTAACATCAGCATTAACTGTGTTGAGTAAATATAATACAGTTTAAGGCTATTTATATAAAAACCTATATACACACAGAAGAATGTCATTAAATCAAGTAAAGAAATAACTTTGGAAGTTTGGGAGAAGGACCACGCCCAAACTCCTCCTTTCCGTCATTACACACTATATATATACCACTCCTCTGCCCTCACCTATTCGTGATGAAATTCGCACCCCAACACCTCCCCAGCTCCTCCATCTCTTCCAAAACCGTACTTTGCTTGGCAAAGGTAGGGTCTGGCTTCAAAACCTAGCAGCAGAAGCCGCCCAGAAATCCAGCCCCTAGCCAATATCAGAAACAGGTAGATTTGTCCCACCCAAAAATTAAACCACAGCACTCTGAAACCTAAAGTTACATTACTCTTTGGCCACGTCCCAAACTGTAGACTGCTGCTACACTACATGCGTAAATATATAAATATAATAAAATAAATAAATAAATAAATAATGCTCCAGAGTGTGCTGTTTGGGACACAGCCTTACTGTCTAACATTTATGTAGAAGTGCAGATAATGTTGGGTGGGCTTTGATTCATATTAGCAAATCTGAACCCCTCCAATTATAAGCCCGCTCCTACGCCCTTGCTTCACACTTCTCATTTACAAAAATATTTTTATAGAAACATCCACTAAAAGGTTCTACAGTGAAGTAGTACATATAGCACCAATTCTGCGTACACATGTATGTTTATGTAATAAAACATAAATGTGATTATATTATGGTGCATATTTATAAAGCAGTCCTGGCAATCTAGAGTTCCAGTTTACATTTAGGAGCTTTTAAATTTGAACAGTAGTTGCAGAAAAGGTGCAGACCACCATCCATTTAATCTCTGCTTTCAAGTGTGCATTATGCTCAGTGCTATGGCTGACAAAGTTACATGCAGCGTTTCCATAAATGTAGGCTAATTAACGTCCTTTGTAGTCTAGATGCTTCTCTAATTGGAAATGTGTGAGTGTGAGTAAAACTGCAAAAAGTTTAATTGTGCCTGCAGGGCGTGTGTTTTTCATCCATTCACTGCAATCAAAATGTTAAAGATTGGTTTCTATCAGAGCAGTCATTGTAGCCAGTATAATGACAACAGAGATATTTGCATAAAAAAGCAGGGATTTGTTGGAGGCTGGCTGTTCTGGGCAGCTAGGGTGGCATTTGTTTGTAACAAAAGTCAAAAGTTAAGAAACAATGTAAAAAAAACTACATACCTTTAAAAAGTAAGTAACCAGTGGCTGCCTTAACAATTTGGGTTAATTGAAATTCTAATGGACCAGTGAGGTAGTTCATCATGTTATAGTCAGCGACATGCCCATATAATGAATTCTGCGTCCGAGCTGCTTTTCTATACAGGGAAGAGAAATGGCTGCATTCACCTGCTGTGTTAAACACGCGTATCCCACAGCTGACACGTGCGGTCATATGCGGTCATATGCAAAAGTTTTTATGCCCCTAATCTCATTACAAATTCTGTTACAAGTTAAAATTAAAAGTACAGAGAGAACACACTTCTGCACATGTTATGATGTATGGTCTGGCGTCACATTAATATCAAAACTCGCAGAAACGCGAGGTGAAATATTTAAAGCTGCACGTTTTAACATTTCGCACACGTAAATGTTTGACTCGTGAGCGTGAATGTGAAAGTCAGAAGCACAGAAAGAGGAACCGCACACGCAATTTCCATAAACACGCTCAAACTACCTTTTTCCTCCTTTAAGACTTTTTTTCCGCGATTAGATTTTTTTGCACTCAAGTTTTAGAGGGGGTGGTTCTGACAGTTTGGGTGGACATGGGCCGAACGCTATTGGCTGATGGCACCTGGTTTCGTGACTGAATGCTCACTACCAACTAGTGGTGTGCGATACTGCAAAATTTGTTTACAGGGCAAGTATCGCCGATACCAATACCGATACCAATACCAACTGGGAATCACCTATGTAAAATAAAGTCTATTTATACTCTACCTACATGTAGCAGACATGAGCTATTTGTTATAATAACAACTGTATTTATATTATTATTAGTAATAGCCATATTTTATAATGAAAAAAGAATAATAGAATTAATATTAATAATTAACATTATTACTTTATTATTATTATCCATCCATCCATTATCTGCCGCTTGATCCCGCTAGTCGGGGTCACGGGCATCATCGGGCGAAGGCGGGGTACACCATGGACAGGTCGCCAGTCCATCACATGGCCAACATTCACTCACGCACGCACTCACACCTATGGGCAGTTTAGAGTAAGTGATCTACCTAACATGCATGTGTTTGGACTGTGGGAGGAAACAGGAGTACCCGACGGAAACTCGCTCAAGCACGGAGAGAACATACACACTCTACACAGAACAGCCCAGACCAGGAATCCAACCCAGATCATCTTACTGTGAGACGACAGTGCTGACCCCTACACCACTGTGCTGAACCCTACACCACCGTGTTGACCACTACACCACCGTATTAACCACTACACCACCGTGCTGACCCCTACACCACCGTGCTGAGAGAGTTGGAGCTTTGGTGTGTGTGTGTCAACACGTCCAGCCGGACGTTACATTATTATTATTATTATTATTATTATGGTTTGTTTGCATTGTTGTTATTTTCGTAAAACAAGAAAATAGAGTCAAATCTCTTAGAAGCCTGCAGTCATCGCTGTCTCCTATTTCATAAATAAAAAGATGTGATACAGATAGAACATTTCAACTCGTTGCCAGATGAATAATAAGTTTGGAAACATATGAGCGGGACATTTATAAAGGAGAAATAAGCATTTAACTATAGTTGTTGCTAGCGCTATGCTGCTGAGCCAATGGGAAAACGTTAACAGAAGAGTAGATTTTGACATAATCTATTTATTTCTGTGCTCGTGAGTTTCACATTTACACTCAGAAGTGAAACATTTACATGCGTTAAATGTTAAAACGTGCAGCTTTAAATATTTCACCTCGTGTTTTTGTGTGCTCGAGTTTTGACATTGATGTGACGCCATAGTGTGGTTTTTAAACTAAAGAAAAATGAAAGAAAATGTATTGCAATGCAAAATGCAAGTGATTGAACAGTTTAGGCAATTTGTGAACATGTTGCTAGGTAGTTAAAGTATTCCAGGTGGTTGCTATGGTGTTGCAAGGACGTTTCTAAGGGTTTGCTAGGTGTTTGCTAGTGTTCCTAAATGGGTGCTATGGTAAATGGGTTGTTTTGCTAAGGTGATGCTCAGAGGTTGCTGTGGTACTTGGGTTGGTTGCTAAGAAGTCGTTTGACAGTGCGTCCATGTTTACTGAGCTGCTGTTAGAGAATTACCAAGATGCTGCTGTCGAAATTGAATGGGAGTCTATGGGAGGAATGAGGGATAATACATTAACACATAAAGGAGCATGACTAGGTTGGCTTTGGGATCTGCTCTGAGGCAATACCTGCAGTTTAGGCTTCTAGGAAACAGAATGAAAAATAGAAAATGCATAAAAAGAGAGATAAAAAAAGAAGAGTGCTGGTCAGAATGACGTTTGTGCTCAGGAGCCTGCTCTAAGATAACAGTAGAAGATCTCGCCTAATCATTGCACACAGTTCATTAAAATGGGGGAAAAACGAGAACCATATCAAAAACCTGTTTACATCCTCACCATTTCCAATCAGAGCTAATATTCCAGAGTTGGAGCAGTGTTGATATTTTGAAAACAACAGGACGAGTTAAATTGTATAATCGTCCCTAATTTTAAAATAATGTTACGTATAAGAACATGTGTGCCCCTAAAGTTTAATAAAAGTCTTATATTTAAATATGTCCTCAGTGGAGGATGTGTTAACTTCTTTTTACATAAACACATAAACTAACTGCAACTGGAAATATTGACTAGACGTCTTACATACGCCTTTCACACAAACATCACTGGGTCCTCTGAATTCTGAGGCTGGTAATCAGCCCAAGTATTGATGTTGCTACCGGGATCCTACGTGCAGGCTTATGCTTCTGTGCACTGAACAGACTATTAGCACACATCTGTGTTCAATAATGTGGTGGCAATAATCATAACGTTAAATGAATTCCCGTCAAGTTGTGAACAGAGACTACCACTCAGACTACTACCCAGAATCATTGCTGCGTTCCTAAATTCACCAAATAGGCGTTCCTCAGTGTCCACTTGATCTAATCGAAAAAGAGGACACTAAATCATACTATACTATACAGGTTTACTCGTCTGTTTCTCTTGTTCTGGCAATGTCCTGCATCTTTGAGTGTTGTTATTCCTGTTTCTGGTTTTTAATTATTGATTTGTGTATTTAGACTGATTACTCTGATCATCTGCTAGTCTGTTTGGTTTAGTTGCTTCCTGTTAATAACTAAAAAGTTTGCTTTGATAAACCTGCACCTGACTACTAATCGTGGTTGGGATGACCTTAGTGACCTTTTTACTTGAGTACGTACTGTCCTGTAAGTAATTACTGAGGTAAGCTTAAAAACCTTGGGAAATAGATAAAAGCCACCAAGCCTCTGTAGAAACAGTACAAGTCTCTTTGCTAACTGTTGTGATTTAAGGCACTCGCAATTGTTGTCTTTTAGCGTGATGTGTGATGAAGTGTTGATGAAGTTAAGATTTGCTACGCTCATATTCCACTTTGCAAACTTGCCACAGAATTCAAACACAGATTTATTGTGGGATGTGCTCCACCTCCTGAAAGCAGCTGTACTTGCATTAAACACATATAGTACAGAGATGCATGTCCATGTGCTTTATATCCAATGAGATGTTTGGCACAGATGCGGCAAGCATAGCAAAAAACTGAGTATACTGTGGCGGACGTGCAAGGTCAAACAAAGTTACAATGTTTTCACTTTTTTACAGTTTGCCAAGTCAAACTGGCCTTTCGTCTATGTTGGAGGGAACTACCAGACAAGCTGACCAATCTCCTACTGGCTGTGTTGGGACTTCTCCAAGAGAGATTTGTTTGAGAGAGGCTGAAAACCAGTGGCAATTAAACCATGCAAGTAGTTCACGTTCAATAATGCTGCTGTTTACAACCGGATGTGACAATGCAGTGACCATGAGAAAGATCTATTGTAATTGTAGGGATGCTATACACTGTCAGAGGAAAAGGTGCTGTGCTTGTACAATGTAAATGAAAGAGGCAGTTTATGGGCCATGGTTTTCTCAGGGGACAGATATGCATTTATACCTTTTATAATGTAATCTTTACAAACAGAACACTAAAATGCCTGGAGACAAGACAAAAGTACGTTTAATTAATTGGTTTTGTCACAATTACGTTCCCCAACTAAAGGTACTGAGGACATACCCTTGAGAGTACCACCCCAGTGACAGTTTGATAGAATTTTTCGGCAGTATCATATACTTCAACACTATAATCACAACAACGCTGGGTGCACAAATTACAGACTACTATTGTCAGAACATTCTCTATGACGCTTCCTAAGGTTAATTGTATGTGTGCAGTATGTTGGTGAGGTGAGGTCTTACTTTGTAAGCTTAGTGTGCTGGAGGGTCAGTTTACAGTTAGTTAAAATATTGGTGTTAGTATAACTAGTGACATTTGGGTAGAATTTATATGCAGTAAACCAAATAAGTAATACATGAATGGCCTGTGACTGATTTGTTAATTTATAATAGATCAGTAAAGGCCATGAAACAGCCAGAATTTATTTGTTGTTTATCATTCCTTTTGAGTGTCTTTAGCTCTGATCCGTGATCTGATCCCAGATACTCCAGTCCTGGTTTTACTTAATGTACACACTCAGCAGTGAGTTGCCCTGTGAATGACTCGTTCTCATTTCTAGTTCAATGTTCTGAGGCCTTTTTCCATGGATGGCTAAAAAAAAGTGGAGGCAGTTCTTAACATAAAGAAACTTTCACTTCGATGCAGTTATTATTAAAAACTCATGGGAATAAGATGAAGAGGAAGAAGAAATTCATTGATGGAGCAGTAACTTTACGTACTTTTTTATTGTTTTCTTTGGTAAAACTCCAAAACTCAGACTTGGGACGAAAAGGCTGTGTGCTTTGTCACTTTGATGCAAATGGAAATTGTCCTAGACATGTTGAATGCAAAATACTCATAGTTGCACAAACGTTTTTGTTTACCACAGGGTGGGGAAAGGGCTGTAACTAGGATTTTAATGAGGTCCACTTTGCAAAAAAAGTGATTCAATTCACACAGTGTTTAAACTCACAGCTGAATATGTGTAGCACACCAACTGTCAGTCTCTCCCTAATTTCTTAACCAAATCATTTCTCATTTTTTTATTAATTCGGAATTGTTATGTAATTGTTGTATATTCTTTTCCCATCATTCCAGTCTTCCATAAACAGTTATTACTGCTACAAAAAAATCTTAATTGAATTAATTGAATTTAATTGAATTAAGTATTTAACAAGTATTTTTTTTCCTACAAGAAATGCAATCTGAAATCTATATACCAAATTAGTTTACCTTTAACTATATTGACCTCCTGCTGTCTTTCAGTTTACATAGCTTGTCTCATTTTCTCTCATTCCTCTCTGTCCTCACACACATGAAAAAGCATACTTTAAAAATGATTTATAAACTTCAGTCTCTACCAAATCCCAGATAACAGAAACAAAGATGCTCACACAGTGAACATTCTTATACTGGTTGTAATGTGTTATGAGTTACTTCTCTCATTCTCATCTAAGTGCTAATTTAGAAAGAGTCTGTAGCCTAAACAGAGAAGCTACTGGAACAGGACTGAAGTATTCTGGTTTACTTTGCAGTAAACCAGAATACAACTATAATGTGTTTTGTTAGTGCATGTCTTCAACTTGCAGTGCTGGTGTGAGGAAGGACTGACTGTGAGAGAACTTGAACTGGAGCTAGAAGGTTATGAGAACTTGGTCACAGGAAATGAAATGTAAGGATGTGGTATATATGTAACAGGTAGAACCTGTTTAGTTACATTGAGTTATGCTACATACACCTATCCTTAGCCAATAAAAGCCTAGATTGAAAGGAGAAGAGATTTTAGACACATACCTCCTCCCAAACTTCATTATTCCATAACACCATTAATTTCACTCATAAACTCTCATTTTTATCACCGTGTTGTGGTATGCTAGCCTACAGCATGTGTGCTGCATGCCTGTAACGTTAGGAAGACAGAGTTGCTGTGGGTAATGTTAGTTTAGCACCTTGCACCATGATAAATACCGTTGAGTCTGTTACCAGACCACAGCTGTTTTGGGGTATGTCACTGACCACAGCATGACCAAACATTCTTCAAGGTACATAGTAAGTAAGACATTTACTATTTTTAAGGTAAAACATTGAATCTTTGTGTCAAAGTTTGTTCCTCTAAACTCCAGGCAATGAAGTCGCTTTAAATGAAGATTTAAACCGAGCTGGAAGAGCTCAGATTTTCTTTAACATGCTCAGTCACTTCCAGTGCCAGGATGTCTCTTTGGGCGTGTGTGTTTTTGTGTGTGTGGGTGTCATTGGTGATTGATGGCTCATACTGAGAACAGAGTATAGTCTATCTCTCAAACCCGCTGAGCATGTTCTACTGTTTATTAATCTCATGCCATTTAGTGTCTAGTGTCATAATATGAAAAGAGCAAAGACATGATCATAAGAGCTTGTAAAAAAAGCAGACACTAAAACATCTTTGAACATCTATTGCCATCCCAAAGTAAACAAAACACCATAGACTTTCAGATTACCAGAGGTCCTCACTCTCAGACCCTGGCATCTTGTAGAATTTCTCATGAACCAAAATGCGTTTACATGATCAAATCATCACTCCTTTGTTTTGTGCTGTACTAGGTTTTCATGACATTTGCAGTAAAAAATAAATAAAAATACATGTACTATGTATCCCTAAAATGGCAACTTTACAAGAGAGGACAAAAACTGTCACTGGAACCAGAATTTATTCCAAGCTGGAGATTATTTCTATTGGTCCATCCAACATAAAATAATAATACAATGTAAAGAGCAGCTGTCGTGTTGAAATGATGACACTACATTAAATATATTTTACTCTTTGTTTTATCTATCATCAAGAAAAGGCCTGATTGTTTGTAGTTTCTTGTGTGCACATTGATGATTTCTGTACAGTTTAGCTCTCTTTGGTTATGGATTATACATAGTCAGGATGGTGAGTTGTTATAATTGAACTTCTACTAAAAAGCTGGGTTAGAAAATATCACTTTTTCTTTCCAGTGTTATTACTGATTTGATGCATTCTTTACAATTTGTAGCTTTAAAATTAGTTTTTTTTGTGCTTTAAAATTAGGCTACTATACAAAAACTGCCCAAACACTCAGAACTACACAGCCCAGAACTACACAGCTAATAACATGTCATCACGATGTGAAGGCCTCTGCTTGGATGTCTGTAATGTATTTCAAAGCCTAGACAGGATGGCATGTTGCACACTAAATGTGATTTTTCAGTCTCTGACTTTTGGAAACTTTAACAGGAGACTCACTGACCAATCAATGTTGTCTCTGACATTGGCATGACAACAACCAAGATGATGGATTAGTTGTGTCCCAGCAACTAGACCTTTCTGACAAATCTTCTTTGTCACAGATCTCCAAATACAACTCAAACTGGGTGTGTCGAGTATGGACGTTGTCAAGCTCCTGAATGAAGCGAAGTTCTCTGCACTTCTTTCATTAATAGTCATAATCAGATCTCTGCAGTTATCTGACTATTCAAACTGTCATGTAAACAGCATACTCTAAGTTTATAGAGTGGAATATGGTTAAAAAATTGGATTATATTTTAAGAAAAGTAAGATTTTTACATAACGATTTCATCATGTCTTCTTCTATGAGTATATTGACGAGTTGCCAAGCAGAAATCCTGTTATCTGATTGTTCAAGACTTTCTGCAGTTATTACATTAGTGCATGTAAATGCATTAATTTTTTATTTTACAGCAAGGCATGTCACTTTTGCCATTGTAGACAGCCTGACAACAAAAAAATATGCTGAATGACACAAGTGAAAGTATTTTCCTAAAAAACAACTTGTCTAAAACAAAATGTAACACCAGAAATCAGTAACCAAACATAAAAAGGTTCATTCTTTTACTCACTTATGAGTAAAAGTAAATTATTGCAGCATTCACTGCAACTGAAGGAGAAACAGCTTTTAAACAAGTTGTAATGCTGTATTAACCAGCTATAGTTGGCACCAACAGCACCATGCACGAGCTCATGTGCTCTGTCAGGCATCAGCTCTCAACTGATTTAGTTCTTCCTGTCTACACACATATATCCCTCAAGGCAAATCTGCAAATCTTTATACCAAATAAACTCAGAGAACAACTGCTGGAAACAATCACCCAGACTAACAGGCCTGCATTTCCTGAACATGCTACAGTATTAGGATTTATGATTTTAAAGAACTCAGGACAGTACAAATACATCTACAGTATAGAATTTGGGGATTTGGTGGATAAACATTTTGTAACACTGGTCGTACTTCGGACACCCACAAGTTGATGAATCTGATGATTGCAGGCAGGTTCAGAGAGAGCATTCCAATTGAACTCTGGTCTTCTAAGGATGTGAATTATCTACTATTTTCTTATATCTTTCATCCATCCATTCATTATCCTCCGCTTTATCCCGCTAGTCAGGGACACTGGAGCTAATCCCAGCATCATCGGGTGAAAGCGGGGTACATCATAGACAGGTGGCCAGTCCACCGCATGGCAACCTTCATTCACACTTGCACACATTCACACCTACTGCCAATTTAAAATGACCGATCACCCTTACATGCATGTGTTCGGACTGTGGGAGGAAATCGGAGTACCCGGAGGAAACCCACTCAAGCACGTGAAGAAAAAGCAAACTCCACACAGAACGGCCTGGACCGGGAATCCGACGCAGCTCCTCTTGCTGTGAGGTGACAGTGCTAACCACTACACCACCATATTAACCACTACACCACCATACTAACTACTACACCACCGTATTAACCACTACACCACCATACTAACCACTACACCACCGTATTAACCACTACACCACCATACTAACCACTACACCATCGTACTAACCACTACACCACCATACTAACCACTACACCACCATACTAACCACTTCATCACCGTACTAACCACTACACCACCATACTAACCACTACACCACCGTATTAACCACTACACCACCATACTAACCACTACACCACCATACTAATCACTTCATCACCGTACTAACCACTACACCACCGTACCAACCACTACACCACCGTACTAACCACTACACCACCATTTTAACCACTACACCACCGTATTAACCACTACACCACCGTACTAACCACTACACCAACGTACTAACCACTACACCACCGTATTAACCACTACACCACCGTACTAACCACTACACCACCGTACTAACCACTACACCAACGTACTAACCACTCCACCACCAAACTAACCACTACACCACCGTATTAACCACTACACCACCGTACTAACCACTACACCACCATACTAACCACTACACCACCGTACCAACCACTACACCACCGTACTAACCACTACACCACCGTACTAACCACTACACCACTGTATTAGCCACTACACCACCGTACTAACCACTACACCACCGTACTAACCATTACACCACCGTACTAACCACTACACCACCGTATTAACCATTACACCACCGTACTAACCACTACACCACCGTACTAACCACTACACCACCGTACTAACCACTACACCACCGTATTAACCATTACACCACCATACTAACCACTACACCACCGTATTAACCACTACACCACCGTACTAACCACTACACCACCATACTAACCACTACACCACCGTACTAACCACTACACCACCGTATTAACCACTACACCACCGTACTAACCACTACACCACCATACTAACCACTACACCACCGTACTAACCACTACACCACCGTACTAACCACTACACCACCGTATTAACCATTACACCACCATACTAACCACTACACCACCGTACTAACCACTACACCACCGTACTAACCACTACACCACCGTATTAACCATTACACCACCATACTAACCACTACACCACCGTATTAACCACTACACCACCGTACTAACCACTACACCACCATACTAACCACTACACCACCGTACTAACCACTACACCACCAAACTAACCACTACACCACCAAACTAACCACTACACCACCGTACTAACCACTACACCACCAAACTAACCACTACACCACCAAACTAACCACTACACCACGTATTAACCAATACACCACCAAACTAACCACTACACCACCAAACTAACCACTACACCACCGCACTAACCACTACACCACCGTATTAACCACTACACCACCGTATTAACCACTACACCACCATACTAACTATTACACCACCGTATTAACCACTACACCACCATACTAACCACTACACCACCGTATTAACCACTACACCACCATACTAACCACTACACCATCGTACTAACCACTACACCACCATACTAACCACTACACCACCATACTAACCACTTCATCACCGTACTAACCACTACACCACCGTACCAACCACTACACCACCGTACTAACCACTACACCACCATTTTAACCACTACACCACCGTATTAACCACTACACCACCGTACTAACCACTACACCACCGTACTAACCACTACACCACCGTACCAACCACTACACCACCGTACTAACCACTACACCACCATTTTAACCACTACACCACCGTATTAACCACTACACCACCGTACTAACCACTACACCACCGTACTAACCACTACACCACCGTATTAACCACTACACCACCGTACTAACCACTACACCACCGTACTAACCACTACACCACTGTACTAACCACTACACCTCCATTCTAACCACTCCACCACCAAACTAACCACTACACCACCGTATTAACCACTACACCACCGTACTAACCACTACACCACCATACCAACCACTACACCACCGTACCAACCACTACACCACCGTACTAACCACTACACCACCGTACTAACCACTACACCACCGTATTAACCATTACACCACCATACTAACCACTACACCACCGTATTAACCACTACACCACCGTACTAACCACTACACCACCATACTAACCACTACACCACCGTACTAACCACTACACCACTGTATTAACCATTACACCACCATACTAACCACTACACCACCGTACTAACCACTACACCACCGTACTAACCACTAAACCACCATACTAACTACTACACCACCGTATTAACCACTACACCACCGTACTAACCACTACACCACCGTACTAACCCCCACACCACCGTACTAACCACTACACCACCATACCAACCACTACACCACCGTACCAACCACTACACCACCGTATTAACCACTACACCACCGTACTAACCACTACACCACCATACTAACCACTACACCACCATACTAACCACTGCACCACCAAACTAACCACTACACCACCATTTTAACCACTACACCACCGTATTAACCACTACACCACCGTACTAACCACTACACCACCATACTAACCACTACACCACCGTATTAACCACTACACCACCGTACTAACCACTACACCACCGTACCAACCACTACACCACCGTACTAACCACTACACCACCATTTTAACCACTACACCACCGTATTAACCACTACACCACCGTACTAACCACTACACCACTGTACTAACCACTACACCACTGTACTAACCACTACACTACCGTACTAACCACTACACCACCAAACTAACCACTACACCACCGTACTAACCACTACACCACCAAACTAACCACTACACCACCGTATTAACCACTACACCACCGTACTAACCACTACACCTCCATTCTAACCACTCCACCACCAAACTAACCACTACACCACTGTATTAACCACTACACCACCGTACTAACCACTACACCACCGTACTAACCACTACACCACCGTACTAACCACACCACCATACTAACCACTACACCACCGTACTAACCACTAAACCACCATACTAACCACTACACCACCGTATTAACCACTACACCACCGTACTAACCACTACACCACCGTACTAACCACTACACCACCAAACTAACCACTACACCACCGTACTAACCACTACACCACCAAACTAACCACTACACCACCGTATTAACCACTACACCACCGTATTAACCATTACACCTCCATTCTAACCACTCCACCACCAAACTAACCACTACACCACCGTATTAACCACTACACCACCGTACTAACCACTACACCACCGTACTAACCACTACACCACCGTTCTTATATCTTCATTAGTATAATGTTGATTTTACATTTGAGTACTAAACACGTTCTTTATGAGTTTATGAGTTCTTTATGTGACATTAACATCAACATGACGTGTGAAAACTCTGGCCAGATCAGTTCCAGGTGTTTTTTTAACTTTTGAATAATTATTTCAGCCTTTACAGAATGATATTATAACGATATTATAGTGTGTTCTCTTTTATCCATACTCAGTCATGCTCCTTCTTGCAGGTTTAATGTTACATGCTGCATTTGGTATGTGTATTTGAGTAAATCTAACTAATTACTACCCACCTCTGTTCTGGTCTGTGTAGTGTTGATGCAAAATATTGAGTCTGTTCTGCATTTTCATGTGGTTGTGTCAGGGGTGCTATGGCTCTAAGCATGTGTTATGCTGTGGGAGATTTCTGCTGATTATCCTGACAGCGGGCGTGAACGTACTGTGAGTGTATGTGGGTACAGAATGGCTTTAAACCTGCCTGAAAGTGGGACTTCTTCTGCGATTGTCAGGAATCAAATTTGTCTGGATCACCCTGTGGAGTGTGCTAGGCACAAGACAGGAAAGGCAACATCAATCAAACTCACAGAAGCAGGTGTCTTGTCTTTCTCTCATTTGCTCTGTCTCTTAAAGTCTCTCTCTGTATGAGCATTAATCAATTTGTGGTATTATTTATTTATTTATTTATTTATTATTAATGAGCACCAGATGGCTTAAAATTTTACTGTTAAGAAGTCTCCTTTTTTCTGTTTTGATGGGTGTCTGGAACGGTAGTACCACATTTTTGGTAATCAAGTCAAGTCAAGTCAAGTCAATTTTATTTATATAGCGCTTTTTACAACGATGTTGTCTCAAAGCAGCTTTACAGAGTTTTGAAAACAGTTATAACATATATCCCCCAGTGAGCAAGCCAGAGGCAACAGTGGCAAGGAAAAACTCCCTCAACTGGAGGAAGAAACCTTGGGAGGAACCAGACTCACAAGGGGAGACCCATCCTCCTCTGGTCAAACAGTATTTACAGTTTGAACTAAATACCAAAGAAAGGAGTCTCTGTTTGAAATCTGGATAGCAAAGCTTTAGAAGCTGCACAGATAGAGGCAGTGTATGACTGAGGCAGTCTCTGGCTGAGGCAGTCTATGACAGTCTTTATGTAAAGTGGGCGTGAGCTGAAACAGTCCCATCCTATCTCAGTGCTGGTGCATCTGGATGGCACAGTGATGTAACTGAGGGTGTAGCAGTAAATGGACAGGTGAGCTGGCTGGTGATGGTGGGGTGATGGCCCGATGATCAGTCCTTCAACAGCCTTCAACAGACAGGAGGACAGTCATTTCCTCAGGAAGAGTAAAGAGAAAGAGTTAGTTGGGCTCAGGAGTAAGACTGTAGAGAATATGAATTTTCAGAATTTTAGAGTGTGGTTGGTGACTCCGGCAGATCTAACTATAACAGCCTAAACTAAAAGGAGAGAACCAGAAGGTAACATGGACATGAGAGTACCCTGAGACACTGGGGTCCCCCCACTCCACCATCAACAAACCTGTGTGATCGCGTGAAGTGGTGGAACAACAGCACCAACATCTCAGTTTACCATAAACCTCTGTGTCCAAGAACCCCCAGATCTCCTGCCTTTATCTAAAAGAGAAACTTAATTACAAAAAGCTACACTAAACAAATATGTTTTTAGTCTAGACTTAAATATTGAGACTGTGTCAGAGTCCCGAACATTAACTGGGAGATTATTCCACAATTTTGGGGCTTTGTAGGAAAAAGCTCTTCCCCCCATTGTAGTCTTCTGAATTTTAGGAACTATTAGAAAACCAGCATCCTGTGATCTGAGTGAACGTGGCGGTTCATAATAGGAAATTAAATCTTGCAGGTACTCCGGTGTGAGACCGTGCAGGGTTTTATACGTCAGTAATAGAATTTTATAGTCGATACGGAATTTAACAGGAAGCCAGTGTAGCGCTGATAAAACTGGACTGATGTGATCAAATTTCCTGGTTTTAGTTAGTACTCTAGCTGCAGCGTTCTGAACTAACTGAAGTTTATTCAGGTTCCTGCTGGAGCATCCTGACAATAATGCATTACAGTAATCTAGCCTTGAGGTTATAAAGGCATGTATCAACTTTTCAGCATCAGACACAGATAACGCATTTCTTAACTTTGAAATGTTTCGTAGGTGAAGAAACGCTGTTCTTGTAATATTACCGATGTGTTGATTAAATGTCAGATCTGAGTCAATTGTTACACCAAGATTTTTGGCTACTGAACCAGGAACTACAGAGAAGTCAGCAAGATTTAACATTAAATCTGAACATGTAGTCCGAGCAGCCTTTGGGCCGAGGAGGAGAACTTCCGTTTTATCTGGGTTTAAAAGAAGGAAGTTCTGTAGCATCCAAAGTCTAATATCTCTTACACAATCTTCTATCTTATTTAATCTGGATTTGTCATCTGGTTTGGCTGATATGTACAGTTGTGTATCATCGGCATAACAGTGGAAACTAATTCCATGTCTATTTATAACTGAGCCTAATGGTAGCATATATAGTGTAAATAACAGAGGACCTAAAACAGAACCTTGTGGAACTCCATATTTCACTTTTGTAGTGTTAGACGATACATTATTTATCTTTACAAACTGAAAGCGATCACTAAGGTAAGATGTGAACCAGGATAACGCTGTTCCTGTGATTCCAACTATATTTTCTAACCTGTCCAAGAGAATAGTGTGATCTATAGTGTCAAAAGCTGCACTTAGATCTAGTAACACCAGTAGAGATACGTGGCCCTGATCAGAGGCAAGAAGAAGATCATTTGTTATCTTAACTAAAGCTGTCTCTGTGCTGTGATGTGGCCTAAAACCAGATTGGAATTTTTCATATATGTTGTTCTTATGTAGATGAGAACAGAGTTGTCGAGCTACAGCCTTTTCTAAAATCTTAGAGATAAAAGGTAAATTGGAAATAGGTCTATAACTAGACAGTTCTCTGGGGTCAAGATTTGGCTTCTTTATCAAGGGTTTTATCACAGCTAGTTTAAAAGACTTAGGTACATGACCCAGACTAAGAGAAGAGTTGATGATAGTTAAGATAGGTTTAATAATAGCTGGTAATACTTGTTTCAATAGGCTTGTTGGAATCATATCAAGTGTGCATGTAGCAGAAGTTGAGGAAGAGATAAGTTTTTCTAGTTCTGTCTGCTGTAGTGGAGAAAATGTTTCTAGTCTTTCTTCTAAAATCACATTTTGTGCTGTTTGAGCCAAACCGGATGAAGGATAGGTTACTCGTATTGGTAGAACTTTTTGTCTAATATTCTCGATTTTGCTATTGAAAAAGTCCATGAAATCATTGCTGCTGTGGTTGGCGGGTATTTGAGGTTCAGATCCTGCCTGATTTTTGGTAAGTTTTGCGATGGTGCTAAATAAAACTCTAGGATTGTTTTTGTTGTGTTCGATGAGTGTGGACAGGTATGCTGAGCGTGTTTTAATAAGTGCCTTTCTGTAACTGCTAAGGCTGTCCTTCCAAGCAGAGTGAAATACCTCTAGCTTGGTCACTCTCCATTTGCGTTCTAATTTCCGTACTGTCTGTCTTAAGGTGCGTACTTCATTGTTGTACCACGGAGCGAGCTTTTTTTGTTGCATCTTTTTAATTTTTATAGGTGCAACGTTGTCTAAAGTTAGTCGGAGCGTATTTTCTACGCAGTCAGTTATTCTGTCTAGCTCTGTTGGGTCTGATGATGGAAAAATTATGGTTGATAAATCTGGAAGAGTTTCAATAAAGTTCTGAGATGTATTTGGCATTATTGAACGTTTCATGCAATAACGGGGTGATGTACATACATTTTTACTAAGACTCAATTCATATGAAATTAGGTAGTGATCTGAAACTACTGAAGTCTGTGGAAGAACAGTAAGATTATGTATATCAACACCTAAAGTCAAAACTAGATCTAGTGTGTGATTACAGGAATGTGTAGGCCCTATTACATTCTGAGTGAGACCTATAGAGTCTAAGATAGATGAAAAAGCCTTTTTTAATGGATCTGCTGAGTTTTCAAAGTGAATATTAAAATCTCCTGCGATTATTAGTTTTTCAGCGCTCACTGCTAGATCTGCAACAAAGTCACTAAATTCTTTTAAGAACTCAGAATAAGGTCCTGGTGGTCTATAAATGCTGACTAGGGTGAGTACACTTCTATTAGTGGTCGGATTGGTGATGTTTATGAGAAGAATTTCAAAAGAATTGAAAGTGAGATTGTGTTTCTGACTTATGTCTAATGAATTTTTATGAATGACACATATACCCCCTCCTTTACCGGACAGTCTGGGGCTGTGTACATACTTATAGCCTATGGGGGTGGCTTCATTTAATGCCAAATATTCCTCAGGTTTAATCCATGTTTCTACGAGACATAACACATCAATTTTATGGTAGGTTATTGTATCATTTACAATGACAGCCTTAGAGTTCAGTGATCTTATATTAAATAAACCAAACCTTAATTCAGAAACACTGCAGCTAGACACTGGATCTAATATTCTTATATTAACTAAGTTATTTAAACAAACTGATTTAGATTTTCTAAGTTTGTGTTTAATTCGGGGCAGTGAAACAGTCTCAATATAGTTGTACCTAGGTGACGTCTCAAGGCAGCGAGCAGACGGTCGGTTTAGCCTGTTTGTCTGCTGCCTGGTCTCGGCTCTGGACAGTCAGCAACTACCTCCGCTGCTCTGCCGACTAACTAAGAGGCTATGGGCTATGCTGCACGATAGCAGAGCGGCACCCTCCCGCGTGGGGTGGACACCGTCCCGCCCTACGAGACCAGACTTCCCCTCAAAGTTGGACCAATTGTCTATGAAGCCCACATGTTTTTCTGCACACCACTTGGACATCCAGCAGTGTAGCGCCCAAAGCCTGCTGTAAGCTTCAGCACCCTGCCGTCTTGGAATAGGGCCAGAGCATATTACGGCATCGGACATCGTATGGGCTATTTTGATCACCTCTTTAATATTACTCTTAGTGACCTCAGACTGCCGCATACGGATATCGTTACCACCTACGTGAATCACTATCCTCGAATATCTATTCTTTGCTAACACCCTAAGGTTGCTGCTAATGTCCGGCGCCCTGGCTCCTGGTAAGCAGATAACTCTAGCTGCTGGTGTCCCTAAAGGAGTAGCTAATTTCACGTGTCGTACAATAGAGCTTCCTATAACCAGAGTACCTTTGACAGACTCCTCGGTGGGTGTTTCACCGAGAGGAGAATATCTGTTTGACACGCGAATAGGTGCGTGGTGCACAGGTGGGCTAGCCTTAGCTTTGGCCTCAGCGTTAGCTTTAGCGTCAGCTTTAGCTTTGTTACTATGCCGCCGAACCGTCACCCATTCGCCCTGCTGCGGGGGCTCTACAGCCGGAGTCGCTGGGACTCTAACTCTCCCTAAGGCACCCGGGGTAGACAACACTGAACTCTGCTCTCTATCCCTGATTAAACCCCGAATGCGCACCTCTAACTGGTTCACCTTCTCCACCAGAGTAGAAATGAGCTGGCACTTCTCACAAACTAACCCACTATTATTGTCACTAGTGGTGGAGAGAGGACTAGCACTATACATTCCACACTCCACACAAGCAAACGCAGCCATAGTACAAGAAAGTGGTACTTACTTTTTTCAGTCGATTTAAAATCTTACCACCAGCTTTTGTTGGAAAGCTAAACTGCAGTCTCCACTCTCTGTGGTATGTAGTCCTGTGAAAATAGTTTGTTAGGGTCTACAGATGGTTAATATACAATAAAACAGATTAATCAAACACAGAAGCTGTATGTTTCCCGCAAACACTCAGGATGAAACTAGCAGATCACAGAGCCTCCGATCACAGGTTCCTCAATCGATACCAAATTAATAATCAAATTAATCTCATGTTGAATTTGTGTACTGAAGTAAGAATTTTCTTATGCTTTTACAAAAGCTGCTGCGTATTCGCATGATCACTCACTTTTCCTTAACATGCTTAACATTCTTCTTTTTGAACTTGGTTACAAATGCTTGGACGTAGAGACCACCCACACAGCCAAAACGTAGCAGGATTGTTTCCGAAGACAGAGAAAGATTTGTAATGTTACAAAAAAGGAATAACACATTGTCTTCACGGAACACCGAATGGAAAGACACTTACACCACAAAAACCTCCAGGTGTGTTTTCTCTCACAAAGCGAGAGTGACAAAACACATTCAAATACTATTGTTACTCTCTCTCTCTCTCTCTCTCTCTCTCTCTCTCTCTCTCTGCCTGTGTCTCAGCCAGAAGGCATCTTCCTTTGTGTCTGTTCTGTGGGCTTTTAACTTTCCAGAAATAGTGAGAGAGAGAGACAGAGAAAGAGATGAGAGAGAGAGAGAGAGAGAGAGAGAGAGAGAGAGGTGTAAAATAACATCTCTATAAATAAACGTGTGTTCCTACCACTCCTGGAGAGCATAAGCAGGCGTGACAGTGAAATTCCTCCACAACGAGATTTAAAGAAGGCCGTACGGCGCTTACCTGCAGAGAGGACAACGCTTTCCCTGCACACTTTCACCTCAACCATCCAGACGAGGAACAACAGCACCTGCTTCGCTTTGGACTTGAGGAACTCCTGAGGACGCCGACCAACCAACCAGCAAACAAACAAATAAACAGCCACCATATGTCTTAAATGAGCATTTGCAACCAGAAAACAATGTTTTTTAATTGCTCTTTCCATTCCGCTGTATTTGTCTGCTGATTATCCGAAACATCTGCCGCTTCTTTGAGGATAATGCCGTCACTGTCACAGCTCTGATTGTGATATTCTTGTCGAGGCCTTTCTCCACTAGCGCAGAGAAAGAAACTTCTGATAAATCTAATAACAGAGAATACAGAGTTTGTTCAACTGCTTTACAAAACAATGAAAAAAGGTCCCACCACAGCAGATATCACAAAATACAGTTCATCTTTGAAGCCCGCCAGCTTCGAAATCTCTTAATTAAGTAACGTTAGGAGAACGCAGAGATGAGAGAGGCGAGCGTGGGTGCTTAGGGTTCCTAACGGTGCTTATCGAAAACTTGATGGACGAAACAAGATGTGGTGGAGAAAGAAAGAAAAAATAAAGGCTCTGAACTTGGCTGATGCTTTTGTGTTCAGCTAGCTGCATTTCCGGAACATTTTTTTTTCTACATCTCGGTTATCTTTTTTTATCTATCTACATATCTCTCTCTCTTTGTCTCTCTTTTTGTTTTTCTCTCTCTCTCAATCTCCTTTTACTCTTTTTGATTTGCCCTCCCCGTCGTTTCCACAGCGTTTCCCCAAATATCTCTAGCGTCTTTCATTCCGGTCCTCTGTTTTGACAGACATTCATATTAATTTTGCTGGTAATTTGTTTTCATTCGGGAAAGTGTTGCTGGGAGCTGGAGAGTGTTGCTGCGATACAGCACATCAGGCTAATAGCTTTCTGTTACCTGTCAATCATCTCACGACCTCTGAGGAGTTCATGTGCGAAAGGTTCACCACCTCAAGATATACAGGAAGAAAGCATTCAGCAGAGAAGAGAGTCAACGCCCCGGGAAAAGAGCAATATATGGCATTGCATAGTAACACAGCGCAATGCTGGGCTTTTCCCAACAATTCAGTATATTCAAGTATTCAGGATTCAAGTCCTGATTATTCCTTTTGAGGCTCTATGCTTGTAGGAAAGACCTTCTACTATTTAGAACCTTTTTTATTATATGGTGTTTTTTTACTTTTAAAACAAGACTGTTTAAATTTAACCACAGCTTTATTTTTCCTTGATTTTGTATTTTTTTAAACATTTAAAAATGTTTCATGTTACAATCAACAGTTGTTTTTAGTTTTTACGTAACCACACTCCAACATCTCTTTAGCCCTAAACTGGCTGGTTTTGTAACTGATCCTTTAAAGAACCCAAAATATGGAAACCTGAATTTTCTTGTGTTTGACAATATAAAAAGTGCCTTCTAGTCCTCAGTCAGTGCAGTCTGTATATGAATGATGAAATATGAAATATATTAAATATAAAAAATATTAAAAGAAAATTCAATCTATTATTTACATATTTCTGCCCCTTCAACCTGCAGTACTTCACATTCACCTATTCATAATACAGATCTAATAAAACTTTCAGGTTTGGGTATGTTTTAAATAGGGCACAATACAGATCAGCCAATCAGTAAAGAGCTCATTTATCTTTGTAACAAAAGTGTTTCATTCTAAGGGGATAAAGAAAGAAAGGCTGTAAAAAGAAATTATGAACGTATGTAAAGCCACACAAATGTTTTAAGTGAGTCACAAGTACAAATACTCATGTGGGATATGGCCTCTTTCTGACTTATATGTAAATAAGCTATGTTCTGATTGACTGCCCTCTGTTGTTTCTCATTCTAATAGCAATCCAGGTTGAAAAGTTTGCTATAACTTAAGTGTAAATGGGTGTGGCTGTAATGTTTGCGGAGACTAAAGAGGTGGATACACACACAGATGAGGATTCTGAGCTTTAATAGAGTCCATACTGACGGTCACAGATAACAGGCAACAAAAACGAGCAGCTAAAACAGCAAACTACAGCGACATACACAACAAACGTTCACAACAAACATTATTGGACGAAGACAGACTGCAAACACAGGGTATATAACAAGACAGAAAACACGACACACCTGGACACAGGAGGGGTACCAGATACAAACCAGGTAGGAGGCGGAGACAGTAGGAGCACATGATTGAAACAAACACGTGGACTTGACAGGACGTAAACAAGGACTTAGACAAGGGAGGATGATCAGGGCGTGACAGTGGCTGAACTGCTGTCAGCTGAATAGGGAGATGTGTGGAAATAAGTTGTTTTTTGGGATATTGAAAAACGTTTAGGACCATCGTTTAGGACCATCTATTGAAAAATTATTTGTGAAACCAAATGTGTTTTTCTGTTGCATCACTCCAAAGAACCCTTATTTTTTAAGAGAGTAGATATTCAGTCTAAGCAGATATGCTACTGAGCTGGTCAGCTGGTAAACCTGTACATAATGTGTGCCTAAGCTTTAATCCAGAAAAGTTTGATAATTTTAGATGGTGAGGGCGGTTGGCGGTGGAAGAAGGCGGCTTAGTGATTACAGATCAGCGTGTTTTGCCTCAGGGCACACCTGCAGTCCAGAGACTACTCACTTCACATTCATCAGTGACATTCATTCTCTCCACATACACCACTGACCTCTTCCCTGAGAAAAGCTATTGCTCAAATACATGTACTGGATGATTAAGGGAATATAAATGCTTGCACAACACAGTAGTGTTTAGTTAAAGCAAGACTAAGTTCCTCTGAAACCAAAAACTACACAACAGTTGCATTTCCAAACACTGCACAACATTTAGTGTTTATGTAAATTATGTTAATTACTTGGAATCTTAAATCAGGCCTTAATCAGCAACTGTTACATTCAGCCAGAAACACGGCTAACTTGCTTCTACCTGAAGTTGCTTTGAAAGCACCGAATCAAGACTGAATCAAGACAGAAATGAAAAAAAATTTATGTTTCTCTATTAAAAAGTGGTGTCTGTATTTAACATTACTGTTTGAATGATGCATCTTTTATTGATTTGCTTGAGATTAAGTGCTTTTACTTTGGTGCTTTCAATTCCAGAAGTTTGAGATAAAATATCTGAAGTTGGACATTAAGCAGAGCTTTTCTTCCAAAGATACAGATTGGCTTGGATGAAAGTTAGTATGCTGAAGGATGTGTTAGATTTTAACACTGGTAAATCAGAGGAAGAACCAGTACTCTTTAATAATTTGCATATATTTACACTTGAGCAAGCGTTTGGTGGCCAGCATAAGGCCTCCTCCACCTGGGAAAGAAGAGATTGATCATTTTAGTTATTCCTCCAGTAAACAGTGAAGTAATTAAAGACTGGACTTGCTGGTTAGTTAAGCGCATACACATGCACTACAGCATAAACTAAACTAAGTCTAAAGCTATCGCAGTTTGGAGTTTAGCTAAACTAAGAACTCTTGATCTGTACATGACTGGTTGGCATGAACTGAACACTTAAGGATGCAGCAGCACCACACCGTATACATTTAGAGGAGATCTCTGTGATGCTTACCTGCCATCAGAATGACAAAGGAAATCACATCCGGTCTTGGGTGTAATTTAGTATAAACCAATGCCTTATGATAATGTAATTACTTTTTTTCCTGGGTCAAGTTAGTGTAACATGTCAGTGAAAGGTCTTGTAATCACTTTACAGCAACAGACTGTTAGATGTGTTACTTACATCTTGTTCACACCTTGCATTAACTTGATTTTACACTTTTAACTTAAATGTGTCTCCAGCGTGGCCAAAGGAGGTTTGATTGTTCAAGTAAAAACCAAGTAAACATAGATGCTGTTTCAGTTGTATTTGTTTTTATGTATTGTTTGTCCCTGTTATGATATGAGTGGACAAGCTTATCACTGAGCTTGTCTCAGTATCCTCTGTGTTGTTTCTCCATTTGTTTCTTTGTTTATACTCTCACCTGCTAACCAACACTTAGCAGATGTATTTCCGCTTATATCATAACAAAGACATATTCTGTTAACATTTCTGTTAAATATGGTTTGAGGGCCCCCCCATTGTAATCCCCTCACAGTGCGCCCTGAAGGGGCTAATGCAATGCTAATGCAAGATCTAAACAGAAAACAGTTACTTAGGGGCAATGTATTTAAAAGATAAGTTACATCCAAATACCAATATATGGGGGTCCGTGACACCCTAATTAGCCTTTTACATTAGTCTAAATGTAAAAAATCTGAGGGGTCTGTGTAAGTAATTCTGTGTGGGTTATATAAATACTTACACAAACTTCTGTCTTTGGTACTCTTTACTAACTGGAGTTAGTTAGCAGCATGTGTCTGCCTCTGGGTGGAGCTGTAGCAATCTGGTTCACTCAGTTGGTCTTTCATAGCTTAGCAACTGTAACTACGCCTGGCAAACCACTGAAAAACTTTACAATTGGCCCCAGCGTGTTTGTAAATTTGAAACTTGAGTGAATTTTTGCTCATTCTTCTAAGATGTGTTAGAGCTCATTTAACTACTAGACTAGGAAAGAGCCACTGAAGCCAGCATTACCTCAACTCTGAGGTAGCCAGCCAACATGGGACCCCCTGAACTAGTCTGTAAGTTATGCAGTTACAAAAGAAAGGAATTCTACTGTGGGCATGTTGCCCGTTGTGGTTTCAGAAGTTGTAGCCTTTCACATTTGCAGTTTCTTGAGAAAGACAAACATAGCTTATGGGGAGAACATCGGCCAGGCAGTTCTCTTAACTTTTTAGAGTGCTGACCTTATTTGCAGAACTGCTCTAAATCAATTGAGAAAGCAGTGGATTTGATTTCTCTTTGTGTTAAGCAAGTTTGATATGGTTGGTATTTCAAACATGGCATTTAGGGGGAATACAGCAGTAAAGGACACAAGGAAAAAACAATCAAGTAATTTCTGGAACAATTAGAGTAGATCTGAGAGGACTTATTTACACTCGAGTCCCAACGCTATCTGATAATGGCTCGCCCTCCATTCATGCTTAACGAGCACGCCAACCAATTAGGCACAATGCAGAGATTAATTACACTGGCAGAGTGATTCATGCGTTCAGCCTGAAGTCTGAACCATTGTGTGTGTGTGTGTGTGTGTGTGTGTGTGTGTGTGTGTGTGTGGACATTTATTTGTGCGTTCGGTATTTGTGCATGTGTTTGTACAGTGTGTGTGTGCATATGTATGTGTTTTGGCGAGACTATTACAAAAAAATCCCTAAATAAATAAATAGTTATCTAAAAAACTTCATTATTTTTTGAGAAAATCTGATTGGACTTTTATCCAGGAAGAAAATAATATGTTGATACAGAGACTTTAATTTACTGGCTGTTCAAATGCTTTCAGCTCACACAATTAATACTGCTCTGTGTCTATTTGACATTTTCCTAGGCTTATATCTGCTGGCTGCCATTCTGAAAATTTCCTGGGAGAAAAAGAGGCTGTGGTGGGAATCATTTCGGAAGTGTTGTAAGAACAGTATGGAGCAATGCTTGAACACTTGACCGCATTTTCTCTGGCACTGTTTTTACATCAGTTCCAAATGATCTCCTACCACAGGCTTGTTGTAGTGAAGGAAATGGTGACCTGCTTGATAAAGGGGTCTATTGCTGCCTAGAGCCAGCCTGCATCACAGCTCTGTTATTGAATGTGGATAAAGTAGAGGCTAAGGATTGGTACTTTTACAAGATGCCAAGTTTGCCAGCCAGCTAGTTAAGGCTAATTGGTGTTGGCACAAACATGAAGGACTTTGGAGTGAGATGGCTGATACTGACCAGTTCATGTCAACAGTGAAAGTTAAAGTGAATGTTAAAAGTAATGAATCTCACATAGACACGCAAATTTTGCTTCTTCCTTTGCTGCAGTAAAAGTCTTTACTCTTCTCGGAAGACTTTATAATACATCCCGAAACACTGCTGTGAGGATTGATCATGTTCAGCCAGGAGAGCATTGGTGAGGTGGGGAAGTGATGTTGGATGAGTAGTTCTGGACCACAAATGCTACTCTAACTCATCCTAAGGCCATCCAGGTACTCCAGCAGTTCCACTGCTCCACAATGGTGGGGAACTTATTCCCTTTAGCCAACGCTTGGCACTGGGAATTGAGCTTAGGCTCATGTGCAGCTGCTCCCGAGTATTCCAGTCTATTGGCAGTGCTTACTATGGAGATTATACAAGCTCTGAGTACACAGGGGAACACCTGTACTAGAAATGGGCGCACCTGAAGCAGCTGAATTCACCTTTTAGTGGGGTGTCTGGACACTGTTAAACATATAGTGTATAACGCTCCTCACAAGTTGTGTTTTTAACTAAGAAGACATGATGTATTTTATACAGAGTTTAACTAAATTTAGGCGCAGATTTGTTTATGTAGGTGGGACGCTCCAGGGGACGTGTCAGCATTTTCATGTAATGCACTAAAGGAAAAAAAAGTGAATGTAAATGAATGTTTCTTTTAAAACATTTGCCTGTGGAAGCCCACTAGACCACACTTCACTGTCCATGCAGTTGTTGATCTTCAAAGAGCCTAAATGTCAGTGAGCACAGTAGCTAGCTACATACATTAGCCCCACTCCACTTGTGTGGCTGGTGCTGAAGCAGCCAGCAATGTGTCAATGGGACTGCGATATTGCGTCTGAATCTCCAGGCTTGCTGTGGTCTTGTAAAGAAGGCATATGCCAGCTGCGTAAACAAACTCCACTCAGCTTTTCATTCCTTTCTTTTTTCCTTCTTTCCTTCTTCTCCAGCTCGCAGGCACAGTGGGACGCTCCAGTTCTGTTCATGTCTCCCGCTCACAGAAAATAAACCATCTTCAGTATCCGCTGATCGGCTAGCGCGCGCACAGACGCAGATGTGAGAAAACATGTCAGAGTTTATGGGCTTGAGAGAAGGATGAGAGGAGAAGGAATTACAAGAGGGGAAGCTGGGGGGTCTAGCACAGATACTTGGGTTCTAATAGGCTGCAGTGCATCTGTCTGTCTGTCTGTCTGACTTACGAAGTAGTGTTTCCGAATTAGATTTATACATTTCATTTTTATTTTTAAATGCTATTTAATGTGCACAAATTCACACCTTCCTCAGACGTAGCAGATTAAACAAGATATGTTCTATATTTGCTTTTTCACTTTATGAGGTTAAAATTGCTAACAAACCATCAAACCTTCACTTTCAACACTGAATTTTCACACTACAAACAAGAAAAATCACAAATATAGTCAAGCATCCACATGCCTGTGGTTCTGTGCCCAGGTTGGAATTTATTCATCTATCTATCTATCTATCTATCTATCTATCTATCTATCTATCTATCTATCTATCTATCTATATGCATAATGTGACTAAGAGCAGATGCAATGATGTGCAAATAATTTCAATTCTATATTTAACTGAAAACAACACAAAGACAGTAAGGATCTGAGACACTGTATTATTATTATTATTTATTCTAGCATTTTTTTTTTTAATTTAAAATGTCCATCTTTAATGAGCTGGGTTTCAGAGGCAGCAGCATTTCTGGATCCTTTCTTTATCATGTCTGGGATGCTCTTTTTATACACATTTTACTGGCCTGTTGCCAACTTTTGCTGCCATGTTCCAAACTGAAAAAAAAACCAATACATTTTCTTAGTTTTTAACATTTAATGTGTTGTCTTTGTGTTTTGCACATCATTGCATTCTCTTTTCATTTACTTTTGCACAATATCTCAACTTTTTGGAGTTGTATTTATATAATTTACAGAACAGTTTAAACGTTTGTGTTCACATGTCAAAATAACTCCTGGTATTTTCTTTTATTAATGTGAATAGTTACTGGAAACAGTATAGAATGGAATACAATGATGGAATTATTTATGAATGGAATTATTTATTTATTATATTTTGTATTGTATTTGTCTGACCTCCTGGTTAAATAAAGGTTAAATTTAGTGTTTTTGCGTACATTGAAATGTAATAAATGGTAAATAATAGAGTGTAATTATGTATTATCTATGATGTGTTAAAGTTTGTTTTACTGTCATTGTTTTGGACATATCTAATTATATGTAGAGTAGGAGCATCTCTATCTATCTATCTATCTATCTATCTATCTATCTATCTATCTATCTATCTATCTATCTATCTATCTATTTATATATCTACCCATCAATCCATTCATCCATTCATTCATCCATCCATCTAACCAAAAACGACTTTCTACCAAAGTAGACAGCTTAAGCCCAAAGTCAAGCGTGTCGATTAGGAGGAAAGGTCAGGAACATTCCAGTAGATTCACTACCCCAGTCTTAAATTATCCAGTTTACTGATGAACTGTGCTTTGTGAAATACCCCACTGGTATAGTTTGAGGCAGAAAAGAATATTGGGGGGATGAAAAGTTGATAAGTACGTTTCAGCTGTGCCCCCGTCCTGCTGATAAAGTGCCCCCTTCTTTCACACACACATACACGCCCACCCACCCCACTCCGGTCTCGGCCTCACGCATGAGCGCCTCTTGACATGAGCACTGTGCACAGCGAAGGCCCAGTGACAGCAGATTTAAGTGCAGAGCTAATTAAAGCACTAAAAATAGAGGAGGTGATGAATGTGCTGTCAAAAGTTTGCGTGTAAGAAAAAGAGAGAGCACGGAGGAGAGAGTGAGAGGCAAGGGGCGCGCGTGATGTGAAAGTGTGCAGTAGCGATACAGCGTGTGCGGGTGTGGGTTTAGGTGTGTTTACGGGTGTTGTGTGTGTGTGTGTGTGTGGTGGCAGTGGTGATCAATAGCACCGGGTGCACGACTTGCCGTTTTTCAGTAATGAAGCGGACACTTTTATCAGTTTAATTAACTGCAGGCCTACTGCTGCTATTCCTGTGAATTAGAGCTCAGTCCTTTCATCCTGACCCCAGCACACACACATACACACATGCTACACACACAGCAACCCACACACCAGAAGCAGTACAAACATAAGGTTTTTAAAAGGCCAGCATAGTAGGCCTATCACGGGAGCTTTACAGGAGTTTTGTAACGAGTGGCACCCACCTATTCAACTCGTTTACATTTTTATTTATTTTCTTCTCTTTCCTACAGCTCTACCTGCTCTGAATGCTTATATACATAATAAGAGCACAGAATATGCAGCACAAGGCCTTTCAGTTTAGACATCTGTGTAGCATGTTGCGACATATTTCATTCAGGTAATGGGCAATGTAAGCCCCTGAGAAACCTAAATCCATCATTTCTTCATATTTGAGCTAATCTGGCTCTTGTGGGCACAAAATATACATGCACAGAGTATTCCCTGTGAATAACGTTCCACTCTCCAATCAATGTTCAGTAATGAGCATTAAATGTATTTATTTATGGTGTAAACTAGCGGGGGATCCCAATCTTGAGTAAAAATTGGAATACGCTTTATCCTCACCAATCAGAAGACTGATTTTACTTGTACCACCTGCACAACAATAATAGGTAACCATAACGCACTGTCCCTCTATAGTGTGCTAGATGTGGTTTAGCTCTGTGATACATAGGGGTGGTGGATAAGCTTATATAATTTATGTGTCCCCACCCACTGGTGCACGTGGACGGCAGGGGGGGATGTAATGATTCTGAGGTTCTAGGCAAAAGACAGGAATGGGACCCCCTGGATTCACATTTCAAATGGGCTCAGGGCTCCCAAATGGCAAAAGCATATACACTGCAAACAAAAATGGTTTGTTTTTGGTTTGATACCAAACAGTCATAATTTAATTTTAGATGATTATTGTTCAACCTCACTTAGAATTAAACATGTTTTATTCTTTCTTTTTAATAATATATGTAAAAGAACTCTACTCTGATTGACAGCCTTGTATTGTACTTCATTCAAAAGCAGTCCAAGCTATATTTCCTAAACGCATAGTTAATAACTACTTTAGCAACTTGCGTATTTGGAAATGTTTTCTATAGAGTTATGTGAACTACTGAAGTAACTACACTGGTAACTTGCGTGTTAGTTCGACTGAACAAGACAAGCAAACTTTCTTTTTATTTATCTTGAATGATACCTCGTTTATTAGTTCTGTTAGTTAAATGATGTTGTTGTACACAAATGCCTAAACTTTGCAAATATACACTTATTGTTAAAGATAATTCTATTTTGATCATAAAGAAGAAATAAACCCTGCGCAGTTGAAAAGTCAAGTATACAAACATCAGTTTTTATTTACCAGGCCGTTTTCATTTATCGAATATAGTTTAAAATGTGTTACGTCTGTTTTTCTAAAGTACACTGTCATACGAGACCTTCGCACCAACCTTCTGCATGTGAAAATATGAACAATATACTACATATACATCTAATATGTCTTATTAAAACATGTTATGAATTTTACTGCCTGTTTGCCAGAACATTGGCACCACTAAGAGTGTTCATTTTCCAACCTTGTTGGGGAAACACACCGCAGGTTGGAGGAATGCTTAGACAGTTAGTGCAAATGGGTGAAGTTAAACTGCTGTAGGCTGAACAGCATATCTTCAGATATATACTGTTTACATACTGTTTTTTATCTTGTTTGTCTTAAAAACATAAAAATTAGTTAAGATAGTTAAACTAGACAGTAGAGTCAAAAGGCCTATTGCTCCAATGTAACAAAAGACATTCTCCTGATTTCTATTCTGTTTTTATGTCTTAAAATCCAAGATGGCTGACAATACCAGGAATGCAGCCAGTGGCTTTGGTATAGCTGTTTAAAGTCTCTACTCAAATAAGCCTAATATTTTTTGTCAACTTGACTGTAATAATCATGATTAGATTTATTAAAACTGCTGTTTCTATGCCTAAGAAACCAACTGTGCACATATGTGGACATCAAACTTCAATCGCGATAAATTCTACAATGATACATTTGTACATGTTAGAGATTTTAAAGTTGTTTATATGAATAAAAGTAAAATATTTGTACAAAATGATGTTTGTTGCAGTTACCAAGTCCATAATTTGAAAATCATTGCCTTACGAGATAAACAGTTTGAGAGTAAGCAGCTTAATAATGAATGCATTCCCCACAGTTTCCCTGTGTTTCAGTCTGAGCCACTTAGTGAGCAAAAGTTAAAGAAACCAAACCCAAAGCTTGTTCATCTTTTGTTCTATTATTTATCAATGTGTCCAACCGGCCATGCCAGCATTCTGTGTGTGAAGGCATTGTACCCAGGGGCATTTGACTTCCAGCAGCCTCAAGGGTCCCAAGACCACAATGCCCAAAGTAAATTAAATACTTGGATATTAATTGCTTACTGCAATTAAGAAATGTTATTTGCCCCTCAATCTCTATAGTAATATCAACTCATAAGGTTGTGTTCATTCACTGGATGGCAGTGTCTGATAGTTAGCAGGTCCCTTCCATGTTTTGATTTTGGTTGCAGAACCAGCAAAAGAAATAATGTTTCCAATCCCAAGAAAATGTTTTAATCTTTACAGAAAAGCACACACATAGATACAGTGTGATACTGCACATTAAAATAGTTCATTTTGTTTCTTTTCAGAACACATTGTGAGTGTGGGGGGCCTGCAAAGACTCCTGTGCCCCGCAGGACCATTATCCACCCCTGTGTGTGCGTAAGTACAGCACAGTAAGTAAAAACTTCTTACCATCTTCTCAACTTCTTTACTTCTTATACATAAACACCTTTTTAAGATGTCGCCACATAAAAATCTGGATAATGTTTATAGTGAGCTGTGGACGCAGCGGGGGAGCCCACAGCATATGCATATGTAGAGCCCACGTCTTTCATTTCTTCCCGCTCATGCTGTTGTGTTCAGCATGAGCAGTGAAGCAGGCTGATAGTGTTGGACAGAGGGGATGTCAATGAAGCGTGTTCACTGGAATATTAGGCCACACCTAGTGGTGTTGTAGTCTATCATCATGTTGATTTGGACTTGTCTCAGTCTCAAGGTTGATTTAGAAGATGTTCTTGAGATCAGTTTAGTGCAATTAACCTCTATTAGCCTACTGATCTAACTGAACTGATTACTCAATTTCACTCTATACTCTAAATTTCAATAAAACCTTCTTCTAATATTGTTGTCAATATAAGATGAATTTAAAGATTGAATGGTCCTCCTCTTGTGTGAACCCCAAGAAGACTTTGTGGACTACTTTGTGGATTCAGATAAATAATCAAGGGTGTAGATTTGGTCTCAACAATGGTAGCTTTTGGTAGCAACATCATAAGTTTTTGGAGTCACTTGTAGGGAAGACCTTTAGGTCTACCCTAAAATGTTGCAATAACAACATTTCACTAGCATATTTGACAGGTCCGCAAAATCATGACATGCAGTAATGATGGTGATGACATGTTGAGCATATTGGCTGGATTCAGACGACCAGGTACAACATCAAATTATGTAATAGCCCATTAAAAAGTTGGTTATAAGAAAAAATATCGTTATCTATGACTTGATCTGGGAGGTGAAAAGCACATGAGGTCAGTCTTCTGAAAGCTCCCACCCTTTTAGCCAATCATATGTGAGCATGATTAACAATGTCTAGAAGACATTGCCAACAGGTTTGCTTACATATTGGTAGGGACAATTTTTCAACCTGAAATATTGGTATGTGCCTACCATCCATATGCAAACCTACAACAGTCCTTTCTTTACATGTTTGAATAAAACCTGTTCTGTGCTATTTGACAATCAACTTGATCCGTCCCACGATGGCTTAACTGGGTATTATTTGTTTGTTGACATTTGTGGGTTTTTAACCTTTAAACATCCCTTAAAGCAGTTTGGATTGTTATTATGGTTATATTATGGAATAACTATATTGTTACTTGTTTTTTTTTTTGCTTTCTGCCACATCTTTGCCATGTAACTCGTCCCGCAGTTTTTAAATGATCAACTCTGTTCCAACTTCAGATTGTTTAGTATGATTGCATTAATTATATTATTCATTTTTTCCCATAGACAATGAATTAAATTGAAAAGTGCATGCCAATCTACTGCACTTCTGCTCGACTGACAGACACCATTTCACATATACTGACTCAGGGTTTGACCTGCACTTGTCTGTTTATTGTTTTTTTCCATCCCTCTTTTTCCCGTTCATTTTCGAGTGCACCCAAACACACTGACCTGCGCTCCTCTACTTGTCGTTTCTTCATCCCTGGTTCCTTAAAAAAAGCTGCTCAGCCATCCTGGATTCACTTTTCTAGTTAGTACTGTTGTCCTGCCACAAGTGCATGGTTGGGTTTAGAAGCCTCATTCCATTTTTGTATAAGAATATTCAGTAGGCAGTTGTAGTTCACCTTTAAACCACTAGGTGTCAATAGCCAAGAACCACTGGGGGTTAGAGCAGGCTATCACACGTTATCAGGAAGTGAGAGCAGGCTGCTCTTCAGAATGGTGGTGCATTGATTTGAAAGTCAATCCAGCCAGATCTGCATGCATCCTAATGTCATTGATAGCATTGTGGGTATGTAACTATTGTTTATTGTTATCTACCAACCTAGGCCATTATTTTAGGGAAATATTACATTTGATACTGAAAGCTGATTAGGGTGCCATTGTGGCAGTTGCACTACTCCTATATTCATTCACGCACAATTGCAGTAGACCCAAGAGATTTTATTTCAAAGTTGGTAAACAGCACATGTTATAGGCGAGTATATTGTTGAATATTGTTTTTCTGTATGTTTCAGTTTCACCTTTCCTTGCAACGTCAATAAACCTGTGGATAAGGGCCAAGTGTCCTTAGAGTCTTGATGTTAGGAGAGCGTTTATCTGTCTGTCAAGATATATTCAGCACCTATACCTAGGACAGAACAACTGTGTTTTCATATGATAATAAATATGAATATATGTTGTTAGGTTTATATTGATTATGCCGATTATTATGGCACTATAATCAAACTGCAAAAAACTGCCTATTTTATATTCATTGATTTTATGATGTAATAAAAATCAACAAAGGTACACATATCCATCCCTTCAGACTGACAGGACAGCCAATCACAGCATTTATCTCAACATATATCCATCTTAAAGGCACAGTTGGAAATTATTATGTAAACAATTTTTTGTGCATAAACTCACATGAACATCATGAATCAGGACTTAATTTAAAAATAGTGATAGGAAAATACAGCGTATGGCTGCTACAGAGAGTGCAGGAATAGCAGTATGATGAAATCGGTACTCACTTGCAATCAGGATATTAATATATTTTCCAACAGTGTCCTAAAAGGATTTAAATTTATGGGAGACAGTAACCGATTTCACACAGATTCACTTCCCCATTCTCATTACGCGAGCTGCGTGCAACTGTTTAATATGTACTTTATTCTGATGAAGGCAGTAAGAAGTTTCAGTAGGAGAATATCTCATTTTAAGCAGATGTTTTGCAGGGACGTTGTTAGCTGAAAAGTGGTCTGTGATTTCTCACTCCATAGGATTCTCACCCCGCCTCTGGGTTCCTTCACCGCAACGTGGCAGTGATATCAGCTTCTGAATACTGAAGTCCTATTCTGTTTGGTAGATTGCTGAGGGATTGCAGGGATTGTTTCTGTTTTGCGTAAGACTAGTTGAAACTGATTTTTAGTCTGTGGTCACTTTTGAGTGGTCAGTGGCAGCCATCTTCTTTTCAAGCAGGAATGCTCCAAGAAGCAAAGCTCATTCGTGTTCAGATGCTTAGTGGATCCTGGGGGACGTCCGAGAGCCGTACTGCTAAAGAAGTATCAATTTCTCTGACTTGCTCTCTCTCTATCTCTCTTTGCCTGTCCATCAGAGAATATTCACTGTTTCATTCTCTAGATTTTTTTTGGAACTTGTGGTGCTCAGTTGTAATATTTACAGCTTCATTATATTCTGTTGACGCCAATCCAGTAGGGCAGAGAAGGGCACAGCAACATAACACATTTAGCTTTTTGCTAAATATATTTTTAAATATTTGTATAAATTAATATTTTTTATATATATATATATATATATATATATATATATATATATATATATATATATATATATATATATATATATATACATCTCTGTTACAGTTGAAAAATATACGTTTGTTTCCAGCTCCTACCATTTACGGCCAATTCAACCACTGGCTGGTTATTTGTAACAGATGGCAGGACTAGTTGTAAAAGACTAGTAAATTGATACAAACAAAACAAAGTCAATTCTATCTTATTTGAAGTAGCAAATTTCTCTAATGTAAATACATAAATATACAACACCGCATTAAATATTGTTAACAATGAAAAAGTGTCAAACGTGGAAAATTTATTTATTTACTACAAAGTTGAGGAAAAACCAGCATAATAAAATCAAACATTGTTAATTGAAATCGAAATTTGTAATGCAAAAATCTATGTTTTTGAATTTGTATGGAACAATATGAACTTAATGCTATATTAATCAATCAATCAATTAACCTTAAACTGAGAGTACATTGAGGGTGACCCTCACTTACAAACTAGTTGAGCTAGTAAAGAAATCAGAGATTGAGAAATCCCAATTATCCCAAATATATTGGAATTATTATAGAATAATTAAATAAATTAAATTGAAGTAAAATGATAAGTAAAAATTGAATTTAACTGCAAAAACTACATCATAACAATCACACCAGATCAAATAATTAATTAAATAAATAAATAAATAAAAACACATAAAAATCATATTAAATGTTAACTTAAATAAAACAGTGGCAGGACGAGTGGAGCTGGTTATAGACTTGAGTAATATCTAGTAATTCAGAGATGAGGTTGGTGTGAGAGTACAAAGAAGTGAGCAAAATCACATTCACTTAAACCTGTTTTACAAAATGTCCATGTTACAGTTTGCACATATTTGCAGTATCAATCATTCATATGCTCCTAGTATTGTAATGGCCAGAATCACCATTCATAGGGATCAGAAAAAAATATTTTGCTGATATATGTATACAATTATTAAAACATGATGCTCATGTTTTATAGATTCAAAACTGTGCTGGAAGCTGTAAAACTTAAGACAGATCTGTATATGATTCCCCAACTGAGAAAGCTGTACACCATCAGGAGTGAACTTACAAATTATTCAGAATGCCTCAGAAGTTATTACTGGATATCAATTATGAATATGACTCACTTTTGAAAGGAAATACAGTACATTTGTTTTTTTGGACACAAACCTTCTCTAGCTTCTAAGCAATTCATAGCAAAAAGAATGCTAATGAAAATGCTAATGAAATGAATTAATGTTAACTGTAGCTTAAAGTTTGGTGCTTTTAGCTACGTATCTACTTCAGAAAGCTCACGCTCATTAATGAATGACACCGATTGTCTTCCTGTCCTTTCACTATTGTATATAATTCATACTTGTCACATAGAGCTGTAATAAGGAGTGCAACCACAATACTGACCCAAAACATAATTTTTGTTTAATATATATTCACATATACAACCTGGATATTGATGTGGATGATGTGGTCAGTGCAGAGTAGAATAGTGAGATTGAGCTTAGTTACAGAGCTGCCCATTTGAAGGTACAAGCCACAAACTGTGCTCCATGAGCTTATAGATCTTATTGTGATCTAAATAAATAATGGAGACCTCAATGCATATGGTTAGGCAATTCAATATTAACTAGACTTCCTTTTCCACTATTCCTTACAACAAGGTGAACTTATTCAAACTTGTATATGCCAGTACAGCAAGAGATTGTTTGTGGCTTAGCCAGTGTACACCTGAAAACATGACCTGAAACATAACCTGAAAAAAGAATTCATAACATCTCCTGAAGGAAACAGAAGAGCTGAGCATAACTGTATATTATGATTTACAGAATAGAGCATTAGTGTATAGCTTTGCTAAACTGATATATATAATATACCCCCCTGATTATAATATACCCCCACCGGCTACACAGTAGTGCTACTGGAGGTTTTAAATACCTTAGTGTCGCTCCTGGACTGAGAATAGTCCATCAACCAAAACTATTTAGCCAACAGCACCCTGTGGGCAGCTCCTGTGACCACTGATGAGCTACCAGCCGATGAACAATACAAACTGTGCAGCAACAGATCTATCGTCTCTGACTTTACATCTACAATGTGGACCAACAAAGTAGGAGTGGACAGTGAGTGGACACAGTGTTTGAAAACTCTAGCAGCATTGCTGTGTCTGATCCACTCATACCAGCGCAAAACACACACTAACACACCACCACCACCACATCAGTGCCTCTGCACTACTGAGAAAGATTCCCCACCCAAGTAATAGCTGACCATTTAAGGACATGCTGAGAGGGGAACAACAAAGTATGCAGAGAAACAGATAAACTACAGTCTGTAATCGTTGAATTACAAAGTGCTCCATTATGGGGAGCAGAGCTGATAACATGAACAAGGAGCATAGATACATAGAGGAGTGCAGGGGGTCTTAAAGGAGCAATTTTTTATATAATGCAACCGGTCCAGTTTTTATATTCCAAGCAAATAAAGAAGCATATTACCAGAAAGTTGTGATATCCACCCATATCAAAAGAAACTAGGAAATGCACAGCCCCTCCCTCTTCACGTTGTTCTAGCCCAGAAGAAACATTCACCCCTTTACTCACCAAGAGCATCTCTAGCTTGGAGAGCAATGCCAATGTTAACTCATATAGCTTCTATTTATATGCTGAATGCTGTCCCTAAGTTATCACACTGGGACCAGGACCTTCAACACGAATGATGGGGCAGTGCTACTTATTCATCCTGTCGTGCTGGACTGATGACAGACTCGACACTAGAGTGACTCACTGTTGCCTCTTGATGTATCGAACAGTATTAGGAGACAGGATAAACTGGGGCTGGCTGGTGAGACTACTAGCTCCAGTAGATATCTCTGCAACACGGTACATAGACATTGTTGACGTGAACAGTCAAAACAGTTACTTCTTCACATTCGGTTAAATGTCTAAACTTTATTTTTGGACTATTTTAAACTAAAATACTTGCAAATTGTACCTTTACCTTTTACAGTAAGGCTTTTTAGTTTTAACCTCGCGCATGACATGACTACAGCTTTGAACTGTCTTTCATGGCCTGTAGGGGGAGCCACTCGTGAAAGTTGTTTTCTCTCTGTTTTGCCTGATGTAAGTCTTTGTATAAGTCTTTGAATACTTTAAGTGTGTTTGCCTCATCAGGGGTGTGTGACATTTAAAAACAAGGCCATATTTTCATATTCATATTGTCATATTTTGACAGAAACCGGTGAGGACTGTTTTTAAAACCGTTAGACGAGGTGAGGCATTAAGTGTTGTTTACACTCGTGTTTTAAAAGTTGTTTCCTCCTGCAGTGACCGTACACAGCAGCATCCCGAAATCATGAATGCAACTTGGGAAAGAGCAGAGACGGCCACAGTGAAAGATCCCTGTAGAGAAAGCAGACTCTCAAACACCAAACAATCTCATGCTGGGATGCACTAAAAATTGAGACACTGGCTGCCAGAAATAAAACACATTGCAATATTACCTGTGTTTGTTTTAAACAACTCCACACCACCATTAAAACTCAATGTTGTGGTCATATCCTGCCTAGCTTTGCCCTTGTCCTTCTCTGTTTGCCTTGTTTTGGTGTTCCTGCCTCACCTTAGCTTCACCCTTTTTGTCATGCCTATTTTCTGTGTCTGATCTGCAGCCATGCATGTATATGTTCACAGGTGTTCGTGTTCATTTACTACAGTAGCTATAGCCTTTAAATTTTGTGTTTATTCCTAATGTTTTGTGCTCAGTCCAGTTATATATGGTTGTTTTTTTGTTTAGTAGTTCCTTAATTTAGTTTTCATGTTTAGTTGTTCCTTTTGTTTCTGGTGTGAGGCTGAAAAAGTTTTCTACCATGCCTTCTTGAGGAGCTGCCATACAGAGGTTTATCCCTGCAGGCTTAACCTCAGTGTGGACCACAGTTAAGATCCACACTCATGTCCTGCTAGCCGTCTCGCAGCTCATTGCAATTGCCTTACACATGAAAGAAATATTAGTATAATATGTATTAAGACTAATTCCACCTTTATTAGAGAAAGTGTTTTCCATTATATATCAGCTGTTATTCTCACAAAAACATGTTATATCCAAAAATAACAAATAGACATATAGTTTTTGATATTGAAACACTTCATAATGTATGTTTGCACAACAGATGTGTTGTTTAATATAGTTTCTGACAGAACAAACTTGTACAAAATTACAGCTTTACAGGAGAAGAAAAACCTGGGAGTCAATAGTAAGACTCTTTTATCTGAATATTTTTTAGCATTTTTTCTGGTCTGAAATTTGTTCACAATGTAAAGGACTGCCAGTGTTTACACCAAAAACTAAAAAACAACAGCAAAAATATACCAATCTTTTTGTAAAATTCCTAAATTTACAATGTAAAAAAAGATGTCTATCTACAATGATAGACCCCCCCCATAAGTACTTAAATAAGCAAATTAGTGTAATAGAGTTAGATGAGCTGCTTACCTCATTATGTTTTATCCTAAATGATCACTTTTACTCTTCCCTCCTTGCTTAGAACTGTAAATCAGGTAGAGACTGTAAAATAAAGCATTAACTTTACAGAACCTTTAGTTTTTTCCAAGAACTGTACATGCAAGCCAGCAAGCATTCAGGAATAATCATTTAAAAAGTGTATGTTAATGTAAAAAAGAAAACAACAAACACACACATACCCATTCTCTGCCAGTGTATAAGGAGCGTGAGGATGTGTGTGAAGAGTGAGTCATCCTGTGTGTAAACATGTCTAGATCTTTGTGTGTGCTGCTTTGCTTCAGGCCGGATTAACTGTAGATCACAGATCTGTTGTCTTTTCCTCTGTTCCTCTTCCCTCTCTAATTCTAAACTGTGTACTCTCTCACACAATCAGCTGTGTGTGTGTGTTTGTGTGTGTGTGTGTGTGGGGGTGTGGATGTAAGTGTGAGAGACACAGTAGGATGCTGCATTAAAATTCCTCTTCCACGTTTTAAACAGGCACCATGCTGCTGCACCTCAGTCGTTGGTCTTTTAAAGCTATTAGCGTTCATCCCTCCACTCTATAAAAATCATGTGAGGTTCATGTTCAAGTTCATTCAAACACTTTGTGTACATGAGAAAATTAGTGTTGTTGAATTCTTTTAGAGTAATAAATACATTCTGATTAGACTCATTTTGTACACTTGTACAGTTTTATTTAAGCAAATTAGACAAGTGTTATTAATTATACTTAATGACACAGAATTCTGTGATTCAGCAAAGACTCTTTCTTTCTTTCTTTCTTTCTTTCTTTCATTCTTTCTTTCTGCCATGATTTGCTGTCCCTCCTTTTATGGTTGAGGCTAACCCTACCCTTACATTTACCTTAACCAAAACTACTACTAGTCTAATCCTTAACCTAACCTTAACTTTACTCTAGTCCTAACCAGAACTACTACAAGCCTAACCATTACCCTAAACTTAACTAAAAGTATTAATAGTCTAACCCTACCCTTACCTTTGCCATAACTTTAACCATAACTAGTACTTTACAAACCTGACCCTAAACCTTACCTTAAACCCTAAACTTACTCCTGCCCTTAACCTAATATCAACCAGAACTACTAGTGGTCCAACCCTAATCCTTACCCTAACCTTAACCTCAACATTACATATAACTTAACTTAAACCAGAACTATTGGTAGCCTGACCCTAACATGTAACTTAATCTTACACTTTCCCTAACCTAAACCAGAACTACAATTAGCCTAAACCTAACCTTAACCTTAATCTTACACTTTCCCCTAACCTAAACCAGAACTACAATTAGCCTAAACTTAACCTTAACCTTAATCTTACACTTTCCCTAACCTAAACCAGAACTACAATTAGCCTAAACCTAACCTTAACCTTAATCTTACACTTTCCCTAACCTAAACCAGAACTACAATTAGCCTAAACTTAACCTTAACCTTAATCTTACACTTTCCCTAACCTAAACCAGAACTACAATTAGCCTAAACCTAACCTTAACCTTAATCTTACACTTTCTTTAACCTAAACCAGAACTACAATTAGCCTAAACCTAACCTTAACCTTAATCTTACACTTTCCCTAACCTAAACCAGAACTACAATTAGCCTAAACCTAACCTTAACCTTAATCTTACACTTTCCCCTAACCTAAACCAGAACTAAAATTAGCCTAAACCTAACCTTGACCTTAATCTAACACTTTCCCTAACGTAAACCAGAACTACAATTAGCCTAAACCTAACCTTAACCTTAATCTTACACTTTCCCTAACCTAAACCAGAACTACAATTAGCCTAAACCTAACCTTAACCTTAATCTTACACTTTCCCTAACCTAAACCAGAACTACAATTAGCCTAAACCTAACCTTAACCTTAATCTTACACTTTCCCTAACCTAAACCAGAACTACAATTAGCCTAAACCTAACCTTAACCTTAATCCTACACTTGCCCTAACCTAAACCAGAAATACTATTAGCCTAAACCTAACCTTAACCTTAATCCTACACTTTCCCTAACCTAAACCAGAAATACTATTAGCCTAACCCTAACCTTAAACTTAACCTTTCACTTTCACTTTCCCTAACCTAAACCAAAACTACTATTAGCCCAACCATATCCCTTACCTTTTTCTTACCCTAACCCCAACCAAAACTACTACTGGCCTAACTCTAACTGTTATCCTAATCTTAACCAGAACTACTACTAAGCTAACCCCAATACTTACCCTAACCTTATCCTAACCTAAATCAGAACTACTACTAGCCTAATCCTAACACTTATCAACCTATCCTATCAACCTTAACCAGAACTACTACTAGTCCAACCCTAACCATAACCCTAACCTTAACCTAACCATATCTTTATCCTAACACTAACCCTAACCCAAGCCATACTTTTATCTTTACCCTTACTCTAATCTCAGCCATAATGACTACTAGTCAAACCTTAACTACGAACCCTAAGTTTCCCTAACATGTAAACATGTCCATCTTAAAATGGAAGGTGTTTTAGGAAAGGCACAAAGCTGGCACACACACAAACTGATATCAGGCAGTTAAGCAAAAATGTGTTGTTCTTGATACTAAAATGTGTTTTATTTTTTGTTTTTGTTTGTTTTTCTATTGTGTCTAATGACTCGGCTACAATGAAATAGTTGGTGGCTGTCACGCCTACTATAGTTATAAGATGCAAACCTTGAAATCAGCTGCCCACACCTGTAACCACCCCCCTGCCTCTTAAAATGAAATTCTTAATATGCCGTTGGTCTACACTAATCATTAGTTCAGAGAGTGACAGAAAGGCGAGACGGAGTGTGTTTTTGGGGTCGCTATGATTTGAGTAAATGAATATGGCGTTCTCTCACAGAGTAATTGACTGTTTTTACTCATTCGAATGCATATTGCACTACTTGTTTTGAAAGCACCAGACAGACACACATTACTGCACAAAAGACATTATTACACACACTCCACACACACCGCAGCACAACCCAGCAATTGCTTTGTTCTTACTGAACTGTGTCTGAGTGATCATCTCTTTCGTAGTGATTTTCCGAGGAGTGGGGTAATGTGTGTTTGACTGCGGGCACCGAAAAAAGTTTCTAATATTACGACACAGGCCTCCACTTCTCTCATATCACTTCCTCTCTCATCATCGACTCAAATCTCCTCTTTTCTCCCCAACTTTTCTGCTCTCATATATCCTCGAGACTTCTTCATTGCGCTAGTCCAAAAACATGTTGGTGGTGCTGGTGGAAAAAATGAACAGAAGCATGCTGCAATTCCATATTAAATATTTCTCACATGTACATATCAAAAGGGGCAGAAACGAAACTTTCAAAACATCAAAAACATTTTTACTTATTCTTTTTTGTCATTCCTTGACATAAAAACGAACAGAAAACGAAAAAGAGCGAGGACTCAATTTTGTCTCGCAGGGCCAGACGCGATCTCCTCACTAGAATATACATCTGAAGATAACTTTTGGTGCTGGAAGAGAAGACAGGGGGTATGTCTTCTCTCTTCTTGCCTTTGACTCCTGTGATCTAAAAGTAACCGAAAAGCAAGACTAATGATTGAGGTTGTTGATAAAGATCTTGAACAAAGTGTAATTATTTCTGAATAATGAACCTAAATGGTGTCAGAGTGGTGGAATAATACCCCTACCAACACCCCACCATCCTCCACACACTCGCATGCACATACGCATTCAAAGTGAGCCAAAACCAAGCGGATTTAGTCTATTAGCTCCTTCATGGTGCTCTCCAAATTAAAATCTAATTTAAGGGGCTGCTAAATTAAAAAGTGCATTTCATTTTTTTCCATCCTCCGTAGAAAGCTTCCATTCCATTAGGCATCTAATTTCTACCTGTCAGAAATCAAGCAATATAATCTCCCCAAGGAGTGCATTTACATGGCCCCATAATTAGGCTGGGAGAACTGGGATGTTTGTGTGTGAGTGTGCTGGTGTGTAGGTGGGTGAGCATGTGTGCAGGGCTTAGAAAGAGAACTTTTCTGAACTTGGAATGCATCTTTCTGCTCTACAGTGCTTTTTGCTTCTAGTGTCTTTAGAGTTAGAAGCTAGAAGAGTTAGTATTGGTTGGTCATGTTTTGTTCTCCAGTTGAGCTGTGTAGCACTAATTCAATTCCCAAAAAGTGGGGACAGTATGTGAACTGCTTAGAATAACGAACAGTAATTTATAAAATCGTCACTGCCCAAATGTGTATCTCCATTTTTAATTTTTATTTTTCTACATCGCTTGAACACAGCAGCTGTCTTTTACACTGTCATGATGAACCGACCAATCCCAGTGTCATCGGGGTACACCATGGCCAGTTCAGCAGTCCATCACATGGCCAACATTCACTTGCACACGCCCACCCTAATGGGTAATTTAGAGTGACCAATTAACACGCATGTCTTTGGATGTGTGGGAGGAAACCCACTCAAGCACAGGGAGAACATGCAGACTCCAAACAGAATGTCCCAGACCAGGAATCCAACCCAATCGTCTAGTTGTGTTAACCACTACACCACACCACACGAAAATAGCTTGGAAAAAAATCCATTAACTTATTAAAAGTAAAGAATGTTGTTGGCTTCTCTTGCAAAGTTGCTTTTTTAAAGATACATGTTTTTCTTTGGACAGCAACGGAATTCAGTTTGACCCTGTACTTGCTTTTCAGTTACACTTTCTGTATGGTCCTTTTCTGCTTTGGTCTGGAGAACATGATGTACATTTTTATCTAGAGCGTGGACTTGTCAGACCACTATGCATGGTTCCACTGTGCATCTGTCCATTTCAGAGTTCAGCAGCATCTCTGGACACATGACTTCCACAGTGCATAGTACAGTCTTGCATTTGTGGATGCAACAATGGACATGCCCATGTTTAACCAATCTGTTGGATCAAAGGTTCTAGGCAATCATTTATGGTTTTCGGACAGATTTCTCCAGATTCCCTGAAACTTCAGATGCTAAAGAGGGTTAAATATTTATAATCCTTGCAGAAAAGCTATTTTAACCTGTTGAATTTTTAGATTTGTTGTATGTAAAGCCTCAACGCATCATCACTTCTCCAGGTTGATTGTTTTATATCTAAGCACAATTGCACCATCTGTTCTAGATGTTTTTAAAAATATCTGTTTTTAGAAGGTGTTTCAGGCATCAGTTTCAGAATGAGAATATATTTACATTCTATATGTATAAGGCCTGTACCCAACACAAATTTGGATCCATTCAAAGATTTCAAAACCAGGATTTTAACTTGTTGATTAGTCTTTTCCAGTCATTATCTACAGTAATAATCTCCACCACATTAACTAAGGGCAATTAAAAAAGGAACAATGGAAATGTATGTTGGAGCATTTAGAATGAATAAAGCGGAAGCTGCATGTGATGCAAGATTTGAATAGTGTTTAAATAACCAACATATATTATTGGGCTACTATATGTATTTGTGGACTAATGAGACAGGCAACACACATGTATATATGTTTTAAATAAGTTCTGACTTTTTTTTTCACTTTAAACATTAAATTGTAAACAAATAAACAAATTAAATACACTCACAGCATAGCCTGCTTTAAAATAATAAGGTCTTCTGCAACAGGATCAGCCTACTTCTTTATTTTTCTATTTTATTATCAGGAACCGTTTGAGTGCTGTAAAAAGGTGTAAAATTTAGTAATTCTTTTTTTTTTTTTAAAGGGGCTCTCTTTAATAGCTGCACACAGACTCGAAATTAATCTGAATTTTTTTACAACATAATATAACTAGAAAAGTGCACTGCGGGATGTTTGCACAGATTAAGCAGCGCAAGGAACAAGTCATGTATAAACGACAAGTAGAGGAGTGCAGGTCAGTGTGTTTGGGGATCTGCCCTGAGTGATTACATGCAGTCTGGTGGCTGTAGGTTTAATAAAACCATAATGTTTGGGTATGCTCTCAATGAATAGGACTCTATAGGGAAAGAAAGAGGGATTGGAAAAGAAGATCAACAGATGAGTGCGGGTCAAACCAACTCAGCAGTCATGGTTGGGGGTCTGCCCTGAATCTGTGTATGTGAAACAATGTCTGTCGTTCGAGCAGAAGTTTAGTAGATTGACGGGCATTTTTCGATCCTATTCATTCAGGAAAAAATATTTGTTGTCCCTTATCCATGTGATCAAAAGGCTGTGTACAAGCCTGAATCATGCCATCAGACCAGGCAATCTGGAGTTGGAATGGTGTTGATATTTCGAAAAAAGTGGGACAGAGTTACACAACGAAGATCTGGTAGAAAGCAAAAAACAATTTAACTAGTGCTGCTAGTTATGAAAATGATTATGATATAGACTATAGTCATTATTGATTCTTTATTTGTGGGGTTTCATAGATGTGGCTGGTCCTGTGCCAAAAATGGTGCCCATGGGAAACAAAACTAGTAAAATCTAAACACTCTGGCAACAGGAGGCACTTCGTCACTAAACAACCACACAGCTCTGTACAGAAGAACATGAGCAGCATATTAACACAGCTTTAAGCTAAGAGTGGCAGTTGTTAGGACCAGTTCATGTTTTAAATAACTGAACTTAAAATCTAAAATGCTGCAACAATATGATTTGAGCAGAACTCTTAGCTCATTATGAACTATTCAATTAATTCTGCCTGAGGTAAGATTAAACAAAGAGCAGTAGCATGTATTACAATGCTGTTCTTAAACAGAGAGCATTCAAACAGCACTGTCACTTCTTACAAATCCAGGTTGATCCAGGTTTTTATTTGAGAAGGATTTTTGCATAGTTTAAAACATTATTTGCTCACAACACTTCTACCCTATAATAACAGAGCATCATCAGAGCAACATCAATTTAATGTTCAATTAGATTTTAATTTAATGCTTAATTTCTTCTTTTTTAAATCTATTCTTTAAAATCATGTTCTACTCATGTTTTAATGATGTTTTCATTTCTATTTGTTCAGCTCTTTGAAGGAGCGCAGTTTATGAAAGGTGCTATATAAATAAACTTCTCTTACCTGACCTTGCCTTTAAGTCTCTTCTAGCGCTTGTATGAGCATATAGTCAAAAAAAGAAATCTCAGATCCCCATTTTTCTTTGTCATTACTTGAACACATCATTTGTCCCTGACATTGTGTGAATGTCTGCATAAAACATTGCTTATGTAATGTGTGGTAGAAAAAAGAAAAGTAAACAACAGATAAGTGAACATGTGCTGCAGTTCAGGTAGCACCATAAAGCTTCTCTTATGATAAATCTATGACTATCTGCTTAGAACATCTCTCAGCGCTTTTTCATGAATAATGAGGTCATGCAGACAACAAAAGCACACTTTTATTGTAGTAGTGTCAACGGTATTCCTCAGAAAAAAAAGATGTGATTTTGCCTTTCTTCACTCTTCGCCATGGCCGCTGACATCAACTTGAGTGAGTATGAGCTGAGCTTTTAAGTGTGTGTCACAGCAAAGGTCACATTCAGAGAAAGTTGTGTTTGCTGTGTGAGCGCAACACCAGCCACAAAAGTGTATGTCACAGTACGTGTTTTAAGACCACCAATTTAAACTTGTGAACAAAGAAGCCTTTCATGTCTTTTGCCCGTGACACCACTGTGAAGAGCTAAAGGACCTCAGTATAGTGTACGGTTTCTTGTACAGAATAGGGGTCTTAATCACATATGGCTGGTGTGGTTGCAAGTTTTCATTCCAACGAGGCAGGAGCTCACCTGGTCAACTGTTTGAAGTCTTGAAGGAATGATATCTAGCCTAGCTTTATGAGAACTTAACAGGTTCTTCACACTCACAAATCTTATTTTCAGTTCTTTTCAAGAGGGTAAAACAATCAGTATCTCTACATTTCTGCATTTCTTCCTATGAGAACATGATCCTGAAATGTATAGCTTTCTATTAAACAGTAACCTGCATGCTGGCAGATTCCTGAAAGATACTGTGTATGTGCCACAACTACTGACTTCACATTAACCTCTATCAGGTCAGCTGCATCAGGCTAAACCTCTCATTTTCGGTCTGTACCATTGCAGGATTTATTGCCAATTTCATGATAGGCCTTTCCTTCTAGCATCACATCTCTCTGACTGCTTCTCACTTTCCCTCACTTACTTTTTTGCACACATAATCACAAGCAGGCGCCTGTTCTATGAACCAAATCTATACGATATTTTCCTTTTGCCATTTTGAAAGAGCGAAAACAGACTCTTAACCCTTCAATGAACCGAAACATGAATGAGAAATCCAGTAGAGCCTTTACCCACTCATGTCCACCAGAATATCGAACACACATTCAAACACACTGCTTAAACCAACAGCTTATCACAGATTACAGCATTATTCCTCTGAAGCCTTCTTCAGAGTCTATCCAGTCACCGTGGCTCTCTTCATAACTCAGGAGTGAAAAATTCCTGAATAACTGAAAGTACAGAACTCAGAGCACTCAGAAATAAAGCATAACCTTGATGTTCTCTTAATCAGATACCTCCTTTTTTCACTTTACTGTCTATTTCTCCCTCTTTTTTCTGTCTCGGGCCTGTAACTGACCTCCGATTATGGCGCATTTAATTGGATTTCTCTCAGATTGGTCGGAACAATAGCTCGGTGAGGAGGAAGAATATTTTTCCAACGCCCCGTGTTGACCTTCAGGCACATTTAGATTGTATTATGTCCTCATTAGGAGCATGTACAGACTCCCCTCATGCTGTTCTGCCTTCCAATGAGAGAAGCGCCGGACCTGACTGCTCTCCTTCAGGTCCTCTCTGACCTTCACGTTCCTTCTCTATTCTACTGCGCTCCAATGCTAATTACAGACTTTAATCGCAGATGAATAATTGATTGTGGATAAGCGGGACAGGCTCATGAATATACCATCTGATTGTTTTCATCGGGCCACCGTTGTTTTTGGGTCGCGAGGAGAGCAGACGGTTAAGGGGGGGGATTTGGGACTGTAGCCAGTGTACGTAGTAGGGTTTGTATAGAGGCGAGTGCAGGATTGAGGGTTGAGTAGGGCTTTGATGCCACCGTACCGATCAATAATCGACAGTCAGCGCAGCAAAGGGCCTTTTGAATGAAAAACAATTTCCTAAACCTGTAACCAAGGTAACGAGCGGACTTGACTACAGGTTTATCGAGGATGAAGTGTAGTCTTGGCTTGTAGTCGGAGAAGCGGAGGGAAAACGCGCCGAAAAATGATTCATATTCAAATTAAAGGCATGATTAATGTAATTACTGAAATTAAGGGAACGCTTGTAGGAGCCAGAACCGCTTAGATTAATTGAAATGAAATGCATATGTGGAGTGTATGTGTGCAACGCTAGCACTATTCATTTCCCCCTCTTTTACAAGGAAAAAAACCCTCGTGGTAGGATGGAGTTCAAACTGTAAAGCTTTAAAAAACCCTGCCGCACCCAGACACAACAGAAAATCAGAGCGAGAACCCCCCACCAACCTCAAATTAGAGCAGAGCTATCTATCATAATTAATGCAATCAGAAACAAAGGATTATGCTGCGTCTGTGAGAGAGAGAGAGAGAGAGAGAGAGAGAGAGAGAGAGAGAGAGAGAAACTGTGTGTGTGTGTGTGTGTGTGTTGGGGGGTGGGGGGTTGGGGGGATTAAGCTGTGCATAAATTTGTTATTAAGGGAAAAGGTCACAGAATGATATCACCCAAAACCTGATTAGCACACGGGCTTCATGCCCAGTGAATCAATGCCTGCTTTTACCCAATAGGCTCTCTGCAGCTCACCGCACGCACACACACGCACGCACACAGAAGCATTTACAACAAAGCACAAGGGAGCCTCAAGGGAGCAGAGGAGGTAACTGCATGTGTGTGTCCGTCTGCTGGGAATCTCTGGTCACTCTTGACAGTCTTTACAGATCAATTACCTCCTCGCCAGCCGTGTGACAGGCCAAGGCCTGAGGCTGCATTACTTAGATTTGACACCAAGAGAGGCAGACAAGTTCACTGGCGTGCCAAACCAACCCCTGCCCTCTGTCCAGTTTGCATGAGCCACTGCGGTCCACTCTCCAGCCACTCTGACACAAACGAAGACTCCAGCGTGCTAATTTATACCAACAAGGCTTAGAGCCCCTGAGCCACCATGTCACCAGCAGCAGTGGACTGAAGCCAACAGGGAGAGCCGGACCCCTTAGAAGATGCAGTTGCACCAGCAATAATAGCTTAATATTCTTTGTCACTCGTAGCTCATCAAAACAAGCAGAGAGAAAGTCCAGATTAAAAAGAAAAGCAAATATTTGACAAAGTTATTGTGGTCTTGTTTTGCTGAAAGAGAAAACAAACTTGTCGATGGTGTGTAGAAAATGACAAAAAAATCTGGAGTGTAAATTCGAACCTGTCATTAACATCATATAAATACACTGTGGCATGGATTAGACACTCTCTTTCACATTGATTTTTTTGTACACCATGTGGCTGCATAGCATTTTCGGTGTGTGTTCCCTGGTTATCCTGAGATATGTGAATATTCACTAATGCACAAGTACATTTTGTTTGATATTTTGGAGCTATGGATGTCAAATATCTTGTTGAAATCCATATCATTCCACTAAACAATAATAATAATAAAATAGTACACAGTTAAGAGCTCTTCTCTGATAATCATTCATCTTTGGCCGGTATTGTCGTCACTATGCCAGCGTTTGTGTTCATGCTCGTGCACTGCTGTGAAATGTGGAGTAACATCTTTTTTTATTCAAACATGTGAACGCAGCAGAAGTGTCTTCCTGCCTCGAGTAGAGAGCTACACACGGGTGTCCAGTGTGTAGCTCTGTATTTCAGAATACTGACAGTAATATGTTGTGTCTTCATGTAACCTGGATCCTACTGAACAATTTTAATTTTAATTTTAATTTTTCGCCTTTCTTTCTGAAGTAAGGTCTCAGAATAAGTTGTTTTCAACCAACCAAATGTTTATCTAATATCCATCCATCCATTATCTGCCGCCTAATCCTGCTAGTCGGGGTCACGGATGCTTATCTAATATCTAACAAGTTATTTGAGAAGTTTCAATCAGGTCTTTGTTCTAACCATAATATTCAAACAGCATTGGTTTGTGTTGTCAGTGACCTCAGGTTTAGCGCTGGTGTAATTAATCCTTCTATTCTGGTTTTCTTATGGATTTTAGTACAACATTCGTTACATGTGATCACAAAATTCTAATCCACCGTCTGGAGTGCTGGGTTGGCCTACCAGGCACAGTTTTAGAATGGTTTAAATCTCATTTAACAAATAGACAGTTTGTGGTTTCACTAGCAAGTTACCCATCAAGAAAATTCTATATTTCCTTTGGGGTACCGTAAGGGCCAGTTCTAGGGCCTTTGCTTTCCTCATTGTACATGCTATCTCCAGGCGATGCCATTAGTAAGCATGATATAAACTTTCACAGTTACTCTGATGACATGCAATTATACATTTCTAGCGCTACTAATAATTTACATTCGATAGACAGATTTACAAGCTGTGTGTTGGATATTTTCTCGGTACTAAAGCTCAGAGGATAATGCTTTATGACAGGCTCGGATCTTTAGCTACGAATATCAGACCAAAAGTACATAACCTGGGTGTGATCTTAGACTCTGAGCTTAATTTTATGACAGAGTCACTAAAGTAGCTTTTTGTCATTTGAGCATTATCACCAAAGTTTGGCCTTTTCTGTCCCCGAGTGACGCAGAGAAACTCGTCCGTTTGTCATTTGTGCATTTGTTACAAACTAATCACTGTAGTGCTCTTCTTACTGGGGTTCCTAAGAAAACAATCCATCCCCCACAACCTGTACAGAACACAACATCTCTGATTTTAACAAAAACAAGAAAAAACGCTCACATCAGTCCTGTTTTAAAAGAACTGCTCTGGCAACCTGCATCTTTTAGAATAGACTGTAAAGTTCTGTACGTGTCAATAAAGCTCTAAATAATCTAGCACCAGCTTACTTCACAGAATGTGTCTCTGTTTATGTTCCAACTCGACCTTCTGCACATACCTTCAGTAAACTGCAGAAAATATGGAGAGTCTTTCAGTCATGCTGCTTCTAAACTGTGGAACTCCATTCCAGTTTTCATTAAACAGCCGAGCTCAGTGCTCATTTCTAAGAAATAATTAAAAATCTATCCTTGGCATTTAATTAATACTTTAACATTTTAGTTCTTAGAAATTTGAACTTTGTCTTTGGCTAATTAACACTCGGTTTATGTTATTAAAGATAAAAACTTTCTGTAAAGCACTTTGAGCTTCCACAATTATAAAAAGTGTTCTATAAAATATTATTATTATTATTATTATTATTATTATTATTATTATTATTGTGTGTTTTGTTTTATTTATTTGTTTATTTCTCTATTCTTCTATTTCTTTCTTTTATTATTATTATTATTATTGGTGTTTTTTTCATTTACTGTGTATAATGGAACTTTGTGATTGATTGATGTAGCTGACCCTTACTGATTTATTCTGATGAATTAATTAGAATTTCTGGGTAGGGGCGGGGGTTGGGGTATTGTTGGACTGTTTGGTTTACTGAAGGTTTAACTCTTTTGAGTATCTTGTTGGAATTCAGTCCAGTGTGATTTTTACTTAGTCAACTGAAACAAACAATGCTGATCCACTACACTGTGGCAAACAGGTCTTCCTAACTTTAGAATTATGTTTGTTATAGTATAGTATAGTAGTGTTATATATAGTATAGTAGTGTTCTAAAGGTTACACTCTTGAATTTACAGCTTATTATTCATTCATCTTAAAACTTCTTATTCTGTATCTTTTATTTAGTGGAGTTACCACGTAACTAAGTTTTAGGAGCTGGACTGCGCCCTAATTACCTCTACCTACTATATATACAACCCCATTCTTGCTTTATTCCCGTGCCGAACAACATCGCACCCACCCCCTCCCCATCTCCTCCCTACATTTCATCTTCATCCCAAAAGACGAAATGTTCATGCACAAGCACCAAGCCACGTGGAACTCCAGCCCAAGCCCTCCGAGTTCCTTTTTCGGCTCACTTCTGAGCATGGTCCATGCTAGCAAACTGGTGACTACCAGTAAGGTGTAGATCACCAACAGATCTGTTCAATTGTAAGATATTAAAGAAGCTGTCCTAATGTCCTAATATCAATTACATAAAAGGAATAAGAAGTTCTTTATTAGTTTAACTATGTTATTGTTATGTATATGATTTTTTATTTAGAAGTTATTGAAGCTGAACAAGAGTATTCGTACTCAGGTACATATCCAACATACTTTTTGTAATTCAGGTAATTAAAACATCCACCCAACTGCAAGTTACTGTAAAATAATAATGATATGCATAAATATATATTTCTCTGCACTTATTTTCCACCACTGCAAACCCGATTTAAAGAACATTGCTGAGGGTGGTATGAGTAATAATAAGTAATAACACAACGTTCCCCGCTTTGCAGATTTGCAGTCATGTATCTGTCCCTCAGACGGCAGCGGTCTCGGTCAGTTGAAAGTCTGCCCTTATTGACTCTTATGAGTAAGCCATGTTACTGTGACAGACAAAGCGTTGGCTAAGATCAAAGTTCACCATGGGTGGGCATCAGTTTCTCCACTAACAAGTAGCAGCGGCACCTTAAATCATACAGAATTCCACGCTTTGAACCCCGGACTGTCCTCGCCATTAGTGATGGTTAAATCTCCCTTCCTTTTTCATTTCTTCTCAATTTCTCTGTCTCGCTCCCTCGCGCTCTCTATCAGATGTGGATTCTGACCCAGTTCTATCTCCCCAGCTTTGTTCAGACGTCCATCGAATCTGCCGTCTTCGTTTGCAGACAGACAGAAGGACTTTATAAAACTTTTATTCCAACTGCAAGAGGAGAGAACAAACAGCAACGACAAAGCAAAGCCACCAAAGGGAATAACAGACAAAGGAGAGAAGCAAGAGCGAAGAGACAGCATGCTCTTCTTAATGCCAGAATGATGGGCTGTCCAATAGAGCCGTTCAGCATTCGGCTTCTGAGTAGAATTGTCACCAGCCTTATTTCATTTATTAGTTATGAGTTAGATACTGTGAGGTTTACCACCTTACAGAGATCCATTCTTCTTTTGAAGTTCCAAAAAGCTTGAAATAACTCAGACTCGGTAAGTGGAACAGCCTCCCACAATTTTTCCTTCCGACTGCTTTCCTTCGTACTGATTGACATCGTATCATTTACCATATTCATAAGGTGAAAACAGTGACTTTTCTTAGTCATTTAGTACAGGAAGTGTGGAGGATTCATAAACATCCACAATTCACAAAGTCCAACAAACTTCTCTATGAATATTCAATACTGCTTTTAATTCAAAAATTAATATGCAAATAAACCACCAATGATTGCAATTAAGCTCCTTAGAGGTCTCTCAGTGCCTCCTTTCATCACAACATTGTATCATATCCTCATGTTTCTCCAGTTCTGTGAAAACATAGGAATATAAAGATAAAGATATTTTTTGGCAACACTTTTTTGAGTGATCATTTGTAGATGAATAATAAACTTTTACCAGTGCCTCTTACCAGTACCAGTAATGTCTGTATTAATAAAGCAGTTAACTGAACTGAAGTAAATTATCTTTAATTTACAATAAGGTACATTACCTGAATTAAATGGGTGTAATTGTTTATATGTTACATAAAGTAGACTTACTATGTTCCTTCCGTTAAGCAAAAGCTAATCCTAACCCTAAATTTAACCTCAACCAAAAACCTAATTCTAATCCTCACCCTGGCCATGGTCCTAACCCTAACTTTAACCTCAACCAAAAATCTAATCTTATCCTCACCCTGGCCTGATCCTAACCATAACCTCAACCAAAATCCTAATATTATGCCTGGCACTCATTATAACCAAACCTTAACATTAACCTCAACCTAAAACCTAATCCTGACCCTAGCCTTAACTAAAACACTAATCCAGTTAATCTCCAGTTACAGGATGGCGTCGACAGCAGGTCCATAACAACTTCTTGTGGATGTTGAGATGTTGATCTTTCAGGTTAACAGATATGAACTTAGAAGGATTCTCAAAATGAAGTGCAAAACAACTGAATTCAGCAGATTCAGCAATTTATTTATACAGTTTTTGTACTCTACTCAGTGTATTCTAATGTTTCACTGCTGCTACTTGATGTGCTGTTGATTTGTTACTGAGAGAGCTGAGTGCTTATGTCATCTAGAAAAAAACACTGAAAGTGTCAACCAGTGTCTTTATTAATAATGTTATCTTTGATTTTGGTGTATTTCATGTTCACTCAAATCAAGCATGGCAAGAGACAATACTAACCGTTCATCTACTAGGAAGGTGTTTCTAATAAAGTGGCCAGTGGGTATAGAACAGCACAGTACAAAAGAGATTGTGCATGTACTCTTTGCATGACTGTTACATGGGAATGCAGTGATGTGTGAGTTTGCATGCATGTACATGTGTTCGCTTTTATATGGACTGTCCCTCCGGATTTAAAGTGATGACTTTAGCACACCGAAGACACGCATATTGGGAAAAGAGCCATAGCATCACAAAAAAAGAACATTCTCATAAAATGAAAGATAAATTTGGTTCTTTTTCTCATTATCCTGAGGAATCCTCCAGGGAAATAATGAGATTTAATGAGCCATGTTTAGATGTGTGAGGAAAAGGGACTGTACTTTTTTTCAGATTTAAAAATAGACCCTTTAGATTTGAGTTCTTTCTGTCCATCAAAAGTGGCAGTCAAATGAACCCTGTTCGACGTTTAAGGCATTGTAAAACACAGAAAATGCTGTGGTGCAGCAGAGAGTATAAATGCCGCTGTGGCCTACTGATCCAGGCTAAAATGTCTTTGCCTCGGGGCAATGCTTACCTTTCACTTTAGATTCTTTTTGCCTTTCATTATCGTGGAGAAGAACCATGACTGAACGTCCACACCTCTGGCCAAATGCTTCCTGCTGCAGTAGCGGGTTCCTTTGCAACCATTTTGTAGAAGCATTTTTAGCATTACTGTTTTCAAGTAGCTTTGATTGACTGGTCTACTGAATAACTCAAAGCATCAACTCTATATGATTCATGTATTAACCTGGTAAGACATGTGGCGCCTTTATCTATATAACCACACCGTCACCTCTGCTGGTCTTGTTTACTGACTATGTTTGCATCATGTTCCCTGTTTGGTTTGTCGCTGCCCAGACATGTCCAATTGCTTACATCCTTCGGGATTTGACTTCATATTAACAGAACTCTTCTTAATCCCTAGCTGCCTTTGCTCCATTCTGTCACTTGGCACTCCTACAAATCATCATAGCTCTTTTTCTGTTTTCAGTTTTGAGAAAATGATGACTACCAGGCAAGACAGAACATTTCCATTATAAACTCAGTTATGAACAATATCATTGATTTAGCCTGCTGCTTTTGTTTCTGTGGCTCAGCAGATTCTCTGGGACAGCATGTGGTCCGTGGCCATCGATGTACCATTTTTTCACCTTCTGGACTTAGCAGAATTTATCTTACCGATTCAGCACTGCATTCACTGCAGTACATACAAAATGAACACTATCATATCCAAACACATCTTTGAATTCAGCTACTTTAAGGTGCATCCATTGCTGAAACAGAGCAAAAGGCAGTTTGTATTATCTCAATAGTAAAGTGTTACCAAAAGAATGGAATGCTCAGGAGTAGCTGCACGTGTGACTTGTCCTTGTGTGAACCAAAGCCACTATATATAGTACTAATTCTATTTGATAATATTTTCATTTGAGTGTGCTTTGCACTAAAATGAGCTTTTTAGTGCCTAAAACGTCTGCACAGCACTGCATTTATAAACAAACCGTTTAAGCTCACCAGGCTCTTTAGGAACACATGATTTTACCAGGCTGGCAGGATGTAGGCTAGCAGTTTTTTTTCATGTCACCTGAAGCCTCCATTCTGTTGAACTGATACTTACACAGTGTTATCAGTGTCACACCTTGCTTGCAGGGTGAAGGTAGATACGCTCCCAAGAAGGTCATGAGTTATAATAAGAAGCAATATCAAACCACAATAGCATTGTATTTAGTGAAGGTGAAGAAAATCACAAAAAAGTAAAAAAAAAATAATACATTTACAGAATATGCATGAAATTTGAGAACCTAAACCAGCACATACCAGTCCCTCTCCTCTGCAGGGGGAGACAAAAATAAGCAAAGGCTGTAACTGCTCAATAAATACCGAATCCAAGGAAAGTTTCTTCTAAATGGACACTTGCAACATAAAGTAAAAATAGTACGAACTAAATCAAATTACTTGGAAAAAAAAGCATTGCAGATGATACAAACCCCAGGAACCCCCTTTTTTAAATCAAACACTTCAAAGGGGATCTACTGGGCATGTCTGAACTTGCCCAGGCATTATTTAAGGACAGCTCAAAGTGAGATTGGGCCTTTTCCCAGACCAGGACACTAAGATGCAGCCCATGTAAGCATGAACATTTTAAACCTGCTGCTAGTACAATGATGTGAAGTTTGTAAACTATAAAATGTAAGATTGTGTACCAAGCTAGCAAACATTAATATTGCAATGAGTAGTACTAAAAGTGTGAGGGAAAGTGTATGAACTGCTATAAACTAGATGTTTAAGGCAGGGACTGAAAAAGGGAGATTACAAAAAGGGTAGATTTAACTAGGAAACGAGTTTGTACGTTCTGTCACAATCAGAGAAATCAGTATTGCTTGGAGGAGAAAACTAACAGCCAGTTCTAGCATCATGAGTGAAATGCATTGAAAGTAGTGCCATCATACACTGTCAAAATCCCCTTATTAAATATCCAATCTTTATTTGGGGGCATTATAAATGATGGCAAATGGAATAATGAATACTGGAAATACTACAACTATGTATGCAAATGTTATGGTTTATTACTTGCGCATTAATATCTGGTTCTTCTGTGTCACATGAAGCATGCAGTGATGATTAAGGTAATACCTGGAACGTTTTCATACCATTATATCTTGTCTTGATTTTCTATTATCATCTATCAGTAATGAAGCCCCACTGTAAAACACATTGCCAGACAACACTTTATTTTTCACCATGACTGTTAGGCTGAAACTTCAGTTGGTAAACAACTCAGAATACAAGTTTTGTAACCATGTTTGTTAAGGCGTCAATATCTTGGCTTCAGTTACCACTCTTTAAAACAAGAAATCACTCTGAATTTTTAGTGTATCATAGACACATCAGAAAATCTTATCAGTTTAGTTTTGAAGTTTTGTATTTTAATGACCACAGGTCAGATATAGGCAAACATAGTAATTAACAGAAAAAAATCTGTAATCTGCCATCCACAGTGGTGAACTGTATTGTCGGATCAGTATTAGTCTGTAAATAGGAATTACAGTAGTGAACCTATATCACTTAAACAAATCACAAAAATGATTCTTTCAGCATTTACAGGCCAGTTCTGTAGAGAAGGTAGTGGTAGAAGAATACCTGGACTGGTGACTGGGTGAATTGGAGGGTTTCTGCTCCAAACATATTGACATTGGTGCATTGACAGTTTAGCAGTTACACCAAAAAAGGCAGCAACTTTACAGTCTTTAAGGCAAAAACACAAACAGTAGTTGTCATTTCAGCTAACAATATTAGCCTAGTCTCTTTTCATCTGCCATCTTTTAGCCCAAAAACTAGTTTGTAAAGGATTCCTTAGCTGATATGAGTGTATAGAAAAACGCAACGTTTATATCAAAAACAAATTTTATAATCTTTAAAATAATCTGGATATAATAGACCCATGTGTGCTTGTCAGAGTGGAATTTGTACTTTTTTTTTGTTTATAAATGTAATGTCCTTAATGCCATTGTGTAATATCATAATGAAACTTGTATCTACTGTTATATCTCTCGCTCACTGTGTTCAGCATGTCACTGTTGACATGATATAATCGGTTTCTGCTCCAGGGAATCTGATTGGTTGGTGCTCAAGTCATTTGCATAGTTCATGCAGAATGAGAGCAGAGCAGAGTGAGGATGTGCATCAGTGGATGATCTGTCAGTTATATGTACATGTATTGTCACCTCTTAATTCATTAAAGTACATGAATTGAAAAAGAAGAGTGGAATCATCTTGCATGATATGACCGGTTACATCACATGTAAGCTACTAAAAAGTTCAGGTTGACTTTTAAAAATCCTGACACATCCCTGTTTAAGCATTACATGTATGACTACCATCACTGATGTTTTATGTGCACTTGTTTCTGATGTGGTTTGCTGTAGCTTTCGTTCTACCAAATTTTAACCAAAGATGTTCTGTCACTATAATCACATTTTGAAGTCTGTTAGTTATGTTAACATGGTTAATAAGTATTTTGAGATCATGTTTTGATAGATAGATGATGAACATACTTTCATTTCAAAACTTCAGAATAAATAAGACATTGAGATGTAAGCAGAGTCATCTAGAGTGGTTTCATATAAAGTGGTTTATTGTAGAGGAACTTATAGACTCTATCTTTACAGTGGTGGTGATAGGAAGCAGGGGTTGCCGTGTCTACATCACAAATATAGCCTTTTTGTTTACTACTCAAAACCAGTAGTGACCCTATACATCTTTTGAATTTTATATGTAATGCTGGTTATGGTAAAATAGTCATAAACAATCTTTTCTTTGGGGCCTAATTTGCCCTACAGCACCCAGGGGGTACCTATCCACCATGAACGGATTACAATAAATGGATTCAAATAAATGTTAAGCTTAAAAAAAGCTTATTACAGACCTATCTCACCATTTCATGTAATAGCCACCTGTAGGAGGCTTTCAGAGAAATCTCCAGATGTCTGGGTTCCATCACCACTGTAAACAATTCTGTTGCTGAATCTTTTTTTCTAGAATGGAGCAGTTCACACCAAACCACTCTGAATGACTTTGCTTACATCTCGATCACCTACATTAGTTGAATTTTTAAAAAATCACTGGAGTTCTGATAAACTGATTCATCATGTTTCAACTAAACTAGTACCAACATATCTGTTCCAACAAGTGTGCCCTAAAATATGAATGCTAATAAACAAATCTTGCAAAAGAAAGACATTTTGAGTGTGAGTGTGAGTGTGTGAATTGATATACAAGCCTAGGGTCATATAAGCACAAACTGTTTGATTTCAGTATCATGGTACTGCCCAGTGCACAGAATTCTTGTTGTATATTCTAGCTCAAAATTAGGGCTCATGTTTAATAATGGCACGTTTTGGTCTACCCTCTGGGCAAAACAACTTTCCCAGATTTTGTTGGCTCACAGCTTGAAACCGCTTTGAAACAAGCAAGGTTGACTAACTTTTTGCAATTGCATCTAGATTTCCTGCAGTCCTTGCATCAATATTGTGTCCACATTGCAACCCACAAACAAATCACAACATTCAGCAGAAATCTAACCCAACATCTGCCTCAGGAATGGTTACTTCACCTACAGGGCATACTTTGAAGTCCAAATTAAAGACAAAACATTATGTATGCTTCTTGCATTGCATGTTATACTTTCTATCTACCCTACATTTGTTGTTCAGTACTGATGCCCCAGTACAATTGAGAATTTTTTTGCCTGAGCACAATTCTAAAGAACGTTTTCATATCTGTCTAACCGTATGGCCAGGTATTTTAGTGTCTGTTCAATTTGTCTCATTTTGGTCATATTGGACTATAATAGTAGAAACTATTAATTTAATAAAATAAACAGATTCAAATTGCATGTGACCAAAAATAAAACAAAGGCATTTATGTCATTGTGAGGTATTTGCCAGTATTCATATACCTTTACATACATTTTCATAAATGGCGGTGATCATGAGGTTACATGGCACCTTACTTGACATTTCTAACGCTTCTCAAGGTCTTTTAGCAAATCAGTGTGGATTTGTATTGATGGGCCACTTGAGGGGTGGTGTATCACAACTAAAAGGCTACCTGGTTCAAGCTCCTGATTGAAGCTATATCACAGCTACATGGCTTCCTGTGCCGGCTGCTTGGATGATATTGGTGGTGTTTGGCTGCATGCATAAGCAGGGCTTTGACGGAGCTATGAAACTTTTTGGGCCAGCTGCCTAAAAGGTGCTACATAGAAGCTGTGTGTTTGAATCTGAGCTGGCTGTTTGCATGACACTGCATTGCAGCGTGACTGGTGGTGTTCAGCTGCATAGAACCCTACTTTTTCATGATTAAGGGCATTTCAGGGCCTCAAGGTTTTTAAGGCCAGTCGCTTGAGTGATTCATCTTGGTTGAGGAGTGCGACTGTAGGCAGGATGCCCACAACCATGCATTCGCATGATGGACACGCAAACTGCCAACTAACCCCACTCCTTGGACAGAATGAGACAACCAGCCCAGCTACACACATGATGTCCACATAGTCACAGCTCTTAACAAGATTTAAGGCTCTCCTAATGAGAGTCCAGCACTTCCCACATACCTTCGTGCGTCCGCGGTCACACGAGTCAATAGCAGAGTGCTACGATGTATATAATTTGTCCGGCCTCTAGATCAATTTGACCTTCGATTTGACTGTTTTGATTGAAAAACGACACACTATAAAGGGAACTTGAAGTAGCTGAAGTACATTCTTCAACTCGAGCTGCAAAGATCCACAGCAGAAGAAAAATGATAAATGATCGAGATAAATGTAGAGTAACAGGCCTGTTCGTTATTTCCCACCTCTGCTTATGATGTCTATAATATGAGACTTCCGACAGTGGAAGTAATCAACGTTGAGTTTGACGGCTCAAGCTGAATCTCTATCTCTCTCCTGCACACACGGAGACACACATCCTCCTCATAAATCCCGATTAAGCTGAGTGTCAGGGGCAGCGGTGGTAACTGTGGCTGCAGCGGCTAAGTCTAACGACCTTGTCTCGATGCTGTGATCATGTCGTTTAAGGAGTGGCGCGCGTTCTCCTGGGAGAAGCCCGCGGACTCGGCCTGGATATGTGAAGTGCTAAAGCCGATCAGGCCATGTCGGAGACAGCAAATGACTGCTAGGAAATATAGCCTATGGTGAGAAGAAGCCTTTTCTGCCTCCACTGTGTCAGTGTCGTGCATAGGCCAGCGTTGCTTTAAGCAGGGGATGTGGGCTAGGAGGGAATGTGTGTGTGCGTTGAGGGGAGGGCATGTACGTATGTACGTACTTGTGGAAAAGAGAAAAGTGTTGGTGTTGCGTGCCTATAGCGAGGATTAATCCTGCATGCTGTCACTGTTCTTTAATATCCCTGAATCAAAGACTTCCAGCCATATCACAATCGAAATTCCCCTTTCTTTGAAACACGGCTTCTTTCAAGTCCAAACAACAACAAGGACGGTTTGTGGTTTATTTGGCCTATTTTTTGCCTTTATCATCTCACAGTGTCATCTATTGTTATGCAAATGGGCCCCGGCTTGGCATTAAGAAAGAAAGCTTTGAGGATAACGCGCACCTTCATCGAAATTAGTGACACTCATTTTTAACGGGGGAAGTGGTATGTGCGCATGGGAGAGAGGCACACAGTGTACACGAGTGGGCTGTGGGGGTGGTATAGTAGTGAGTGAGGGACAAATGTAGAGCGGGTACGTATGGTAATAAGATATAATAGCAGCTCCCGTTCAGGCTGCCTGCCCTGTTTAAAATTCAGAGAGAATTTGCATCGTTAGGCAAGCTTTTCAAATATGCTAATCTTTCATTTTTCCCTCCTCACTCGCTTTGCTCACAGACATCTTTCAGTGCAATTACGTCCTATCAACTAACTCTCCTTAATAAGCCCAAGTATTCAGAAAAATAAAGAAATAAATCAATAAATAAAATAAGCATTGAACTGTTTCAGTTACAAAGTGGCTGCCTGCAGTACAAGTCTGTTTTGTGAGGGGGTCTGTTTCGATCATTTATTAGAGATTTGCCTTTAATTCTTTTCCTATATGGCTTCACCATGATGATGGTCTAAAATACATTTACATTCCATCAGAGTCAGGATCTTCAAATTGGTAACCTCACGGGAGATGGAAAAACATTCTGAATTTCTAATGGAAGATAATGTAAGCTGACTCTATTCCAAGCAGTTTGGGATCATTTCAACTGGCCCAATCTTCATTATATCTTTGCACAATTGAATAGACAGCTGAAAAAAAAACACTTTTTGTTTTTTAAACAAACTTTGTGTCACCAAGTTACAAGAACACAATGCAATAAATAGAAAAGTTTACAGTACATTTAACCACTTATATCAGGTTTTGACCACTGCCTTGCAAGTGGTTGATCTGGTTATGTAATGACATGCCGGTAACAGAATCCTTCTAAAGAAATAGCATGGCATAAAATCGAATTTACATAGTTTTCTAGATGTAGTTGATCAGCCAAAGCATATGCAGAGTACAAATTTGGATTCTTTAGTTTAGTATAGAGCTGGAGTGGTGAGGCTATCATTGCTAACAAACACTTAGTCACCTAGCCCAATTTACTTCTGTCAAAATACATTACCAAATCTCTCTCAACCCTCCCAAAGCAAATTCAGGTCTTCATTAAATTGCACAGACTCGCTGATGTGGTTTATGGCCCAGTATGACTTACTGTGAACTATAAAAATGAACAAAACTTCACCGCTGCAGATAGGCTGGTATTCACAGAGCATGATCAGCACTCTTACTCCTGAGGTGGTTGTGAAAACTGATTATGTTGTCTAAAGTGGTTTCCTGCAGTTTTGTTCATTTTAAAAGTTCACAGCAGGTCATTTTGTGTTCTAAACTGTTTTTACAGAAAAGTTTTGGACATTTGGGTGACCATTGAGTTCTAGTGTTTGCTAGGAATTTGAGTCTTTCTGCTCCCATTTCAAACTAAAGAGGCAAAACTTGGAAACCAAACATCTGTTGTAAGTGAAAAATTGTGTGAATTAGTCGACAGTATATTTTAAACAAGAATAATGTTTCCAAGCAAAGTGACACAGTGGCTCAAGTTTATTTAGTGTGTGTCACCTGAACAAAACTTTTTTATATATATATACTTCCACAAAGCATTTACACATTTTTTCAGCAAAAGTGGTTGTGTGTTAGCTGAAACTTGTCAAATTGAAAGTGTAATAAAGTGCAGTTCAGTAAAAGTTGTGGCTGTAGTATACTGTCATCTTTACGTTGGTCCCAAATCTGCATTAAACACAAGTCAACTCGAATACAAGTCAGTGTTTTTGACCTGAAGCGGTTTGGTGTGATGTGTAAAACCTGATGCTGTGACGTGAGGACAATCTAAAACGTAAACCATATCAGCCTGCAGTTACAGCACAAAACTAGTAAAGCCAAGTAATTCTAAAGTTAAAGGGCAGAATGGAAGCCTGGACCCTCCAGTAGGCTGTGGGGATTTAAGGGGTTAATAAGTGCAAACAAGACATTTTATAAATGGAAGATTAGAAAGAAGGTCCAGATGCTTTTAATAGAGATTGGGTTTTAGTTGTGTTTGAATACAGTGAGGGAATCAGCTGCTCTCTGCCTGATATTCTGTACAGGTTGGAAGTAGAAGGATGGCTGAGTTGTGTAGAAGTTGTGACTGTAGTATATTGTCATCTTTGCTTTGGTCACAAATCAGCATTAAACACAAGTCAACTCAAACACAAGTCAATGTTTTTGCTCAAGACCTGAAGCTTTTTATGTGGTATGTGATTCCTGATGCTGTGATGTCAGGACAATCTAAAACTTACACCATATCTGCCTGCAGTTACAGCACACAAAGCCTCCATGCAGGCACTTTTAACTAGCACAGTGTTTGAACAGTAGTTTTAGAACCATTTCATCTTTGCTAGATGTAATAATTGTGCTATTAATGTAGAACAACATATAACCCAACGCTGAAAGCTGTTATGTTTCTTGCTATCATTCACATAAAATACACCAATAAATAAATAAATTAATTTAAACTAGCATTGAAATAATGTTTAGATTTTTATCACTGGGGGCTGTTACTGTGTTCACCAGATGCAGGTCTAACAGAAAGCCAGTGTAGGAGATGCAGCAGAGTGACATGGGTGAACTCTTAACTCTGAAGACAAATCGTACTGCTGCATTCTGGATCAGCTGTGAGGGCCTGATAGCACGCATAGGAAGACCAGCCAGGAGTGACTCAAGAGTAAGCACCTCAGTGACCTCCCTAGAGAGAGCGAGTCGAACACTGTGGATGTTGTAACAAAGAAACCTGCAATCAGGGTTGAGGACTAGGGCTTGCAGCATGAGACAAGACCAATACCTGCTAGACGCCAATGCATTTTCAGGCTGATAAAATACTGCTCTTTGTTGGATTTGCTGCACAATTTCATTCAGCACCACTGATACAGTACTTTATTTCCAATAATGTTAGCTTGTGAGAGGTTTAAATCTGTGGTAGGGTCATCAAAACACAAGCAGACCAACAGCATCACAATTGAATGGGGGAAATCCATGCAGGGCATGACTCTTCTCCTCTAAAGCTATAAGACCTCCAAAGTGTGGAAATGATCATCGCCTACAAAAGGCCATTGTTGGTTGTTTCTCTGGTATAAATCAATGCTTCTTCTCTCAGATCTTCTTGAACAAGGCTGATTTTGCAAGAGAAATCGAAGTGCACAAAAGACTTTTCAACAACAGAGCAGCATTTGCAAAGGGCCTGGATTTGTTGAGTCAATGTAGCTTTTTAGACATTTTCACAATGAAAGGAAAGGCCAGAGCAGCAAGGGAAAGATTTTTTTCTTTTTATTATCGCTGCAGAATTGAGCTACTCCTTTTGTGCCTCTCGTTTTCAAAGGACACCTGTAATGTTTAGTTCTAATTTTGTATTAAAACATTCAATTTAATTTTCTGCTTAACGGTCTGCCTGAAAAAATTCTAAGTATAAAAAAAAGTTTTCAGTAGGGTCGTTGTAGCTACTTATAATGGTAATGTGAAACACACAACCGGGTGGGTGGCGGAATGCAGACTTAATGAGCAAATGGAAGTTTCTGTCGATCCCTTCTGCAAAGAAGTGCTTATCTGGGCCAAGTGTTCAGTCTAATCAATGAAGCCAGAGCGTGCTGAAAGTCTGCCACACAATTCTGCTTGCTGGAGGAAGTAAAGAACTGGGAAGAGATCAAAGTCTGGCATGGAGAGCCTCCACACTGGCCTTGGCTTTGAGCTTCATGCTGACATAGAATTCATTCTTCCTTTGAGGAAAGCAAAGTACGAAGAATAACCATGTGTCCGACATGATTCAATAAAAAAAAAAAGTGTTTATAATTAGCATTATAAATCCCGACCCCGACAATTAACAGATATGGGTGATGAAAGCGGGACTGTTCAGTCGTAAACTTTTAAGTTTTTAGTTGCTTTAGCTGCTAATGCTGGTATAAAAGTGGGCAGCAATACTCTGTTTGCAAATGGGGTCACGTTACTGCATTGCCATGGTGCGAACTGCAGATGGAGAAAAGAATCTTGATTTTCTACACAGGGAACTCTGTCACAAAGTCTCCAAAGTGCAGATGGTTTGCATTGTTTGCAGTTGCTCAGAATAAATTCACCAAAGGGACAAATGCAGTAAACTGACCTTGCAAGCCTTTATCTGCGGTCAGGACGAGGCTGAGAGAGCTTCTAGTTCATCAGATTCTTGTATGAATTTAGTGGTATTTATTGTAGCTGTTGTTTTAAATCAATCGCCAGTCACGACACACACAGACCAATACAGTGCTCAGTTTTACCGACTTTGCAATGCTGAAGTTAACTTTTCATTCACCAGTTTTTTTTTCTGTTCCACCTTAAATGATGCAGCACACCTCAGAACTTTACGTTAAGTACACAGCCGTGATGTTAATGTGGAGAGTTGAATGTTTATTGGTTAATACACAAAACAGTCAAAGAAAACAAAACATTGTGGAGTTCTTTGGTACTGAGGGTGCCCCAACCACAAGAATAACATGAACCTCAACATGTTTTCTATGTTTTCATTTGTTTTCTTGAGCAGAAAGACGCCAGGATGAGAAAATTCATAACATTAGACATTAAACCAACGTAAGCTCTTCACCTCCATCTTGTCCGTTCTGTTTTTACACTGGATTTCGAATGTTGTTGGAATGATGGGAGAAAAAACACCTATAGGACTGTTTGGAGAAAAAACATTGCATATTAAGATGAGAGAAGAGAAGCCTTTTAAAATATTAGCTTAATTGTCAGCACAAGTTAAAGTACTGCGAACATCACCATTTTTTCAGGACCACAACCAAATCCTTTATCAGTCATCAGATAACCAATTTTAGGCTTTTGCAGCATCCAGTTTCAGCTACTGTTTGTGAAGGGGACATGCATTCAACAAATGCTTGTACAAGCCTCAGTTTTAGTAAATTTGGTACAGTGTGCAAAATGCAAATAAAACAGTCAAAATAGTGACATTGCATATCCGATATTGGAAATACTTAATAAGCACAAATACTGTTCATTGCCGCATGCGCAAATATAAGTTATGACTGTCCTATGCACAGCAAACGTCTCTAACATGCAGAAACACTAGTGACTTCTTTAGGCCCCACCTCACATGACATGGACTGATGCCAAATGTGTATTGTGGGCTGATAAGTCAATGCTTAATATTATTTATGTAATAATAATAATAATAATAGTAATAATAAATGTTGTGTTTTCAAGGAAAAAGAAGAAATGAACCATTAAGATTGTTACCAGTGTAAAGTGCAAAAGCCAAGGTCTGCCATGGTATTAGTATCACTGCATGAGTAACTTTACATCTGTGATGACACTTTTAATGCTCAGATATTTCCACATTTTGGAGCAACATATGCTGCCTTCTAGATGACGTCTTTTTCAGGGCTGTCCTTGCTTCATACACAGCATACAACATCATACACTGGTTGCAACAGCATGGCTGAGTGATTAGAGAGTGATGGTGCTAGACTAACCCGTCTGCAGTTCAGGCTTGTCTCCCATTTAAACAGTGTGATGCATTATACAATGCAGGATATAACAACAGACCCTGTGTAGTTATACAGCTGAAGACTTGTATAATGGAAGAATGGCAAAGTACTTCACTTTCACTTCACAAACTGAATCAAATTGCTGTCTTTAATCTCCAAACAGTTATTAAATCTTGTTTAAAGGAAAAGTGATGTAACACAGTGGTAAACATGCTCCTCTCCTAAGGACATCTAATATCATGCTTTTGTGTGTGTGTGGTTTGTTTTTTTTTTCAATTTAATACAGGTCAAATGTAATTTAATAATCACTGTTTTCTGTTTTTAATAGCATTTCACACAGTGTTGCAACTTTTTTGGAACAGAAACTGCCCAAGTGTAGGAGGGGAGAGAATGCTGAGAACTTGAGCTGGGGGTCTGGGTGGCTTTTGCTTTTTTCACGTTTGTATCTCATCACTTTATTTTCCAGACTGATCTGCTGCAGAGCTTGGCTGATTCATCTTTGTTTGTTACAGCAAATTTGCCTGTTCCTGCAGATGAGAAGTTTGCTTCTTGCAGCGCCGTCTTTACAACTGTGCTGTGGGAGACTTCTGCGAACAGCAGATGGTCATACTTTCATTCCTGTATTGTGGGCGCTGCTGGTGATTTCAGTGACAGTCGTTTTAGAGTTTTTCTCCACAGCTCTGATTTCGATCCCAAATTGCAGTTGCTCTGTCAGTGTGGCTGTTACATTCATCACTGATGAACCGATTTCTTCAGCTATGGTTTGATCAAAACTTTATTAGAAATTATGAATAATATTTTTCTTCCACAGAAAGATCTGCAGTCTTCTTTTTCATTGATGCCAAAGGCAGATGCTAATGAGCAGCATTGGAAAAATGTCTATTTGAGCAATAAACAAAAAGTTAATTTTGGAAGAAAAAAAAGTAAACACAACATTTGCAGCAATTGACTACTTTTCTACTTATGTAAATGTTTATATTTCACTAACTTAATTAAAAAAAATAAATGCAGGTGTGGGATGCACAATAGCTTGGACCCATTCTGTGGCAAAATCTTAGAACTCGATAAACTTGGTAGGCTTCATTGACTAATTAGGATTTGCTAGGCAAGAAAAGAATTGTTGGTGTAATAGGTTCTCTCACCCCTCAAACTGTGTGCTAACACTCATCCACCATGGGCTCCTCTAAGCAGCTTGTTGAGGTTCTGACATTGAAGCTAACTGATGCCTACAAAGCAGGGGAGGCTATGAAAAGATTTTAAAGACCTTCCAGCTCAACGTTTCCACTGTCTGAAATGACAGTTAAGGGGAAAGCAAAATCTTTTTGTTCATTAAAAAACTGAGCTGAAGACGATGCAGGGGAAGCCCCTGATAAGCAGAGGCAGTCTTTGCACTATAGGCAAAAGTAGATACAGTAGCAGCCTAGAGCCTTCATGAACCTAAGACCACATAAAAATACAAATTAAATATAACGCATGTGTTAATTCGATATTGCAATGCAGCCCCACCCATTGGTCATGTTTGTAATGGACTATTCCAACTGCATAAAGACAGCCCGGTAGGAACAAAGCAGAAAGCGATTTTCTACATTATGGACAGGAGGTGCTTTCCTGACTGTTGAGAGAAAAAATCAAATAGTGATGCATTGCAGATAATGCAAAAATGCAGAGAAAAGCAAAATGTTTGTTGCTAAATTACACTCTCAAGGCTAACTTAATTTTTAAAGTCAAAAGGCTGCACAGGCTTAACAAATCAAACATAATGCATTCATTTAATATAGATTTCTTAGATGTTGGGGTAATTGTTTTAAGTTAAAGGATCTAATTAATTACTTTTATGTTGTACCATGTAATTATATAATACATTATTGGTACCATTTTAAAATAAGACTACCCTTATAAAGCAACTATGAATAGTTAAGAATTGGAGTTAATGGTTATTAGTTAGTCACAAGCACTTTACAAAGTACTAATATACAGTCATAACACTTTCATGAAAAAGACAAAAATCTGATGAATATGAATGTGTTGAAGCTGTCAGTTTTGATGCTGACTGATGGAGAAGACAAAGTGAGAGCCGTAGACATGAAAATCTAAGCTTGAACAGTATTCATGAATGCGGTTTCACTGCTAGGCAAATAACAGCTCACTGATGAAAATGTGTATGATTGTGAGTTAATTAATAACCATAAATAAACTCATTTTTACATTTTACACCATTCATAAACTCTATCAAAGGTAGTCATGTTCTAATGTCATACCATAAAAAAAGATTGTAGATGATCTAAAAAATAGATTATTTCTTTTTCTTATTCTTATTCTTTAGATATATTATTAATATCTGAAAATCTGAAAAAAATGTGTTCAGATAGATTTAATACATTAAATGAGACTACAATAAATAAGAAAAAAATAGTAAACTGTGGAAGTTACTTCAGCTTAACTTAATATATGCTCTGAGTTCATCACTGCACAGGTTAACAACCTAAAACGGTCAGTCCTCTTGCATGTACCACAAATTTCATGTTGCTTTTGAAGACTTCAAGAACTAAAGCCACATATCAAGAGAATGCTTTAGACTGTAAGTCAGGTTAAGGACAGATTTCTCATGTTGACCTAAATCTATCCCTTTTTATTCCCTGTGGCGCTGATGTGTGATCGCAAGGCTTTAAGACGCAGCTGTAGCGTTTAATTGAATTCTGATTGAAGAGGACTCACAGTAAGCTGAGAGCTGTTGAATAGCCTTGAGTATAGCCTCAGATGCAGCTATCATACATTCCATTTAGTCAACAGATGCCTTTACTCTCAACTTCTGCACATTTCCAATCAAGCAACCTCCCAGCCTATGACTAATATGTTGTCTGTGTATATGATGGTAGGCACTGTTTGTCAGTATAGAGATATACAGAAATGGCCAAGCTTTTTCATGATGGATGGATGGATGGATGGATGGATGGATGGATGGATGGATGGATGGATGGATGGATGGATGGATGGATGGATGGATGGATGGATGGATGGATGGATGGATGGATGGATGGATGGATGGATGGATGGATGGATGGATGGATGGATGGATGGATGGATGGATGGATGGATGGATGGATGGATGGATGGATGGATGGATGGATGGATGAACAAATTCTCAATGCAATGTTCAAGTGTTAGTCATTCCAAACCCTGATTCCATCAACAACTCCAGCAAAGTGGCTGATTTAAGAACTTTAAAAGGAAGAAACCGTTCTGCCTGTCAAAAGGCTCTGAACAGATCAGTTGCCAGTCTCACAAAGAAAGATTTCTTTTTTTTACCAGCTGACTCAGGATCCTTGGATGATTTTCCATCCCACAGAGTTGGATGACTTTTTTTGTTTTGGGCTACATCACCATGGCAACTTATGATGCATGCTCCGCTCCAAGGCAGATTATGTTCAAAATTTCACACGATAAACAGCTTTTTTGCCAATCTGTGGACTTTCTTTTAATTTTTAACTATACTGATACAATAAACCTGTAAAAGGAACAAGCAGGAACCCTTTCATCTGTACAGTCACAGAAATTAGAGTTATGTAATATCTGAAGATCCTTCTAATGGCCTAGAAATGTACCTCCATCCAGCTGCCCATAACTCCAGGTTCTCAGAGTTCTCTCCCCCTCCCCCAATCAGTCCTCCCTCACAATACCACCATGTGTTGAAGGCATGGATTTGCATCCCTAGACAGTACGATCCCTCCAGTGGAATTTGAATCTTTAGTTTGAAATATTGGTGCAACAGTCTGCTTTACTTCAACTCGTACTACAACATCCTGACAGTGTCTTTGTTTTTCTTGCAATTTAAAACGTTGCAGAAGTTTAAAGCATGAGCACACGCTTCCTGCACCAGTAGAGGCATATAAGTTTCACTTATATAGGTCAATACAAATGTCTGGGTTGCACAACTACATGTGTTGTAAAGCTGATAGTTATGTGATAAAAGCAACTTCAAAAATGCCATTTTAAAAACTCCACAGGTCAGTAGAGTGTGACGTTCCCTTTCCAGTCAGCCTCAGGGAACAGCAAGTATGCTGTGCACCAGATGCTGCAAGTTTGCATCCAACTTTGGCGCACCATAGCTTGCGTTTGTTACAGGTCTGGAGAGCCAGAGTGCCATTTTCCAAAAACATAAGAGTAACCAAAATCAAAATTATAGGCCATTATGCCCCCTCTCCCATGACACCTGACTTTTTATTGTACACGGAAAAAAAAATCACGGAGGATTTGACTTGACGTTAGTGTCCTGGCTGCATCAATATTTTATATGCTTATTTAGAATTTATTTAATATAGGTTGCTCAAATGTTGTGGTAACAGTACCCATTACAAGTTACTGATGGATGTAATATTTGAAGTTGAAATAATGTTTCATAAAACACAGATTCTTGTTTCCGAAATTCAATTAAAATTCAAACCTAAAACTCAAAAAAGGCAGCCCAGACACTAACTTTTTAAAAATTAGAACAACTTAATTTTTTTGACAGTGTAGTCTTCAGGAAAGTAAAGAAAACAAAGTGTAGTATCTATATTTTGAAGCACTGCAGAGCTGTAAAGTCATCTAGGACCACAGCCTTGTTAGTAGAGGTTGATGTGCACTGAGGTGTTAATGTTGTTACTGTCATAAATACTTGATCAAGCACATGTCTACATCAAGCTTCATCACCCAATCAGTAAAGTTGACAAGTGGGCTAGTTTGTGCAACCCCTGTGCAAGAGGTGGTGATTGCTGGCAACAGTCAGAAATTGCTTGTTAAATGGTTAAAATCATTAGGGGCATTATAACCTAAACATGTAGGCAGTAATTGTGTTTTAGATATGGCACCAAAATACTAAAAGTTAACTGAGTTTTAAGTACAAGTCCCAAGTAAGCAAGCCAAGAATGACAGCGGCAAGAAAAACTCTCTTAGAGCAAGATAAAAAAACCTCAAGAGGAACCAAGACTCAAGAGAAACCTCTGGTCTTCCTCTTGGTCAGCACTGGTCAGCACTCTGGTCAGCACTGAATAGCAAACCAATATGAATGAATTAAAGTTAATAAATTGAATATTATACAATATACATATTATTATGAATGAATATGAATTATAATTTAATATAAATCTTACATCATATAAATAAAACATAAGATTACACCATTTATATTCAAGTACTGTTAAAACAAAAAGAAATGTGCCTGTCATAGGACATAATTGATGACTACTGCTAGAGGCCTGACAGAGTAATAAATATGAAAAACAATGATTCCCATTAGAAGCATATCTCAATGCAAATAAAAGTTAAATTCATGAACACCAGTGATTATGGTAGAAGTCCATCAATGAAAGTGAAAGTGAAAATGTTTGAGTTGTTGTACTTTGCAGACAGCAGTATCACCCCTAGTCAGAACTGATTATAGCTAAAGGGTTAAAGTCATTGTGAGCATTATAACCTAAATTAATTGTAGCGTTACTTTTGTGTTGTAACTGCAATCATAAGCTCCTTTAATATAGAAGATAGAAAAGACTACAATTAACCAACACTGTGGTGTATTAGTGGAAAATTGATATTTAGATTTCTATAATGTTGCATTATTTTCTGCTCTGTTGACAGTGTGCCAAGATGAGATGAATAAGTGGGGATGTGCCTTCAGCCGTATATAAGGAAAATATTAGCAATATCTGTTTGAACCAAGATGGGTCATTGTGGATGAAAAGCCCACCCACATTGAAAATGACAGAGATGGATTCTGAATTGCGCTCTGAAGTAATGGATTGTTTGGGCTGTGTTTTCTAATATGACTCTGTGTGGTGAGACAGGAGAGGAGGAGCAGAGTCGAGCGTTCTCCTGCCATACTAATGTCGGGGATTTAATTTGAAGTAAAGCAGGAAATTGATTCTCGCTCTGCAGCATCACACACCGCACAGTAGCAGTGATTAAACTGTAAGGAACAGCGGAGGCTCCTGTGCTGTGACTCATGTAAGAGAGCCCCTCTTGGGATTTCAGCGCTGTGTAAGAACAGTGGTAGGATATGGTAAGACAGTTGAACCACCAGTAAATCTCACCATCAGGTATTTTATTGCACGTTAATGAACAAGGTGGTTGTCATCATTTAAGCAGCAACATTTTTAGTATGTACAGCCAATGTTCCTGAAATAAACATCATTTCATGCAGAGGTATTTACATGATCAGATAACTTTTCACTTTTTTTGGACTTTCAGATTAAACCAGTCTCTTGTTATCTTGACCATTGTCCATTATGCCCAATGTCCTTTGGCTTTAAGAATAATTACATTAAATGCCTTACCTTGATCATTGTCCACCATTGCCCATCCTGTGGTTCCATTTCAGAATTTCACCTACTGTTCCGAATTGAGAATTGGGATTAAGGTCTGGTCGATACAGCTGGTCAGTCAACCATATCAGTGCTCAGGTTACCATTAAAATATATATATTTTTAATAAATATTATGCATATTTACAACATTCTGGCAACAAACATGTGAGTTTAATTGTTTTTTCATCCTCTTTAGATAACATAGCATTGTTAAGGACCACATCAAAATGAGTAAGATGGAAAGATATAATTTTTTAGCTTAAAGTATATTACAGATGCTTGTTGTCTTTTTATGGATGTGCAGCCCAGATACAACAGGGAGGATGAGAATGTAATCTCCATGCCACCCTGACGACTAAGAGTGTTGGTTTGGTGGCAACATTGTTGGTAACACGACGACCCACCCCTCATTTTCATTAAATCAAATACAAACATGCCTAAACATCATCTTGGAGACATCCTCTGGTGAGCACATTGGAATTCTCTGAAGCTAAGCTCAAAATGAGAACTCTAAATCAGTTTAACTGAGAAACCACAAGGAGATTTTATCAAGTATTGAAAATTGTTGTTTATGAGGGTGAAAATGACTGAAACTGCCTAAAAAAAGGTGAACATTTCTTGCGAACTGTCATCTGCAGTGAGGATGTGGATGAAGGAACTTCCTGTTTGAGTTTTTTGTAGCTGTTTTGAATCTATTACCAGTGAACAGTCACAGCACCCACATAATATATTACTCGCTCCGAGCGTGAAGTCAGCTTTAATTTGCTGTTTTTTCCCTTTCCACCTTAAATGTATAGGCTAACTGCTGCACCATTTAAGGTGGAACACGGCAACAGGAATAAAAAGTTGACTTCAGCTTTGTGTGGTTGGTAGGAGGGAGTATTGTATTGTGTACAGTTAATCTGAGTGTGCACTAGAGGCAGATTTAAAACCGTACATTCTGTTAAAGTTAATGATGAGGTGCAGCAGAGTTGAATGTTTGTTGCTGGTTAATCCACAGCACAGTAAAAAAAAACCAAACAACATTGTGGAGCTCCATGATACAGACAGTCAACCAACTGCCAATAGCTACTTTTGTATGTTTTCGTTTGTTTTCTTGAGTAGAAGGGCTTCTGGACGAAAGGGTAGTTCTTATATCTGCTGTCTTGATAGCAGCTGATCTTAGTGTAGTTATAAATCACTCTTTATAACATCAGGATCACGCCCAGCATATGTTGTGGTGCTGTTTCTCCTTTCTCTCATAATATCATCTAAACTAGTGCAGTACGGGCTGCTCGCCCCCATCTCGTCCATTCTGTTTTTTTACTTACTGCCGCCACCTGGATTTCAAATGTTGTCGGAATGACGCAAGTGAAAACAGCTTACTGACGTGATATCAATGGCCAACAATAAAGGAACACTTCGGTACCAACGCACATCTGAATAATTCTAACTTTCTGCATCTGACACTTTATTTAAAACGAATGAGTTAGACGGCAGCTTTGTTGAAGTTCATCTCTAAAGACGCCTGTACGAGAGCTGTTTCATAACACTTCACTGCAAAAATGGAAGCATTAACTAAAAAGGCTGACGTGTTTGCTTCAGGTTCGCGTGGCCTCTGCAGGGTCTTGTGTGACACTAAAAGTGAAAGTATAACTCCTTAATATTACTTCCCACCAAAGATAATGCATACAACCTTGTTCAAATATTGGTAGGGACAATTCCATCTTCTCTAAATATTGGTCAGGACATATCCCTACCATCCCTGACCATCCATATGCACACCTATGCACATGCCGGCGACGTCTACATTTATAAAACTGAAGTTGGCTTCTTATTTGAATTTCTCATTACACCTTAAATGGTTCCAGAATGTAACTGCTGCTTCATTTAAGATGGAATGGGAAGTTCAGATAAGATGCCAACTTTAACCTCATTTTACTCCTTCATCTGAGAGCGCAAACCCACCAGACAGTTCTGGGAGCACATTGTGAATTGTGGCATCGAAAATCTGTACGCCATCATCAGGGCATCTGTAGGGCCAGTTGTTCCTGTTACCATGCCCATTGATGAGAATTGCCTCTGGGTTGTATAAGCTGGCCGCATTAGTGAAGTATATAGGGTCGCAGGAGTTTGGTGTAAGCGTAAAAAGTTTACCTTCGTGTTTACACTGTATGCCAAGCAAGAAGATTTAGGCGAAACTTTAAAAAATATAATTTTTTGGAAAAAAAAGCTTTTCCATTACCATTCCATTCTTTTTTAAAACTCAGTTGGTGAAAAACCCGCTATTGTCTGTGTTAAAGCTGTGTATTGCACAGTTAGTGGAAGAGTGGGTTAAACTGTTGCACTCTTCATGTGATAGGATTGACTTTTGCCAACAATAGGCTAATTAAAAAAATTATAAAATTATAATTAAGCAGCCTATTTTTGTTACAGTGCCATTAAGAATGTTACAAGATAAATGTGCTCTGTTCTGATTGGCTGCCCTGTTTTGTAAATGATATTAAAAAGGATACATGTTTTTATGACACCACATATATTATATTTTGCACAGTTGATCTGTTGGTGTGCGCTGGTGATGGATTTAAAATAGTTCTGTTATGTAAAAATGTTAATGGAGAGCTGCGTCCTGACCATTGAAGAACAGGGTGAAAGGGGGCTAGCAAAGTATGCAGAGAAACAGATGGACTACTAGTCTGTAATTGTTGAACTACACTATGCAAATATATACTAATTGGAGCATAGGACAAAGAGGTGAGTGTGTTTAGCTCACTTCAAAAAGACGCAACATTCTTTACAGAAGATTTACATTCTATCAGTGTTACATCCTGGTTATCTTGATAGTTAGCTAGAATTAGGAAACATTAATTTCCTGTTCTATAAAAACAAACTTAACTGCTGTTCCAGTTTAATTCACGTTACTATTTATTTCACATCATCTGTTACTCGTTAAACTAATTTTTTTGCTTTACAGTACTTTGAAATTTTTCTTTAGGGAGGGATTTTCCCAATTTCCCTTACTATTGATACTGTCAGCAGCCCTAGCCTGCTGTTTGGCTGACCGTGATAGGTGACCACCCAGGCCCCGTGCCATGAGGGGGTGACACTCCGTCAGATGGAATACTGTGCTTGTGTTATTTGTCCTGCAACGTGAACTTTATTCTTATCTATTTATTTTGAAGGGAAGACATTTTACACTGCATTTACATGAATTACCTGGATTTTCTAGCTGATTGTCGGACATGAGCTCATTAGATGTAGCTACCTGCTGCCATCAGTTTCACTCATTTTCTGTTTAGTTATCATCTTCACTCAGTTTTCAGTTATTAAGAGATTTAGTTCACGTTTAACTGCTTCCAGCTTCATAGCCAACATAAGCTTCCTCAGAGTTAGCAGAGGCTGAGTTTGCTAGACTTGAGAAGAAATTGAGAAGAAACTGACTGATCCATACATGAAATGTGAATGTATTTGAAATGGATATCATCTCAGTCCAACAGCAACGCCTACTGAAAGACCACACTGATGCTAGGATTAACATATGGAACAAGCAGAGTGTTTCCACTCGGGAATAAAAGACCACGTTAACACCAGTGCAGTTTCCACACAGATGGCCTTATCTCGAATGAACAATAACAGAAAATAAAACAAGACTTGTTTACTTTTGTCTCCATATAGTCCACTGGGAATAAAATAAGAGTTTGGATACAATCCAAGTAACTGATTCCCTTCAATTCACATCTTACATATTTTAAGGCTAGAAAATTATACAGAAAGAATGAAGTTCCCTTTTTATAATCATTTAAATATGTTTTTAAATTTGAAGGAGGTTTTCAACAAGCACAGAATGAGTATACAACAAGACCACACAGCTACTGATTCAGACAATCCATTTGAACATTTGATCGGGACCTTACGACAAAATATCCACACACAGAATAGAAAGAGAGACTACTCCGGATATTCAGAGCTCCATCAAGACGGCTGGTGCTCTTGTGAGTTACAGAGAAATAAAGATTTGTTTATTTTTGTCTGTGCTGTGCAGGAGCGCTGTGTAAAAGTGGCGATTCACATCAACAGCACCGGGAGTTTATTGATTGTAGCTTTATGCTGGGTAAACTGAGGGAGATGCAGCTTAACTTTTTTTAGTTTTCGTGTGCGGCTGGTGCTGGTTAGCTGCTCTTTATTAAAGTTAATATATTTATTTTAATATTTGGTTAGCTGTGTTATTTGTGTTGTGTTGTGTTCTAATGATAGTGCTGCAAGACATTCACAATCATGTGTTGATAGTTATTACAATCAGAGAAACCTATTGCTTGCTGTATTGCCTAATCAAACCTGCTGCCAGGCCTGTCACCAAAATATCAACAAAAATAAATAAATAATTAAATAAACCTTTTTAAAATTATTTTTTTTATTATTATTTTTCATAGTTTTAAACTATTGAAGATTTAGCTGTGTAGGAAAGTTTGAAACGATTACAACTAAATGTAAGTGTTTAAATATGTACAAGAAAAATATATTACGTTCAATATTTAACCCTTAGAACCCCAATTTTGGTGTTTTATTTCCCGTTTTTGTCAGTTCCTCTTTCTCTTGTTATAACTCAATTATTTTACAGCCACATGTGTTTTTTTTGTCCCAGAAGTCATTTGGCTGCTCAAAAATGTAATCACTTAAGATGTAAATAATAACAGAATTTTGATGTCTTTGTGGAATTGGTCATGTTTTGTCTCAAAATTTTACCAAGCATGAAGTAGTTTACCACAAACCTCTGTGTCCATGAATCCCCCACCCTCCTGCCTTTATCTAAGTGGGAAGATTAATCACCAAAAGCTAAACTAAACAAATATGTTTTCAGTCTAAACTTAAAGGTTGAGACTGTGTCAGACTCGCGAACATTAATTGTGAGATTATTTCAGTTTGGGGGCTTTGTAGGAAACAGCTCTTTTCCCCAGGTCTTCTGAATTTTAGGAACTAATAGAAAAACAGCCTCCTGTGATCTGAGTAAACATAGTGGTTCTTAATAGAAAATAAGATCTTGCAGGTACTACGGTGTGAGACCGTGCAGGGCTTTATACGTCACTAAAAGAATTTTATAGTCGATACAGAAAAGAATAACGTGACCTATAGCGTCAAAAGCGGAACTTAGATCGAGTAGTACCAGCAGAGATATGTGGCCCTGATCAGAGGCAAGAAGATAATTTGTTATCTTAACTAGAACCGTCTCTGTGCTGTGGTGGGGCCTAAAACCAGATTGGGATTTTCATATATGTTGTTCTTATGAAGAAAAAGAGAGTTGCTAGGCTACAGCTCTTTCTAAAATCTTAAAAATAAAAGCTAAGTTGAAAATAGGTCTATAGCGGAGCAGCTCGCTGAGGTCAAGATTTGGCTTTATCAAAGATTTATCATTGCTACTCTTCCTTCTATAACCATATTTTGTCAGATGATGGGTAGGTTAAAGGTATCGTTTGAGCTTTTTGTCTAATAATCTCAATTTTGTTATGGAAGTCCATAAAATAATTGCTGCTATAGTTGATGGGTATTTGAGGTTCAGATCCTGCCTGGTTTTTAGTGAGTTTTGTGATTGCGCTAAATAAACCTCTAGTATTGTTTTTGTTGTGTTCGATAAGTGTGGACAGGTATGCTGAGCGTATTTTAATAAGTGCCTTTCTGTAACTGCTTAAGCTGTCCTTCCAAACAGAGTGAAATACCTCCAGCTTGGTCTCTCGCCATGTGCGTTCTAGTTTCTGTACTGTCTGTCTTATTATTTTATTGTTGTATCAGAGTGAGCTTTTTCTGTTGCATCATTTTAGTTCACCAGTCTGCAATGTTACTGCTGTTTCTAGTAATGGTAGGTTCTGCCCCTTCTAACCACATATGGATTACACTGGTGTGTTGAGGCCTGTCCTGAGTAATTAAGCTGAAAAGACAAGGAACGATTTTTGACGCCCTTAGTCATCAATGGGGCTGAAAGGGTTAATCTCATAAACTGGATACAAATTCAGACAACACAGTCACCAACATGATGACACCTTAACTACATTTCATCAACACTTTAGAAACTCTGCAAAGCCAGTCACAGCACAACAGAAATATTTCATCAAGAGTCTGAAAAGCAACGGAATGTCTGTGATAGAAAATTCACTGATAGAAGTTAATAAGATCAGAGACTCACATTCCAGTAATGATAAGTTCAGGGTAAATTGGACTGGTGGTCTGACATGTCGTCACTGTACTATGCCAGTTATCGATCATATCTGGTATTTCTGGTTCCTGTAAATGAACTTTTCTTGACATGTTGTCTGTTAGAAACTAAAATAGGTCCTCAAATAAAAATTCAGGGAAAAATCGTTGTTTAGCTGCTTCCCCCACCATCGGCAAGCTTCTGTCTTTCTTAACTATCTTGAGCTGCAACACTGATTTTCCTCAAAGTGGTGCTGCAACAAATGGGTTCACCTAGTTAGTCCTTCATAGCCTGGCAACTATAACTATGCCCAGGATACCTCTGAAAGATGATACAATATGCTGAAGTTTATTCCTACATTTGAAAACTCATCAAGTTTCCCAAGAGGTGTAAAGAGTGAATTGTCTTTTGTCAAACTGAAGGCAGAAAAGAACAAGTGTACGACCCAAGCTAGAAAAGAACATCAGTGCTGAGTGAGTTAGCATCATGGAACCCCCTGAATATTTTTTTTTTCTTTCAGGCTGTATACAAGTCATTTCCATTATTATGCAGTCTCATTGGTTAAAATAAAAATTCTAATGTAAAAAAATGTAATTTGCTGCAAGTGTACAGATGTGTTCTGGTCAGGTTGGGGCTTCGGTTTCATAGCATTACAGACCCCTATTGGTGTTTCTAGTGATCACACAGAGAGAATCAGATTAACTACTACACCATTATATTACAGTGTGATGTTTAGTGTATGCCTGTGTGGGAGAGAGAAGTAGTTTAGGCTACTCCTGTATGTGAGCTGATGAGAGGAAATGGGTCAGTATTTCTCATGTTCAGCACATTCAGACTCACCGAGAGCCGAGCTGCAGCTAACCACAGCAGCATTCTGCTACCATCCACACCCAGACAAAACTACAGCTGTATTCAATCAGGTCCATTCAGCTTTTGCTTCTTTGTGGCGGCACGGCAGTGCGTTACCATTCATCCCTATTCATCTAAGATGTGAAAGAAAATCTACTTTTTGATGAAACAACATTGATTGGCCAACGTTAACTTCAGCCGCTAATGTAATAACTCTCCTATCCCACAGCTGCCTCTATCTGCATCTTTGATTGAATAGCTTGTGCGCTCGCAGAAGATAGCGTGCAATCGGGCCCGGCTGCTGCTGGACCACGTTCAACTCCCATCTCGTTCGTCAGAATTGGAAATGAGCGCATGGCGAACGGCCAGCGCTGATTAGCATCTCTGCTCCTGGTAAGGGCTCTATTGCCTTTGCTAAATACTCCCATATCTTTTCAGCCCGGTTTCCCAGGAGAGGTCTTCATAGTGAATTGTCTCTAAACACATTATGTTGTTTGGCGCCAGCAGATCCTGCCTTGACTACTTAAAGGGACATCCCACCCAGGAGTCAAATTTTCATTCAAATTGATTTGACAAAGCCAACAGACTGTTCTTAATCACTTTATTAACAATCCATCCATTTTAACAGCGATTCCTTGTAACACTGCCATCACTTGTACCTTGATTTGGTTTAGCATTTGCAAAAAGTTTGCAAACGAACAATAATGAAAATATTAAATGTATTTACGAAAGATTTTAAGCTTAAAAAAACAAAACAAAAAGTGCTTTAAAGGAAATAAATTCAAATATAAAATCATTTTAATGGTGATTTCATTCAACATTTTAAGTTGATATCTGACATCTGCGTAGTAGATATTTTGGTTAGACAGATTAATGCCCAGATGCAGTTTTACACTTTCATTCCCTATGATTTGGTCCTAAATTAAAACAAGATGTTTTCACTTTTTTGGTGAGTTCACAATTAATTTGATGAGCTCTGCTACTGTCAGAATTCCTAAAGAGAATTTGCTCCAGATCACTACACATTCCAGCCATCAGCATCAGCTTTGCCGAACTCCAGTTAATGCTGGACTTCCCGTCGCTTACACCTGAACCCAATCTCCCGGCCATTACCCTTCCTTTAAGAAACCCTTTCTTACTTTCAGACTCGTAGAGCATTAGCTCATGACAAGGGAGTAGATTTGCTCATGTCATTGGTGGGGACCTATGAATCTACCCAGCCACTTGTGGAACTCCTTGTGGAATGTTTGTATTTTGTATCCTTCATGAACTCTATGGATGTCTTTGTTACAGCTGTTTCAGTTTTGACTTTTTGGAAAACCTTCTGGGCTTTTGTGGTTTTGAATTTCTGAGGTGTTGCAGTTTTCTAAAGTTTCTGTTTTTCCATAAAAACACGTTAACAACTATGTTATTTTGTCATTGTTGAATGACAATTTTGATGATTTTTGCTTGATTTTTCTAAATCATTTGAACACTATCATAATGACCCTTGGGTGGGATATTAATGAGTCTAGACTGGTATGTGACACGATGTTAGAATCTTCATGTTTTACAGAACCCTTTTGTAAATCTAGGATTTGTATTTGAAGGAGACAACAGTATTTAAGGTTCACAGTATATGAGTTCCATGACTGCCTTATTCAGCTATGCCAATCTAAATACAGTATTTCATTCAACGGCATCTTAATATCTTTTAGATTTGAGATAGAGGAGAATGTCCATCTCTTCTTGCTTCAGATCTGAAAACATGCACTGTGTTTTTTTTCCACTATGAGAGGTCAATGCAACACATTGAGTCTGATAGGATGTGTAGCTGTCAATAAGCTCCTCACTGAGCAAAGAAAAAAGACAAACAAAGAATCTGCTGATGTTTTCAGGTCTATGAACTGACCCTGAGTCCGGACCTCAACATCACTGAATGTGTTAGGATCACTCGGATTGTGAAAAGCAAAAACACCTGAATGTTGGAGTTCCCTACAGATTTCTTTGGAGTCTCCTAAAAATGGATAGAAATCGTAATAAAGCTAAAGTCTTTATATACCAAGTACTACAAATACGGATATTAGGTTTAGATTTTTAAGCTTCTGTGTTTTTATTTGTTAGACATGTTTTGCTTTATTACCTGATGCTGAGTTAGTGAGCATTTTAAGTGAAAATGAAACGAATCTTCCTGCTTTAAAAAGAAATCCTACACGTACACACAATCCCTCCCTCACATGCACACAGACACACACAAAACTACAGCTGTGATCAGACAGGTTCATTCAGCTTTCGTGCCTTTGTTGTAGCATGACAGAGCTTTGCTATTCATCCTGTACATTGCTGCCACCAGCGCACTCTGTGCTGCTCCTTTTTGTGCTGACTTCTTAATTCAGTCATTTTCACTGCCATTGATATACTGTTACATACTGTTACACTAATGTACTTTCACAGCCTCTCATTGATATAGGCTGCTGTCACATCCTGCTACTGGTACGCACTGGTACATGCTTTTCTTCTTAATTTAATAAGGGTCCTATATTTGCCCACTCATCAATTCCTTACACTTAAAACTGCAAAATGTAGAGATTAGTAATATTGTAGTATGTTTGGTTACAATAGAATACAACTGACAATAGAAAGGATACAAAAAAAGCTACAGATGACAAATTTGACAGTTACTAGGAGGGTTACATTAAAACCACTCTTGAGTTTATGTTTATGTTAAGTCATGTTTTAAGTTTGTTTTATGTTTTTTCATTTGCTTAATAAGTTATTTTTTAATGCAGAACATTTCTTATTTCTTTTGCTGCTGTTACAATTGGGTACAATGGATGTCTGTATTTTGGTTTAAATCTCTTGGAATGTTGCAAGTTATGCATTAATTGACTAAACCCAACTGTAAACAGCAGCACCTAGCAATGCCTGATGCATTCATATAAATATATACAATAGAAGCGACTGGCACACCTCATACAGGGCCAACAGAAGCATGAAGCCATACATACAAAGACATGATGAAAACAATATCAGTAAAAATAGATGATTATACAGGGAGAGCCTTATGAGTGTATTGTACTGAGCAAAGATTTTAGACACTTGAGTGCATTGTTATATTTAAAAAGCTCTTTTTTTCAGACAGGAATCTTTTATTTGCTTAACAAAACACTTATAAGTAGTATTTTAAATATTCAAATAGTATTAGTACAGTAAGTAATGGGTTTACTATTCCTTGTGGCAACTCTATTCATTATTTGCAGTCTGCAATCTAATACCTGCTTTGACTACTCAGTATGTTTCCCTTGCAGCTTCTATATATATATATATATATTTTCTCTCTTTTATATATATAGAGAGAGATAGAGAGAGAGAGTTCATTTTTATATTCCATATATTTCATTTGTATATTCCAAACTGCATATGTATGCTTTTCTTTTAATACTCTAATTAACTCTAACAAAAAATATAATGGCATGTTTAAAGGCATGTACATACAGCCCACACACACAGAGCACAAACTATTATAATACATCACCTGTATTGTCTCTGTGCATTTCTGTTTATAGTGTTAGGCAGTCACCCTGCTGAAGAAGTGCTTCTCTTGTCTTTGTTTAATAACATGACTATAAAAAACAAGCAATCCTAATGCAGTGAAAGTAATAAGATTGAATTACTTTACTATAATAATTCTTAGGATTAGATTGTAAATGAAAATGTTTTTACAGCTAATGATAAATCTCTACCAGAATATATTTTAAATAAAGCCTCCCAGCCTTGTGTAGTAGTTACTGAATAAGAAGCCTTAATAATAAAGTAATAATAGCTTTTTGCAAACTTTGTAAGGTCGAATTGTGACTGAGAATCGATTTGATGTTACTGTACTGTCAGAAAAGAACAACAAAACACAAGTGACATTAAACACACGTGTTAATATTCTTATTGTAGATGGTTGACTGGATATTGCGTTGATTTTTTTTTAAAGAAGCTCCGAAATAAATATACTGAGTAGTCAAAGCAGGTATTAGATGATAACTGCAAATAAGGCTGGGTTGCCAGAAGGAAAAGCTAAAAAGGGTTAAATAAACTCACTGGCACATGTAAAAGCACTACTTACAGTATTGTTATGACTTGAATACTTGAAAGATTTAGTGTTTTGCTGAGCAAATAAAAGATTCCTGTCTGGAAAAAGCTTTTTAAATATAACAATGCCCTCAAGTGTCTAAAACCTCAGTACTGTACACTGAGAAAGCTCTCCTTATATAATCATCTATTTTTGCTGGTAATGTCATCATCATGCCATTGTTTGTATGGCTTCATGTCTCTATCAGCGCCGTACTGCTCTGCAGTGTGGAAAGTTATTTTGTTTAGTTTTTTTCAGTACAAATAAGTAAAAACTGCATTAGAGTGGATTCTGTGGAATGATGCAATTCAGGTGCTGTTTTTCTGGCCAGACGCTGTAAGTACAGCATCAGATTTGCTGTTCTTTTCTAAATAAAAAGAAATTCTCTTTGACTACTACAGTTTGTGTACATCTGTACTGTAACAGAAAGCATGTGGTGCCATTAAAGCTGTTGTCCAGATACTGAACCAAAACTGTTGATTTTATCTGTTCCTACTGAACGCTGTAGTGCAAATTCTTATTATGAAATCACGAGAAACAAGCCTCAATTTTCCTCACATTTTCCATTAATTGGCTTTCTCTGAGCCTGATGAGTTGGACTGAAGTACTTTTGACCCTGACAGGGTGTCAATAATCACAGATGGGAACATAAGAGAGATCATATTGGCCTGATAACACTTTTGTGGTACCTACAAAAGCACTCTGAGTCTGTTAATTAGCACAATTAGCCACAAACATTTCACTCTGGCGTAATTAATTTAGCAAAGGAGTTGTTGACATGAGGACAGTTCATTAACATAAGTGGTAATTTTGTCCTCTTGAGCATTACTGTATTTCAGTGCCTTAATTAGACTTGAAAACAAAAACCTGGCAACAACTTGTGAAAAGAAACACACTTTTTCCTTTCTCCAGTGCCACACTGCCGTGAAATGAGCATGAACTTAAATGCGCTTATGAAGTGGATTGCAAATTGGCAGGCACGCTGTAATAGCACAAGTGTGCGAAGCCCAGCTCTTGCAGTCCCACCAGTTGGTCACACTCCACTTTACTAAGTGTACTGCTACATGCAGTTGGGCACTTTGCAGCTCTTGTACTCATGCTTTAGCCTTAAAAGTCACAGATCACCAGTGATGACAAACGCTTGATGTCTTTATAATTATTCCGTAGCTCTTTCAAACAAGCAGACGAATTCCGTGCAAAGTTCGGATTCCAAACTTTGAGTTACCTTCCATACTGAATGTGTAGTTTTTATTATAGAGAAGGTATTTTGTCGTCATCTGAATTTGATCAAAAGCTGAAAAGAAAAGGCATCCTTTTCATTTTTGCCGTGTTTCTGTCGCTTCTTGATTTCAAAACAATGTGAGGCAAACACATTTAAAAAAAAAAAGCCAGACTCCAATTTGCGAAAAGCTTACCTTGGGAAGTCAAAATACTTCTGGGAGAATGTTCAATCTGTGGACAGATGAGACCAAACCAGATTGTTTCAAAGGACATCAGTGTTCTGTTTACAGTAACTGAAATGAGGCCTCTAAAGAACAGAACACAGTCCCCTGTGTTCAAACATAGGTTCACAGATGTTTTGTGGTTGCTTCTGGCACTGGGTGCCTATCATGAAATCTGATCATTACCAAAGAATTTGAAGCACAACATTGGGTCCAGTGTCAGTATCCTGGGTCTCTATCTAAGGCCATGTGTACTTCAGCAGGATAATCACATACAACATATACACCAAAACACAGAGAAAGAAGCTGAAAATTAACTTATTCTTGATCAGTTCCTCCTTCCAAGGGTTGTGCTACCAATAAATATGTTAAGGGTGTCAATCATTTTGTACATGCCACTTGTTTTGCAGTTTGCACAGTTTTTGAAGCGAAATCTGTTGCCAATCGTTCTGTCTATGACTGTATTTAACTATATGAACATGTAATTACATTGTAATACATGTAGAATAGCAGTATTGGGGTTCATTCCAGACTTGAAATGGTTAAAATTTGACAGATGTTTCAGTGGGCCTGTTTCAGAGGCTTCCTGTCTCCTCGAGTTGCCATAGAAGAATGTCGCCGAGGAGAGAAAGTTAGCCGTCTCCAAGGTTCAGTGCGCAACACAGCGCTGCTATCAGGGAGAATAAAATCTGCCCATCTGCTGTGGTTTGTGGGTAAGATAACTCCATACTGAAATAATGGCTTGATTTAATCAGAGGCGAGATGAGACAAAACAGGCTCAGGACGACCTCTCGCCAGTGGCCGAGCAGCCAGCAAAGCAGCCCCTGGGAGATGAGATATGAAGGAGCGAAAAAAAAGCTAGAGAGTAAAAAGAGAAGAAAAAAAAACCCTGCATCAGAAATGATTATGAATCCAGCAAGCGGCGTCATTATTGATTTTCTCATCTTGTCTTGACTCATAAATAGCGGCGCTAGACAGAGTCTCATCGGCCAAGCTTCAGCTCCCTGTTTACCAACAACTACCCAAACAGCAAGCGCGATGCAATCAGTCATGCAGTGCAGATTTCAGTCCCCCCCACTAAAGTCATACAGAACCCAAGCACAGCCGCGTAGCACAGCCGTCTAAGACTCTAGCGTTCCTCGAAGCTGAGGATGACTTGCAAGTGACATTAAGCTGAAATGCAAGTTGACATGCCTGCTATGAAAATAATACAGCTGGTACAAATGAATGAATAATATGCGATAATGGCATAATCACCTGATATTTATTCAACTACTTGAGTAATGTGCTGGAGTACTTACGTTGCCTTTCAAGCTGTTACTCTTACTGTGGTTTTCCTCGCTTGTTTTGGTTGAGACAACAAAAGTTTTCCTTTTAAAAACGAAAGATAAATGACACTTCAAAATCTCCGAACAGCAGTGTAGCCAAGGGGGATAATACTGGGGGGGTGACCACGACTACCCTTGTGTGAAGCATGACCACCTTTCTGGTCACCACAGATAAACAGTAAGTGAGACAGTAAGCCGTCATCAATAAAACAGCCACAACAGAAAAGTTGTGTTACCCTGTGTGAACATTTATGCCTTACAGTGAAAATCGATCAGCAGGGCGCATAGTAATTAGTTATAATCTGACACTTGTTGTGATAAACGATCTTGCTTCATAGCAGATGAGTGAGCACTGGCCAACACTTTAAACTTCATGAAAGCCCCAAATAAAGTTTGCATCTTAATTCAGTCAATGCAGTTTGAGTTTACTAAAAGTTGGCATATGTAGGATTTTAGTTAAATGGAACAACGTAGCATTACTGAGTGAAGAGCAAAAAAAAAAAAAAAACAATAATAATGAATAATGTGCATATCATCACTGGTGTATTAACCACTGCATTGTTTTACTGCTGTGGAAAACGGGTTGTTCCTGACTCAAATATGACCGACAGTAATCATAACACAATATGCACTGCATGTTCACTGCAGACTATATGAAGTAGGCTATCCAATGGTAAGATGGGTTAATATCAAAACATTTGTCACTTATAATAGTTTATTATACAAGTATAATTACTTGCTACAGCTGAGTACGAGTGTGTTTAATGAGGAGGTGAATCCAACGTTAAGCATAAATAAATGCTAATGCTATAGGTCGTCCGTCACCCAGCCTTAGATTTTTCTTTCATAATATTTTGTTATACTTTACTGTCTGCTGAGCTTCCTTATCATCAGGCTCATGAGTAATCTATAGCGAGGGAAGCTTCATTAAGTATCTTCTAATAGATGCATAGATGAGCTTTATTAACTGCTCTTTTTTTTTTTTTCTAGTAGTTTGCCACACCATAAATTGTTGGGTCTAACCTGGATACCCAACTGAACCTTTTTGACTTGCCAAAAACTAATAAAACACAAGTTTAATAATGAATAAGTTCAAAAATCTAATAATAAGCTCACAAAAATTGAGAAATTTAGGATATGTTAACTGGATATAAGATACCATTGTTGTAGTGTAGCTATTACTTTACTGAACTCTGCAAAAATGGTATCTTGTCAACTGAAATGATCTTACATGTGGTCTATATATCTAATGTTTCATATGATTTTAAACAGTTTGAATATGAAACAGTATGAATATTAAAAGCCTTATTTATAGACATTGTGTACTTGCTTTATATAATTATAATTGGTACAATTGTATTAGTAAGGTTTCTTAAAACAAACAAAATCATCTGCCAATTTAATAAAATCATTTCAAATAAATATCCAGAAATAAGAAATCTAATAATAATCTTATAATAATCTTCACATAGTAACAGTATATTGGTATATTGACTGTTTTTAGGATCATTTCACTTGTTCTTTTTGTGGTGCATTAATTCACTGTTCATAGTGTGGTCCTCGAGATCCTTGATCCATGACTCCAGTGTGTAAAAAACAAAACAAAATTCAATGTAGTGAAAGTAGAGAAGAATATAATAAAGAGTAAAATTAAAGCAGGCAAATACAAAATATAATCTGAAAGTGAAGTCAAATGTAAAAAACTGAACCCGAACCAGGCCTGACACATATTTGAGGTGTGACGCTCTACTGAACCCAACATAGCAATGCAGTATTTTGTGCTGAAAGTTCAGTACATTTGATCAAGTGTGAAAGCTGTCTTCAAGCTCAGGAGTTGTCCAAAGAACCCATCATCTCCTAAACATGGTGGCGTGGAGTCCCACGTCATCCTATATGTCTATAAATCTTCTTAAGTATGAACAGGCCTTTTTTCCCTAATTGCGAAATGACTCATTAAGTGTCTGTAGACTACCTTTTAAAAACTATAATAATAAAGACATGACTATATTAAATCTCATCCTTTTATGAAAAACATTCCTAAAATTATGAAACTGCAATCTATTACATGGCCAGGCACAATATGTCCTAAGACTTTTTAAAATTTCTGCAAAATTGTTAAGACGTAAACAAGTCAGAGTGGTTTGGTGTGTAATGCACCATTCTAGAGAAACTGCGTCAGGCATCAGGATTATTCACAGTGATGGTGAACGCAACCAGAAGTCTCAAAGTCTCAAAGGCCCCCTCACATATTTTTTAATTACTTAAAATGTTAACATATTAGCACATGCCTGATGTCTTGTTTTATAACAGTTTTACATATGTTGTACTTTAATTGCAATAAAAGCACAGAAGTAATTTTTTATAAAAAAAAGTCCCCAAATACTACTATTACTACTATTTTACTAATATCAGCATAGGAAACACAGGAAGTTTCAGTGATCATAAAAGCAATAACGGTTCATTGTTTGGGTGGTACCGATGTACCAGCATGAAAATGGGACTGTTTCAGCGCACTCCCACTTTTCACAAAGACTTAGTCAGAGACTACCTCCACCTGTGCAGTTTCTAAAGCTTTTAGCATCCACACTTCAACACAGATTCTCTTAGTTCTACTTAGAATTGAGCTTAATAAACTCTAAATACTGTTCGACCAGAGGAGGACGGGTCTCCCCTTTTGAGTCTTGGTTCCCCCCAAGGTTTCTTTCCAAAGTTTTGATGGAGCTTATTCTTGCCACCACTGCCTCTGGCTTGGTCAGAGGAGGATACATGATGAGACTTCATGTTTTCAAACTACTGTAAAGCTGCTTTGTGACAACATCTGCTTTTGTCACCTTATGATTAGATTACTGCAGTGCTCTTTTTTATGGTCTACCTTCTAAAGCTCTTCGTCTGCTCCAGTATATTTAGAACTCTGCTTCCAGAATCTTAGTCCGTTTAAAAAAAATTGCTCACCTGTCCTCCACCAGCTTCACTGGCTTTCTGTTTCTGAACGCATCTGCTACAAAATACTCTTGTCGACTTATAAGGCCTTACATGGCTCCATCATATCTCTCTGCTCTCTCACAGCCCTACGCTCCATCACGCTCTCTCAGGTCCTCTGATTCGTCTCTCTTGGGTGTCCCTCAGTTTAGGCTATCTACTGTGTGTGGCAGATCTTTCAGTGTTGCTGCCCCCACTCTTTGGAATGCCCTACCTCTTTCTATTCACTTATCTTCCTCTGTTTCTATGTTTAAATCTCAGCTCAAGTCCCACTTTTTCTCTTCTTTCTTTCACCCTCTTTAACTCTCTTTTACTTTTTTTTCCCTTCTCCCCCTCGTTTGTTCAGCGTCCTTGGGTTTGTGAAAGGCGCTATGTAAGTGCAAGCTATTATTATAATTATTATTACATTGTTGTAAAACCGCTATGCAAAAAAACTTGACTAAATATTGGTGTTGTAAACCCCTGGTTCCTTTTAAACGTCAAAGTGAACTTTATTGTCATACAGACTGCACAGAAGAAGTGCACAGCTGGATGAAATTACGTTTCTCCATATGTTTCTCTATATGTATATATAAAAAAATATATAGCACAAGCACGCAAGACAGTAAACAAATTAGACAGCATGACAGACATAAAATATAAATATAGAGATAAAAAATATAGATATAAACAGATAAAGAAACATGAGGATAAAAATATAGATGTATAGAAGTATTGTACATTATATACAGTTGTACACTGTTTACAGCGGTACTATTATTCCACATTAAAAGGGAGTGTAAACAGGATAGTAGTAAACATTTATAAAGGGCTCAGTGCCAGCTTTAAACCACTGTAGGGAAATTTGAGTTGTTGAGTTTCTCTACAATTAATAATTTTTTCATTGAATCACTCTTGATGCTTTTTTTTACATATCATTGACAAAATTAATCCAAATAAAATTGAAATTTCCTTTGCAGCAGCATTCTAACATGATATTATTAAGCAGCACTGATTACTGTGCAGTTTATTAAGTTACAGTGTCGGTCATTGTTGTTTGTAGACTCGATAATTCAATAGTTTGATACATACAGTAATTTCTCATGATAATGATTATAAACTCAATCACCTACTTCTAATCTAGAAGCTCGGAAAACAGAGAGAACAGAGAGATGTTAGGTCATCATGATGACCTTGTATACTAAAATGTATTAAAAAAATGTGCCAAACACTTGAACCCGGCTGCCCTTTGCCCCCCTGCTCCTCCCTCAGTAGTTTTGGCTTCGCTTCAGCTCTCATGGGAAGATTTAGCCCAGTAGTTGATTCCCGGTTTTAAATGGTTGCCAGTGAACAGTGCTGTCCTGGGGTCAGCGTTCAGAATGACGGCAGGGCTTGCAGCTTCAGAGCCTAACCTGAGTAAGCCTGTGTAAGTGTGTGAGCATGTAAAACGATTAAACTCAGCAAAGAAGTCAGATACCATGATGTCAGCATCCTCGGGATAAGCCTGTTAGCCCTGAACTCTGCTGAAAAAGAGAGACAGCAAGCGTCAAACCCTTTCATTTTACAAACCACTGGGTTCACACTGAGCAAATACTGCACATATGCTTCAGGTTATCAGATGCAGAGGTTCGAGAGCTGAAGATCAGCATGAAATTGAATGGTCAAGAAACCTGTCCAAAAAAAAAAATCATGGTCTTTTAACATTTCAGAAAAAGAAAACTTATCATATTAAAAAAAAAAAAAAGATATAACTGCAGGGAAATTCAGATCAGTGCACTGAGAAGTTGAATTAAAATGTAATTAATGCCACATAATTATTCATAACTTCTGCTCAACACGGAAGGGCCAGATAAAGTGGGTGTATTTTTCTTCATGGTAGGCTTTGAGGGTGACTCCTGCTGAGAGGAAGAGTGGAATAATAGATTCAGTGGGCAGAGTGAGACTGCTTTCCCCCCCTCTTTTTTTTCTGGACAACCTATAATTGAAAATGTAGGAATTACTTTTAATTAAACCAATAGAATACACCACTTTGGATAGTTGCTGCAAAGTTATAAGTTAGTGTTTAAGACACATCGCTAGGTGTCGAACATGTAAATCAGGCTAAAAAACTAATAGGTTGATGGTCTAGCTGATAGTGTTTCATTTTTATAACCTCTAGAAAATAAGCTACTGGGCTAATTAGGTATAAAGGCATTTTGTATGCTTGATTTCAGACAAACTGTTCACCACAGTGGACCCTTTTTTTTATACTGTCATTTCCCTGCACATTATGACCTCATTTGTTCCCTCATTAATTCTAAACCCCTAAGCTTGCGTTGTCTATTATTCTCTTAAACTAACTACATACATTAAATTGCCCAGAAGCTCGTTCGGTCACGTCAAAGAAGATGGAATCGTAAAGGAATCTTAACCTGAAACATGCTTCTCATTTCAGATAATTAGGCACCAGCTGTGGTCATGTGTACAGGACCTTTTGGTTTGCCAAGGTCAAAATCCACATGTGTTCATTTAACTTATTCTTGTTATGACTCTGACACCCTGCGGCGAGAAATGTACCGCTCCAGCTTCCCTGCGCTGCAAACGTTCCTAGAAAAGAAAAAAAAAAAAAAGAACGAAAACAGCATCTGATCTTTCAAAGGCGGAAAATTCAGAGAAGCTTTGCTATGTTCTCCTAGAGCATCACCATCTGATCATTAAACCAACCCACACAGAGTTTTAAGGCAAGTTTTAGCATTAAAAATACACCAGCAGGGATAATAAAGTTCTTAGGACCTCCTTAGACCCTTTTTTTCGTGTTTTGAAGGGGGGGAAAAAATAATGTTTTTGAAGAGGGAAGAGCTGGAGGGCTTCTCAAGGTCTTGTCTCCTTTGCTGAGGGTTGTTTACAGAAATCCTGTGTAAAAGGAGCGTATGGGGAAAAAAAAAGAAAACGCAAACATGGAGTCACTTCAAACGTGCCTCCGAAAGCGCTAATTATCACTAATAATCAAAGGCCTTTTAGAAAGCAGCAGTTCGTCTAATGCTCCTCGGCGCTCCGGCGCTTTAAACTCGCATTTAAGAGCAGCAACATGACCCCATTTATGCAAAACAATAACGTACCTGAATCACGTCACTCTCAGCTCTTCAACTTTCTCTGACCTCGGGAGAATTTGCGTTATTTGATTAAGTGCCACGCTTCAGATTTCTTATAGAATCAGCTGTTTCATTTGGCTTTTTAAGTGATGTGTTTGTGCAGTGTCCCCTGACTTAGCACTACTGCAAAGAGTTGCACTTCTCTGTATCTTCCTGGCTTCCTATAAAGGCAGTTTGTCAGTGGCGCGATCTGAGAGGCCTATACATTACCAGATGCAGAGAGATGTCTTCTGCCAACAGCAGAGCTCTGGGTGACAATATGAGTTAGTGCAGTCCACGAACCCGTAGTCAATTCTACAGTGAGTTCAATCACCCCCAACCCTGGGAAGGCAATTTACTGTTTATTCAAGCGACTGTGATTTGACCTTTGAGTCTTTTTCAGCCCAGGATTCAATCCATCCTCCGCAGTTGAGGCATGGGGCACAGTTTAGACACACACCCACTTGCACATGAAAGCATAGTCCCAATTAAAGAACACTGCCAGTTGCACACGTTTTGATCAAAATGTCCTTTTATTTATTGTGTCCGTCCAGCTGTCATTTGGCTTAGATGTTCATTTTTGGTAATTGGGTCCATGCTTTGAATTTACCACCACAGCTCATCAGCCCACAATGGAATAGGCCAGGCCAAGTTTTCACATGCAAAAGTAACTTCAGCTCTCACGAGGAGTCTTGCTGTTGCAATGAATTACATCATATAAATTATGATGTGGTTCAAAAATACTGACCCTATTCTTTACTCTGCAGAAAACCCACACAAAATCTTGCTGCAGCAGAACACATTGTGGGATGATTGCTGTGCTATAACTGCTGCCATAGTTCATTTTTGTGAGACGTGGCATCAAGGCTTGTTTATTCGCCTGGGGGCACGGGTGGTTTACTGGGGCTGTACAGTGTAGTGGCGCTGATGCTCATACATGTTTTCACAACCAGGTTTCACATCGCATACATGCTCAGTGGCATCTCAGATAAAGGTGAGTTTGTCTGTGTAGTGTATGTTGCTAATTGCAGCTGGTTTTCTTTTATTTGGTGGACATGGTTTCTGGACAATTTGGTCCAACTTCTTTAAAGCAGGTAGGACATTTGGAACAGTCAGCAAAGCTAGAATGCAGCCCCTGTTTGTAACTTTCCACAATCCAGTGTTAACACAATCTACCCAAATGAAGATATGGATATTATTGCAGCAATATCTGAAAATATACAATGATGGGTTCTGACAATCTGATTAGCAAATTATAAATAGTTTAAATCGGAGCTCTTAACCAGATGAACTTTAAGTGGAAGCATCAACTGGTAGAAAACAAGAGTCTGAGCTACAGCATCTTCTTTCTATAAAATACTAAACTGAGAAATGCTACTTAATCAGTATACTGATACTTTTTTACAGATAGTTGCAAAAACACAAACTATTTTGCCAGCTAGTGTTAGCCAAGCATTCCCTACAAAGCTATCTAATACTCACCTGACTTCTACTCCACTGCCGTAGATAAATCAGTGAGGCATCAGTCCAGTGTGACTGTGTCTTAATATCAATTATGAATTGAGAGGGCTTGGATAGAAAGAGAGGGGTACCTTTAACCCTAGTAAAAGTCTTCTGATGCCCCAGAACAGCATCTTTCAAATTTCAAATTTTAAATTAACTTTCTAAAGTTATGATAAATAATACCGTATAATAATATGGTAAAGAAATATTGTGATCATTTCTATTACTGTAATACAGAATGTTTCATTTAACTGTGTTTGTAAATAGTAGTGTTAAACAGCTTCCAGTTGCATTGTAAACAATGTCTGAGACAACTGCCCAGAATAAATGCTCCATTCCTAAGTGCACAAGTAATTCAACCAAACAGCTTAAACTGAGTTTCCATTCACTTAAGTTCAAAAAAGAAGTTTAACTTTAGTTGTGAAGCTCCGCTATTTTGTGTCATGAGGTAACCAATAAAAAAAGCACATAGCCACTGCAGGGGTTTACAGTAGGACAGATTTACTTACATTTGTTATTAAGAATGCTTCCCATCCTGGAGTACGGTATAACACAGGTTTTCTTAAAAACCTCATAGACTGATAGACATAGATCCCTTCCCCTTGGTAAGTAGTTTACTTTCATGTAACACAATGCACAGTTTCATCTTTGCAAAACTTACTTTTGCTTTGCCCTTATGGTGGTCATGAATTAAACTTTCTCTCAGTTAAGTAGGTGGAAACCTTCTAATCAGCCAGCTATGTGAAAGAAAGCTTGGCAGCCAGACTTAAAGGGCAGCCAGTGCTATCACAAACTCTGGCTTTGATAGAAAATTCAACTCCACACATATACACACACATATTGTTAAGATTACGTGGTTTATAGTTGGCTATTCGGATCAGATTTAGGGTCCATATAAATATTTCAACTGCATTGAGTTCTGAATGGATGAATGTAGCCACTCACAGGTGGAAAGACTAAACATCTAAAAAGTAGAGGGGAAGAAAAGTTGGTAAACAAGCAGGCAAACAATATGACATTGTCCAGTAACAAAAGACAGCCCTTCAGCTAGACTGAAGAAAAGAATCACACTTTTATTACCAAAGCAATACAGACAAGGTTAGAAAAAAAAAAAAAAACCTATACAAAGGATACATTTTCTCTGCCTGGGAAAATATTCCTCCAGCTGCTCCAAGGTGGACACATTCAATTTCTGCCCTTGTTCTTATCTGTGTACAGCTAGGGAACATTCCAGCGCCAAGAGCTAGTCCCAGTGCTCAGTTCTCGAGATATTATGAAGAAATGTTATGTAGACTTTTTTGAACACCATGTTTCTGACTGTTTACAAACCGTACAGATAACCTTAAGAAAAAAAGTAAGGAGTTGTTGTCTACACACCATTCAAAAAACATGGAGAGGACATAAGAAATAAAAAATAAAGACAATAAAAAGTATAAAAATAAAAAGTGTCTTCAGTCAGCCAGACTGATTATGAAGAACGTTCACCTTTTAGGCTGTTAAGCAGACTTTCCATCACTGCCCACCTCCTGTCCTAATATAGACTTATTTTGGGCAGTACAGGTCATGGACGCCGATCTGACGGCTGTCAAACGTTAGCTTGCAATAGGCATAAAACACGCATTACACCTGTCTTACAAACACCTTTCTTGAAATACACTGAAAGATTTCTCCCTCTTAACTCATCCGCCCACAGAGTAGCTGTTACATGTACACGTCTACTTTTAGCATCATAAAATGTATCAGCGTTTAAAACTGGACCTTCCATGTTTTTCATCACTATGTAAAAGAAGCCTATCACTGCCTTTAATGTTGGATGCACTGTAGGGGTGTGACAAGACCTCGTGACACAAGATCTCGCAAGATTAATACATGACGATATTTCTCGTCAAGCTTGAACCTGTCTCGTGGGAAAATCAGTTGAGTAGTATGAACTTTTTAGGAGGAATCTGGCAGCACAGCAGCAATGGTGGTGAGTGTGACAGCTCAGCAATCAGAGCAGCTCTCAGCAGAAGAGGTATAGCTTGTAATACATTATCTTGTCAGTTAGAGAGCATCTTTGCTAGTAGCAGCCAGTGTAATGTCGTTGGAGTTGGAGGAAATTCGCATAGAAGATGCTCCTGCTGCTTTTAGGTTGTATCTCTGGCATTTTGGGTTCCCGGTGGAAACAATAAACGGTATTAGAGCCACAGACCAGACACGAACCACTTGTAAGCACTGTAAGAAAATCATGCCGCACACCGTGGCTTATATAAGCACTTTGCAAAAACACTTACAGCGACACCATGGCTCTCTGCTGAAGCCCATCGTGACTGTAAACAAAAAATATGACGAAAAGACATACAACACTTACAAACGCCTTGGGACCTCAACTTCCACAGTCAAGCGCTAGAGCCACAACCATAAAGAGAGACACAGGCGTTTAGGTGACTCCTCCACACTTCCGAACCAAAGTACATCATCACGCTCACGTTTTACTCGCACGGTGGTCCTGAATCTTTACAAAGAGACTAAGGCTATGATTAAACAGACTCTAAAAGAGACAGAAAGCATCGCCATAGCAACCGATGTTTGGACGTCTAGAGGTACACTGTGCTACACCACAATTACGAAACAAATTTGATTCAAGAGCCTCATAAAGGAAAGAAACCAATCTGTTGAGTTTGCGTTTTTTTTACTTTTTAAGTCTTTACGTTTTCTTAAAACATTTTAAGATCTTGTCTCGTGTCGTTCTCGTAAACCCAATATCGTGTCTCGTCTCATCACACCCCTAATGCACCGTGATGGATTCTGAATATAACATTTAAAGGTTTGTTTTATGTATGATGTATGTTCCTTGCTCAAAATGGCATCGAAGGCCTCTCAAACGGATCACCCGTCTAAACGATGTCGCTGTCATCTGTGGTTAAAAGTATCAGACAGCATAATTGACCAAGTTCTTTGGGTGAGTAAGATCTGTCCATCACAAGCATGATGTTAGTCAATGCTGGCATCTGTTAGCTAATGTCACAGAACTGGCAGTTAGCATTCTCGTCCAAGCTTGCCGAGCTGGCCAGTGATGTTGCACTTGCAGCAATTCTTCAAAGACCAGCTGGTCTTAGAGGAAGCATGTGCTAGCTTTCACCTTTCCAGCTTGGTAGCAGTGGGTAATTGAAGATCTAGTTAGCACACAGTGCTGGAGAAAAATGGCTACAAATAGTAGTTTGTGGCACCAAGAAAATAAGTTTGATCAATCAAGCATGATCAATAAATGAAAGCAGGTTTGAAAAGGAGGCAATCTAAGAAGAATTAAAGATATAAATAGCCACTACTGAAGCCTTGGTGAGAAGCGGATGTGGGTTTAAATGTATTTTCCTTTAATATAAAATGAAAAGTATTAATGCTTTAAAAGTCTCTGAAGTGTGGTCCTTTTGTACATGAAAACCAATCACTATGGCAACTGTGGAAGCCCTATAGTTGTGACAAAAAATCAAGGTGGGTTGCGGTTTGCTGTATTACACACAATAGCGGTCTAGCCTCTGCATTCCTTCCATGGCGAGAGAGAAAGGCGTTTGATGACCACACTAGACCCTGATCCACAATGTGTACTTAGCTGGCCCACTGTCTGGCCCGGGGGCAAACTGAGCCGCTAATGAGGTTAAAATGTAAATAAGTCCATGTTGGCCCTGACCCCATGAATTCTGAGGGATGTGCAGAGGAAACCAGAACACTGAAAAGGTCTACAGTCATGAATGTCAGCAGGGAAGGCTAGTCTGAGCAGCGGCCATTAGTGTTGGAAGTGTTTATGTAAGTCTTTTTTTTTTCTATGTCTCTCTCTCTTATTTGAGAGCTTTTATGCAGAGTGCTGGATGAGGGGGAAGCCAGAGGACACAGTGGGAAGCCTTGAACAGCCAGCCGCTGAGTGGCTAGGTGAGCCACTGAAAGACTCCATTGTGCACAGCATTGAAAAGCCGTGGCAAGTGTACAGTGCGACACATGGTTTTAAGAGTGTTGCGTTGATATTGTGGTAATGGCGGTGAAGGAGGTTGACTTCCTCTTCTCATTTACCCACCAAAACACACACACACACACACACACACACACACACACACACACACACACACACACACACACACACACACACACACACATACACAAACATACATTTTTATATTAAGACATGAGGTAATGCATATGTGTCACATTTTTAATTTACATATAGCAAAGGACAACAAAGCATATATGCACACTATAAAGACATATATATATATATATATATATATATATATATATATATATATATATATATATATATATATATATATATATATAGATGTGTGTCTATACATATGTCTATGTGTGTGTGTGTGTATATGTGTATAGAGAAAATCAAAACACATCAAAACTGTCACCATCAGTATAAAGAATACTTAATGTCAGGATCAGACTACACGTTTTCAGCAGCGGGCAGGAATATAAGCATCAGGAACAAGGAGCAGGCCATGTGGCATCCATGATGCCCCATGACAGCTCAAGGAAAAGTCTGAATGTTTTGTATTTTGATCAATAGGGTGATCAGGAGTGCTCTCTGGCATGCATACATAAATATGGTGAAGAGAAAAAGAGATGCTGCTGTTGTTGCAATGTTTAGATGCAACAAGGGGCCACATATCATTTGTCACAATAAGCCCCACTTACGAAGCACTACAACATGAAGCAGGACTGTACAGAAATGAGCTAAATGCTAACGGCTAAGCGTTATCAGAGCAGTTACAAAAAACCTCAGTACAACGCAAGTCTAATCATAACTGTGAAGTCAAAACTGTTCTTTACATGTTCATATTCCTTACTTTAAGTGTTACCTTACAAAACCATCAGGATCACACACAACGCCTCGCTAGCTATGATTGACCATTGTCACGTGCAGTGTTGTCTTCTGAACAAGATACGCCATGAATTTATTGGCTACTCTGACACGGTCAACATTGTGCAAGACTAAAGTGTTGTCTGATCCTGACAAGAGGGTATTTAAAAATAATTCTTTTTGAGAAAATAAAAATATCTGTATATAATCAGGGATGTTTCTGCCTGTCCTCCCACTTTAAGGCGGCTAAGATGAGGCAAACGTGCAGTTTCAGGTTGAAACCGAGGTAGGCAACAAAATAGACGTGAGAGAGGCAAAGACATAAATGGTGAATCTAGGGTCAAATACCCTAAAAAAATAATTAAGAGCAAAAAAACCTATTAGGGCTAGACAGAAAGAATAATGGTAAACAGGCAAACTGGTCATATACAGAAAATCAAACACAAGGACCACTTGGTATGCAATAACAGGTCAATTGGCAATGCTTTGCAAAAAACAACGGAAAAAAAACCACACATTTATAAATACTAACAGAGATAATGAGAAACCGGTGTGATGATGAGTACTCCGGTGAATAGCTTCTGTGACTTGTTGATGGCGGACATGTTATGGTGGCCTGTTGGTAAAGGGTATCATCACATCATTAAATGGGATCACTTGAAGCCTGAGAAGTAGAAAATGCAACCAACTTCTAAGACTGAACTTTGGATGATGCCTCAGCTATTCAATATATGCTAAAGATACACAATAATAAGAATGTAATAATTCTAACCTAAACACTACTAATAACCTGTTATCCTGTTTTCCATAAGTCTGATGCAATATGTAAACATTGTTAACATTGGTATATGCAAACTTTGGAGCAAAAAGAAAAGCAGCTTGTTCTGAAATCATAGCTTTATGTCACAGGAACCAACTCATTTACATACATCCAACAATTCACCCTAGAGCAGCTTAGCACTGTCCTCTCATATTAAAGTTCTCAGGAATGTTTCAGCTCTGAGTGCTTTTCTAAATGAGACTTGATACAGGGCAGCCAATCAGAACAGAGCTCATTTATCTTAGAGCAGTCTTTAAGGCACAGTAACAAAAGCAGGGATGAAGAGTGGTTGGGAAATGATTATACGAAATGATTTATGGCCATGTTTGGTACATAAAACCCTACAAATGTTAAGTGGACCTTAAAGAAAAAAAAATAAATACTGGAAAAATATAGAATATGGGCTATTATGTAAAGAGCCATGCAAACACACAACACAACATCAGGGCCATTTTATCAACATTATGGATCAGCTTTATTTATTTATTTTTATTCTTCATTTTTATTTTTCTAGTCTTCCTACAAAGTTAGAACTTTTTTACTCTGAAACAAACACACAAACACACACACACACACACACACACACACACACACACACACACACACACACACACACACACACACACATTCAGTTCCTATTATTTTTTGCTTATTCTGTAAACACAGCTTAGATTCAGCTTATGGCAGGTTGGTCCTGGCGGAATAACAAGAAATGTGTAAAATATGTCAGAGGAGAGGATGCAAGGTAAAAATGACAATCACACTCAAATTAGTGCAAATTTTGCCTGACAGAGTGTGAGGGTGAGAAATTGGGAGTGTGCTATTGCGACAGATGGGGTCTGTGTTTGCGTGTATATGCACAGGTGTTGTCGAGGAAGAGAGAGGCGTGTAGAAAGGTGGTAGTGTTTGCTGGAGGGCGTGTCTTCATGCTTATAACATTTTTTGTTTTTTGCTAAAATGCATTTTAAAAGTTATTTTAAAAGCAGCATATTTTTTATACAAGCAACTTACACATTTCTGCTGCAAATGAAAACGTAACCTTCCAGCACATACAGTTATATGGACAAAACATTTTGAAAAATAAGTTTTGGATTATTTTTGATATTACTAAAGTAATCATTGTGTTGTTTGGGAGGCTTCACAAAAGTAATAAGAGGCTAATAAAATATAATACGTAATATACAGTTGTAGACAAGAGCCACACATTGAATGCACTTGTATATGGTAATTTGGTAACACTTCCTATAAATCCTGTACTCACATATCTCCATTTTTGTTGTTTTCTACATAATTTGAGCTCGAAAGCTGCTGCTTACACTGTTTGACAGTTGAATGGACCAATAGAAATTCTGGTTCCAATGACTTACATTGAAAGTAGGGCTGGGCGATATGGGAAAAAATCTTATCACGATAATTTTTTTCATATCAGTCGATATCGATATATATCACGATATAAATCAAATCACTATTTCCTTTTTACTTTAAGTGAGATATGAGGATATCAAAATTTACATTTTTTCTTAAATTGTTTTTATCCTCTAATTTATTTTCAGACAAATAGACAAATGTACTATAGAACATTACACAACTGTTTTAAACACACACACACACACACACATATATGGGTCAGTATTAGTATGAGCAGTATTCACACACAAACACTGTGTTAAGCGGGCTGTTGCTGGCCCTTTAAGATCAGTCTGAGGAAAGGACTCATAGCGGTGAGTCGACTGTGTTAAGCAGGCTGTTGCTGGCCCTTTAAGTTCGGGCTGAGGAAAAGATTCGTAGCGGTGAGTCGACTCTGTCTGCTCAAATGGGCAGTTGTTTTAGCGGTTCTGTTTTCGGTAGAAAGTAAAGTTTCCCTCCTCGGGATTTTGGTTATAAAGTCAACTTTGCCTCAGCATTCTCACTCGAACTCCTACAGTAAACATGTTTATCTTTATCGATTACAAAATTACGTCGATTAGCATGGCATGCGTCGATGCGTTGCAAAGGTGGCCGCGTCTACTGAAAGCATGGATTTATCCGGAGCGCAAGCTGCAAACAATCGCTCGCGTGAATCTAAAGTTGTGGGAGTGTTTTACACAGAAACACAACAGTGTGGTGCTCCGTCAGCTCTGCACAACACAACTGTACAGCTGCTACACACAAGTACTTGAAGCTCGAACACCCCGTAGCGCTTTGTCAATACAGCATCAGGACAGCACCTGTTTACCTGTTTATCTTATCTTAGCAGATTATTTTAAGATTACTGACACGTGTAACATGTTTCTTTCAGTAGTAATTAACGTTTTCTGTCGTTGTTTTTTCTTATTTTGTTCTCTCTGCTCGACTGTGGTGTCTGCAGTAACTTATTACTAGCGTGTGGGTTAAGCTGCCGCTACGCCTTCACTGTGCTGTGTGCTTCAACCAAACACGAAGTGGCTGGAACTGTAGTTCAGTCACCTGATTGGTTTGGGGCGGCGCTATTCTCATTCTCATTGGCTGTTCGTGTTGTCTCTCAAAACACGGACGGAACTTAATTCTATCGACTACGTCTTAAAGTTCTATCGAGGAAATGTTATTTCGCGATAATTATCGTTATCGTTTTATCGCCCAGCCCTAATTGAAAGTAAAGTATGTTTTTGGTCTCTCCTGTAAAGTTGCAATTTTGGAGATACTTGTTTTCCATTGGACAGAGACAATATATATAATTGCATATAAGTAGTTATGCTGACATACTTGATGAAATAACAGGACATAACTTTATAATGTCAGGTTTCAAAAGGCATTATGTACTGTTAAAGAGAACACTATGGATATACACTCTAACATGCTATTACAATTATCTGATGTATTATCTACATCACAACTGACTCAGGCATACATTCAGGTGAACATTTGTTGGGTATAAGCATCTCCAGGACACTTACATGTGCTTTTTTTTTAGCTAACTGAAAACTCTAAGTGCTAGACTGTAAGCAATTAATAAGCAAATCTAAACGATTAGAAGTACAGAGGACTGATACATGTTAGATAACATCAGATAACATCAGTAAGCATCAACTATTTAGAAATATAGCTAGTGCTAGAGTCAATTTCAAAATAGCTTTATTCACTTCTTCTCACAATTATTGTATTGACTCTTAGATATGAATATCTCACTTTACTTGAAGCCTGTAATGACCTGGCATAATGCTCTATAACTTTAGAGTGTACATTGTCTGAACAGATATTTTAATGCGGTATGGAACCTGACTTTATGAAGTTATATACTCTTGCTTTATCAAGTGCGATGCATGTAATAATAGTGTTTTAAGATGATACAAGCTTATGCCAGGTTTTATAAGATCATTCTGTATGTTATAGAACATCATATACATGAATTTATAATGAATTCTAAACAAAGTATTCAGGTTAGTGAAAATTTTGTAAAAAATTTCTATCTATTCACTTCAAGGTGTGTGTTTTTTAGAGAGGTAGCACATGGAACTTGGAAGCTCCAGCTCCTGGTTCTGCCCACTTAATGTTCATTAACATTAGTAACATTTTTATATTCACTGCTTTGTTCAGCTTCTCTTGTATTACTCTCAGAATTACTGAGATGTTTCCTTGTTCATGGTGCTCCAGGTTGTTTCTAGTTTGCTCAGGTGTTTTGGAGTCTTGCTCTGCTTTCTGGATTTTGATTATGGATTCTGCTTGTTTGTGTCTGCCTACCTGTGTGTTGACCTCTGCCCGCACTGACCATTGGAAAGTGCAGGCAGAAAGCTGCTCAGCACTTGTATTCTGCCTTAATGCCTCATACATTACACTTCAGTTCAGGAATCAAAAGCCAATTACAATGAAAAAACGATGTTCTTCATGGTTAATGTGTAGAAATATCTGATTGCTCTCTAAATGATAAGCATTAAAAAAATTATCCATTAGAAATGACTAATTACTTCTCTGAGGCTGCAGAGGGATTGATGTTTTCACGTCCTGGAAAAAAAGTAATCCTTTCATTACTCAGTACTTTATTTCTACGTTGCTGTGTACACATCTGTGGTACAAAAAAAAACCCCAGCGTTTCATCCATTAATTTCGTTTGAAGTAGGGATGCATCAATACGCATTTTTTTCAGGTCCAGCGTGAGTATAAGTACATGCTTTAAAACTCACTGATACCAAATCAGAATCTATAAGTTAGCATGTTGGTGTAAATGAGCAAAACATGATTTAAAGCTAAATCATTAACATCTAGCAGGTTTAGGAGACATACTTTAGTTAGCTATGCTACATTCGTTAGCTTGGATTTAGTAGCGCTGCAGTTAAAAGTGGGTTTTGGATTTAGATAATCAACTCAAATTGTTCGGAAACCCTCTGTTCATCGTGTTTCATTTAAAACAACCGACTGCGCATGGAGAACTGAGAGAGAGAGCTGCAGCTGAAACATGCATGTAGGACATACATGGTTGCTACGCTGCGTTTATGCAATTCAGGTGAGAAAAAGAAAGAAGAAATATATGTATGCAAAAATTGGACCTGAGTGCAGATGGCATGGTGGAATTTTGCTAAGCTATGTTTTTAACTTTAAGCTAAGACAGGCTTTAGCATCTAGCTAAGTGAGGCTGTGTTGTCTCCTCACTGTTACTGCTGTTTTTTGACTCTGAATAAACATGGTTTAGTTTTTTTGTGGATATTTATTTTTTAATTAATATATTCCAGTTTTTGATTTGTAACAAACACTTTTACATGCCACCCTTTTATAGTAAATCGCCCAAAAAAGAACGAGGTCTAACGGTCCAACATGTTCTTTTCATCACACGCAGAGACGAAGAACTCTGACTGAATTATAGCGCAGCTCCTCAACTCCTTTCAGTACTTTAGCTGAATTTCGAAAATGTCTTATATTTAGAGAGTGCCTTTTTATTATTTCACATTTTTTAAAAAATTCAAATGTCTTGTTTTAAAATGTATATTTTACTCCCATGTTCAGTTTAGTGTATCTGGAGAAAGCTTATAGACCATTTGAGTATGACATGGACTATTTTATATATCATCGCTTTCCAAAGAAAACCATGCGTCTCCATTTTTGTCCATTTTTATTTGTCTACATCACAACAGCTGCCATTTACACTGTGTAAAATTTTATGATAAATGGACCAATAGAAATGCTTGGAAGAAATTCTGAAATTTAAAATAACTTGGAAGAAATTCTGGTTCCATTGACTCCATTGAAAGTAAAGGCAGATTTTGGCCTCTGCTGTAAAGCTGTGATTTTGGAGATACTTGATTTTTATTGAACAGCAACAATATGTTTGTTACTAGGAAATTATGATGTAGAACTTGGTTAGTCATAGTCGCTTTCCTAACCCTGCTCTTTATTTCTAGGAATTCTCTTTCATGCACTTTAATTTTTACACAATCTATTCTTATCAGGCTGATATCTTTGTGCTGATTTCTGTCTTTTGGTTTTATTTTCATATTGTGTCTTCTGTCTTCAGTTGTCTACAAGTCTCTGCACAAGTATTAGTTTTTGTTGTTGTATGTTTGGTTCCTTAATTTATGTGTTTGATATTGTATTTTTGTGTTTGTGGAGTGAAATTACTTGCAGTAGATGTGTGTAAATGGCATTATTTCAGGAGAAAATGTGATTATTTCAGAAGAAAAACAATTTTTTGTAATTAATCGAGTATATCATATTATATACTTGATTAATAACAAAAAATTTTCTCCTGAAATAATCACAACTGAATATGACTACCATTACCTGTACTCACCTGTAGTTATTTGTGGTGTGTTTGGCTTTCACAGCTGCGGGTAACTGATTCATTGTTTATGGTTAGGTTTTTACCTGACGCACTGTAAGAGGTGTGAGGCGACACTGCACACTGCACTCCACTAAAAATGAATGAATTGAAGGGAGATGTGCTTAGCACGTAACGTATCTCTGTTGTTAAACCTGTGGTTATTTGTGACCTCCCCCTCAACTTTGCTGCTTTGTTGTGTTCCTGTTTTAGCAGTCGTTCAAGAAAAAGCATTTAAAGCATGATTTATGGCTTCATCTGAATCTTCATCTGACACCACAAAATCATTTCTTATGATAAATCAACCTTTAATTCTGGACATTTTAAAGAATTTAAGAAACGTTCTAGAACTCTTTTGGTGGTCTAAAGGGTTAACTATGATAAAAAATACTTCATGTAAGACTGTGTGATGCACTCCTATGTGTTTGTGAGAGAGAGAGAGCGAGAGAGATAATAGCAAACATTTTCTTCTGCACTTTAGCTGTTCAGAACCTGGCTGACTGGTTCAGTGTGAAGGGGTGTTTGATGCAGGAAACACACACACACACAGGCAAGGGGTGTTGGAGTCATGACAGGACTTTAAAACCTGGTCTCAGCAGGGGCCACTTTACCTGAGGTGAAAATTAGCTACTGTCAACACACATGTCTAATGACCACATGCTTGTGTATATGTGTGCGTGTGTCTGCCTCCATGCATAAGTGTACATGTTTTCATAGGCTCCACTTAATTTGTTCCATGTGTGCCCTGAAAATGAATGGCAGCCTTTTTTTTCTGTTTCTTTTGCCAAAAGACGTTCACCATTTGTTGCTAATTTAATATCCCTGAAACCTGCCCTTGCAAAGGCAAGTAAAAGGTATCGACAAAAGAGAAAAAAAACCTTCCCTCCCTCCCTCCGTCTTTCTCTATTATTCTCTTTGCTTAGTCCATTTGTCTTCTCATTTCTCTTTCTCTTGTTTGAACTAGCTCATTTCTTGGCACACTCTCCCTCTCAGAGTCTGCTCAAGACAGAAAATATGATCTCTTGGCTCCTGAAGAGTTTAATTATTACAGCAACCTTGAACAATAATGGAGAGACTGTCGAGTCAATAATGCATATGTGCGTTTTACACTACAAACACGCGCATCCTCAGCGTTTCCTGCTCTTTGAGTGGCTGCGTTGCAGCGCCGGACTCTAATGATTCCATCCATCAGTCCCCGGGCCCGCTGTTTTAATATTCCTGCCAGCGTTCACCTGAAAGCCCCAGCGCTTCTCATATTCACCTCAGCTTTCTTCACACGTCCTGTTGTGTCGGCGCCTCTGTGCTTTGATGAATCAATTGAAGATTTGATTACAATGCCAGCAGAAGCAATGGAGACAGCGACAGCATCTGAGCGATGGGGCGATGCTTCGTTATTTACAAAGACAGTCAATCCTAGCCCCTAGTTCCGGGAAATCTGAGATTTGATTTCAAAGATGATGCGGTTGATTGCGTCAATATGGAGCAAAGTAACGTCCCTCATCTGCATGTCTGGGCTCTCAATTTTATCGCCGACGTGAGCGAACGGCACGTTCCCAAACGTTTACGTTCCATGGACTGTCGAAGCTGCTCAGCTGGAGCGATGACACATGATGCCATTATGACTCCTCGTCCAAGACTCTGAGACCAAAATAGATTGGCACATCGACGTTTCGCATAGAGGTTTTCAAATGGTTTCAGTAACAATTAGGCAAGAGGGGAAAAAAAACAAAAAACTCCTGGCTCCCCCCGTGTCATTCTGTCAGAGTGATTATGTTTAAGGCACGGAACAGAGGAGGAGGAGGAGAAGGCAGCCGGGCTCTAAAAATACTCCGCCGAGGAGATGGCATTGGCAGGCCTCCCGGCCTTCTCCGTCATCCAACGCCACTGTTGATTTAGCTTAGCAGGAAGCGTATGTTGAGCGGCAGCACCTTTCCTCACCAATAGGGGGCACGTTTCCATTAGTAACACGCTGGACAGACAGGGTGAAGTGAAATGTGGTTTCTGAAAGCTCTACTTTTTCAACATTATCCATCTCTGCCACTGCATCTTCTCTTGGCTTCTCCTAAAGCCGTGTTAAAGGTTAAATATTGAAAGGTTGGGGAGGGGGCGGGTAAAGGAATACTAAAGGGTAAAGGCTTGGTGCTTATCGGTTTAGACACCAACCCTGGGCTAGTTGTAGACCTAGACGTGGTTTTGATCTATTTTTGATAAGGTATGAGCCTTTGTTACACCATCCTTCCATCGCATTTTTGTTTTATTGCACAGATAGCCAGTAATAAAACAACAGCTTCAAATCGCCATCTGCGAGCACTCTCGTTCTTAACAATAAAACAGTGTCGACTCTCTTTATCAACATGAGTGTTGCATTGTTTATGCTCATTACTTGAGGGTGCCTTTGACATTCCCATAAGCAAGGAGCCTGAAATGTAAAAATCATGAACAAGAAAGTCAAAGAAAGTTGCAAAAGATGAGTGCACGTGAAGTCATATGAATCATTAACAATGGATAGAGACTTCAAAGTACATAGAGAGAGAGAGAGAGAAAGTAAAGTAAGTAAGTAAATGCAACTTGAATGCAATTAAGCATCAGCGAAACCTTAAGGAAGAATACAGAGATTTTTTTAAAATAAATAATTATAAATAATAATAATAATAATTTAAAAAAAAAACTAGCGGCCAGCTAAAGTGAGAAATCAGATTGGAGATAGACTTATTCCTTTGGTAATACAAACCTTTGTGGGGATTTAATTAATTTGAGCATGTGATTATGCCTCGCCAGCGCTCCGATAATTGCTTGCATCTAAACGCTTTGCTATTATTGCCATTATAGAATTCAATTTTACTCTCCACTTCCTCTACCCTTTCTGCCAGCCAGGAGATCAAAACAAACCCAACGGCGGCATTTACCTTTCCACATTCGACAAATTCCCGCCAACGCAGAGAGGCTTCAGCTGATTAGATAGATTCATTTTCCCCCGACATGTCAATAAATCTGCTTTATGTTCTTGTGCATTGCGGCACAACAACCCGAGCCTGCTGTTGCGGGGCTCGGTGCCGTTTGGACTGTCTAATGCATTCTTTATAAACGCTCGGCTTGGTTAATGTACTTCTTTACTGTTTCCCGTTTAACCCTTTACACTCTGTTCGAGGCTGCCGACTCGCAGTACGTGATCCGTTGAGAAATATCGACTGCTCGCGAAGCTTTGGAAATGTGTGTAACCAAGCGCGAACAGAGGGGATGCTTCTGTTTGTTTGATCTGACAGGTCTTGTGAATTCATGTGAAAACCTACATGTTGTTTGTGTGTACAGCAAGCCGAGGACGTGTGTGCGCAATGTCCAAATCCACTGTTCTGTTTGTCTGGCGTATGGGCAAGCGGATGACTGCTCATCTGGAGCCGGCAGTCACTCAGGGATTACAGAGTTCAGACAATGCAAACGTTGATTATTTGGATTAGCGCTGCATCTAATGAGGGGAAAGAATCTCTGCACCAAGCCAAAAAGATATTGGAATATATGAAATCGCTGTGTATTTCCATTCAGTGCACTGAAGTAATCATTCGGAAAAGTCCGGCTTAAGCTGGCCCTTCATCATTTGGCCTTTCAATCACTTTTTTCCACCGAAAGGCTATCCACTCTGGAGCCTATTCACAAGGCTCAGCACGCCAGCGTGAACATACGGCATTAGAACCGTAAATTATGACATGGTACAAGTTTTATGACATCTATTCAAGCTCCTTCCATCTGACTGATTGAATTCATAAGGCATATTTGATTTTGCGCCCGCACACAATTGGGCATTTGCATATTTGAGTCATGGCGTAATTATATATAACATGTTAGTTACACGCTAATTGCTATGTATCCCGTCATTATGCCATTAACAGCAGAGAATTAAGTTTAATTCCGGGTCCTTTTCCCTGCGAGACCTCCACATCAGATGTATCTAAGGAAACTGAAGTTTAGGCAGCCACCGGCCCATTTTGGGTAATTAGCGTGCGGTTCGGCACAGAAGGTTAACAGCAGGGCCTGCCCAAACGCAAGCATGTCTCAAAAGAGGGTTATTACCGTTAAGTACACTCAGAGCAGAATGTTTTTAATTTTTTTCTTACATCCTTCCATATCCTTGTGGGATGGATTCAATAACATCGAATACTGAATGGACAGCAAGGTACATTGTCACCATTTAACCAAGCCTGCACTGTAACAGTAACCACAAGCACTATGCTTAATCGACTACAGATGAACATGCAATGTAACAAACTCGTTACCACGCTTAAACATGTATCATACGTCAGGCTGAAAAGTCCTGAGCTTGTAAAGCATGCGAGGTTGGTGGAATATGTGTATGCGGGGAATCAAATTGAGTACAGAGCTTCTATTTTGTCTCCTGGAAGGTGCAGTGGCGCTGATGAGTTCACAAGCAGCTATGATTAACGACAGCGATTCCCCTTACGCTTGCGAGGCCACCTGACGTCCATCATCTTTAGGTTGCGAGAAAAGGAGACGGATGTTTTATTCATTAGTGCATGCCTCTTAGCGCCCGTGCTCCGTGGTGCTCGTTCCTGTCAGAGGCCTGTTGCTGCGAGAGGAAGCGAGACGGCAAATTGGCCTCAGAATAAAATTATAATGATTTGTTTGAGCTTTCAAGATTAACTGAGGGCCATTTGCTACTGACTCCCAAAAGCAAGGACTGAAAGGCTGAATTAACTAGAGTGAGATCAAAATAAGCGGGCTGGAAGGATGCGGGACAGATGATGAGCATGACACGTGCTCCTTTTTTTGTCCTTTTGGTTTTTTGATTTCATTAACCTGCCTGAATTCCAGCTACACATGCACTTAGTCGCCTCCTTTTTTATACACCTCCTTCCATTTCACCATTCGTTGCCCACACACAGCTTGTATTATCTCAAACCGTACAACTGGTAATAGAATGGGATTTACAGCCACACCAGATCACCAGGCTCAATGCTAAGCATTATCTAGGAGAATAAAACTATCCAGCACTGGACTGTGGAGCAATGGAACCACATTCTCTGGATTGATGGTGCTCATCCTCCTTTGAAGTGTGTTGGAGCGAAGTTTGGGAACCAACATCAGCATTTTACCTCTTGTGGCTGAATATAATCACATGCACACAGCAGTGTAACAACATCTATTGTAAAACATTCCCAAAAGAGGCTGTTATAGTAGCAGAGTGGGACAGGCTTTCTATTAATATCCCTTGATTTCAGAAGAATGAGCAATAATTTCCAAACTTTTTGACATACAGTTTATGTGTAGTGTATATATATATATATGTGTGTGTGTGTGTGTGTGTGTGTGTGTGTGTGTGTGTGTGTGTGTGTGTGTGTGTGTGTGTATTTTATATCTACGAGACTTTCAATCAGTCTGTAAAGTCATAAAGTCCTATAAGCGGTATATGAGCGGATAGTATTTTGAATCTAATTAAATTGAGATTAAAGATTCTTTTCTGTTGGTGCTGGATTAGAGGGAACCTTGAAGGAACCACAGGAGAACAAGTAATGTAGTATAACAGTATGCACGTAGGATGGCAGATGCAGAAAAGCGAGTGATTAATTGCTGGGGTGGAGAGTTGTAATTGATTACTCTTCAGACCAGCACTGTGCACTTTTAAGCTCCAGAGGCTCCATGGGTCCTCACTAAGCTCTTTGTAATGGTACACCAAAGGCTACTCTGCTCAGATTTAAAGGGTATGCATTCCCTGACCTCAGAGGGATCCCTGTAAAAGTCTGTTCAACTAGTTGAATGAACAGATCTTAGCACAGAAAATAAGATGAATGAATATGAAATTCATGTAACTATTATAAAATGTTATCATTTTTTAGAAAAGGAGGTCCAACCAGAGATGGGTGTCTTGCTACCATCCGTGAACATGTGGTGGCTCTTTCTGGGAGTGATGGCTGGTAGGAGAGACTTTAAGTTGTTGTTTGTTGTTGTTGCTGAAAGATGAGTTTGAGGTTTGTTTGTGCCAGACTGTGGGGCTTTTTGGGCTTGGCTGTTACTGATTACCACTGACTTTGGATTTACTGCTAGAGGTAACCTGTTTCAGCCAATGCTGAGCAGCAGCTCTCTCTTGTTAATGTGTTCAATAAAAGAGCATTCACTTAATTTGTGCTATGTTTCTGGAGTCTTACTCTTTGCCAACGCTACAGTGCAAGCAAGTGCTGCATGTACTAAATGCTTCTTTAGAGGAAAACGGCAAAAACAGAACTTGCCAACAGGCTAAATTTATACTAAGTTACACAACATATTCTGTTAAATTACATTAATTAAATTACTCGTTCTGCATCTCGTGCCCTCTCTCAAACTCCATTTCTGCCAAAAAAGACTAAAGGAGCAGAGGAATGTAAAACAAGGTTTAATCTTTGATCAGGTGTACAGTTGAAAGGTTAGTTATTGTAGGACATAAAGAAACAGTCTTTGGCATAAGCTCAGTCCTAGGCTCAGGTTTTTAAGCATGCAGACCCTCGCAAATCCTACTGGATATGAACAGCAGGATTTGGACCCAACTGGTGGTGGTGGGGAGGAGCATGGAGCGCGTAGAACATCCGCACCTGAAGGCAGCAAAGAGGGAATACTTGGTGGCAGCATGTGATTGGTTGGAATAATGAATGAAAGAGTGACGTAGCATTGGAGTTTTCCTGGCAGAACTTTCGCTAAAGCTTTCATTTCCCAACTCACCCCACTCGGTGACTCCACCGCCACATGCTCTTCTAGCACTAATCTTAACCTACCTGTCCATTCGGCCTCATCTGAGTTTTAGATGGTTCTCACCTGTTGCTCATTATACCTGTTTGTATTTATATGACCTGATTAATTCTCCCGTTGTGAGGTATTGCCACTTGTTGAATTACTGAGCATTTCCAATCTGCATTCTTTATTGATCTTTCGTGTATGACCTAGCTTTGTTTCTCTGTTTTCCCTATTTGGATACTCCCTTGGGTTCTGGTTGCCTTACTGTTTGCTCATTTGTGTTTTGACCCTTGAATTGTTTTTTGACTTCGTCTTCGCCTGTCCCTTTTGGTATGTTTGCTCTGGTTTGTGCTTTCGAGCTGTTTATTGTGGTGTTTGCTAACATCTCGACACATCGTATTAAAAACCCAGTGATATTAAACTCACATCTATCCTTTTCATCTGGTATTACAATAGCCATTCAGCAATTCTCTAGTAAAGACTCGCAGACCTGAAACTTGATTCTATCTTGCATGAATTAACTTTTTAATGTCTCTGGAACACATTAATAAACTTAAAAACAAAGCCACTTTACTTTGTCAGTGAGAAAAGAGAAGCCACATACAGATAACAAAACCCAGCCTCTAACTAAGAAAACTTATATAGCTATATATAGTCAACCTACAGACGCAAAATGGGCAATAAAAAGTAGGCAAGTAGAATAACAAGTATTAAATAGTAATAAATAACAAGAACAAAGTTGTGATTTTACTGTAGTATGTATATACCTTTCCTACCTTGTGAGTGGTTTACCAAATATAATGTAATGATGCATATTTAATTTGCTCATAGAAGACACATAAATCATGATAACGCTGCTACACTTTCATGAGACTGTTTCTGGTCTTATTGCTAGACTGTAGTGCAAGAGCAAATACAAATAAGGCCACTTCTAGAACTACCACCATGCTGAAACTATCTAAACTGACCCTGATGTCAAATGGCTAATGAGGCTACTGTCATTGGTCATGCATGGCAGCAGGTAGCACTGAGCTAAGATTAGCCTTAAAAGTAGGCTTGACTGCAGCTTTTTTGGAGGATGTTTGTTTGGTCACATCCAATCACATATAGCTCCCAATGCTGGCTGTAATGCCTACAGCTTGTAAAAATCTACACAATATGGAAGCATCAGTCACCTGACCAGAGCCAGAGATGCTTATCTTGAAAAGCCTATATAAATCTATATAACAAAAACATGGATAGTCTCACACACTGCAGAAGGATTAGTGATCAAGGCTTTTTATGTTGATGTTTAACCACAAGCATTTAATATTGAACAGGGATCCACACTGTCTGCTCTGAAGCCACAGCCTAGAGCACCTTTTGCCTGTTTCTGGTGATGGAAATGATTCCTTGAGAAGTTTGTCAACAGCACAATAGGGACAATAGAGTGTACGTCTGCCCAGACCTCTCCATAGATCTTTGGAGACACTGAGATGAATTTATAACTGGATTTAGAAAACTGGCATCAAGTGCAGTACATCTCATCTTGAAAAGAGACAAGCAGCTCTACTCAGTAAGGCCTGCTTCATCCTGACATGCATATGGGCACTTCTAATGTGGAGATGTCTGCTCAGTCTTTTTGGCCCAGAACAAGTTTACTTTATAATATGAGCACTAGCACAGTCACTGTTTAATGGTAAAAAGAACAGTGTGGCCTGATTTGTCACTTAGAAATGGCTCTTCTGTTAAAGTAGCAAGCATAATCTGCTGTTTGGGTTATCCTTCTTCCACTTTCTGTTTCTGTCTTCATTTCCTTCAGTTTCTTTAAACTGCAACACACTCCATAATGTGCTAGTCAGTGACTTGATATATGTTATTCTGTTATAAGCACATCTATGATGCAGTGTGTGACTTCCACATCTTTTTTAGAGTTATTCTCTCTAGTGTGCAGTCTAGTCTCTGAAGAGGGCTGCTAATATGTATTCTGAGTGTTTGTGAAGTGGGTGACTGACTTTGATTCTTAGTTTATATTGTCAGAACAAAACAAAACATTATTTCAATTATTGTGTACATATGAGTGTATGTGTGTGTAAGTGTGTGGAGACGGTGTGTAAAAACTCCAGCAGCACGGTTGTGTCTGATCTACTCATACCAACACAACACACACTAAAACTCAGCCACATCAGTATCACTGCTGTGCTGTGAATGATCCACCAGCCAAAAAAATTCTGCTCTGAGGTGGTCCTGTGTGGGTCCTGGCCATTAAAGAACAGGGTAAAAGGGGATAACAAAGTATGCAGAGAAACAGATTGACTATGATTGGTTAGAGGAGCTGATAAAATGAACAATGAGTGTAGATGCAGGGTTTACTGTTGCTATAAATACCAGCCCCCCACTGATCTAAAGCATGCATGGTCTGGCAGTTAGCTTGTTTGAAATAAAGGAAACCACCATTGCTGCAGATATTTGAATCTGTAAAAATGGAATAGTGGGAAACTTTGAGTGTTTAGGTTCCTCGGTAGGCCGTGAAAATGCATGAGAAGTGTCAAGAGTTGTGTGAATGCATCAGAGTTGGTAGTCCTGTCATCGTAGTGTTAGTCTGTTAGCTGGTTAGCTTTCTATTCATTGGCTCAGCCTACTTTAGTGAGAGCAGAGAATAAAATGTAGGTCAGTGAAACTGTAGAGTCTGTTAGCAACAACCTGTGATGTTCAACTGGCATTTGGTCATCTGGTGGGACGATACATTGCCGCTGGACTTTTTCAAGGAGTCTTTATGAAGCCACATTCACATTTTTGCTCTTCAGTTAATGCTCAAAGCATTGCCGTTGTTGTCATACTTTCATCTTTACTTGGCTGTAGTGATAGCAGCAAATAGCACAGTGTCCCAGAACTCCTCAGAAACAATAATGAATGATGCTTGCATTCCCAAACCTCTCATTTATCATTTCAGACTTCATCAAGTAGACCCAAGCTTTCAGAGCTGTCCATTGAAATTCTTAAGTGGCAGAACTTTCGCTAAAGCTTTCATTTCCCAACTCACCCCACTCGGTGACTCCACCGCCACATGCTCTTCTAGCACTAATCTCAACCTACCTGTCCATTCGGCCTCATCTGAGTTTTAGATGGTTCTCACCTGTTGCTCATTATACCTGTTTGTATTTATATGACCTGATTAATTCTCCCGTTGTGAGGTATTGCCACTTGTTGAATTACTGAGCATTTCCAATCTGCATTCTTTATTGGTCTTTCGTGTATGACCTAGCTTTGTTTCTCTGTTTTCCCTATTTGGATACTCCCTTGTGTTCTGGTTGCCTTACTGTTTGCTCATTTGTGTTTTGACCCTTGAATTGTTTTTTGACTTCATCTTCGCCTGCCCCTTTTGGTATGTTTGCTCTGGTTTGTGCTTTCGAGCTGTTTATTGTGGTGTTTGCTAACATCTCGACACATCGTATTAAAAACCCAGTGATATTAAACTCACATCTATCCTGTTCATCTGGTATTACAATAGCCATTCAGCAATTCTCTAGTAAAGACTCGCAGACCTGAAACTTGATAAACTCTATGCCACTTTATCAGACCCTCAGACTTACAAAAGGAGAACTGCACTTCATTCTGAATTTTACTGTCTTTCAACAATTCTGTTACATTTTGAAACTGGTGACAAAAGCTCTTTAGTTTCAGCAGTCAGCCCAAAATACTTTACATACCACAGCAATAGACCCCCTAGAAATAAACAGAATGTTTGCCCAGTGTAAATTTCTCAGGAATCATTCGAGGATTGGCAAGGCCCAAGAGTTGTCCTTTGGAGTTTTCGGAGTATGAAAAGGTCTGTGCCACTTCATTAGACCCTCCGACCTGCAAAGCAATCGTCATGTATTACTGATATTGTTGGCTGTGTTTGAAGACTTTAGTGAAGATGGTAAAACAGATTTAAGCTAATTTTAGCCCAATATAATTCAAACCAAACAGAAGAACACCAACCTGACCTTAGCAATACGTAAAGAGTATATTTTAAACAAGTATTTATTAATATTGATTTTTTTTATTTTGTCATTACACATTTTGTCACTACATTACCATACTGGTCAAGGCTAAATAATCAAAAATGTAACCACACACACACACACACACACACACACACACACACACACACACACACACACACACACACACACACATATATATATATACATATAACAAACAGGATATATATATATATATATATATATATCCTGTTTGTTATAAGTATGGTCACACACACCATATACATCAGTATGGACAAGCAGATTAAACCCGTGGTAACTTTGTTTGGGTTGTCCCTATTTTTTTTTTCTTAGACCATTTCTTGCCCTTAGTCAACCAAATTCGTTCTAGACAGATCACTCCTTCTATTCTAAATCACATCACTTGTCTTGATACCATCCCCTATAGAAGGACAGCTCTGGCAACTGAATTATTGGGACGGATGGACCTCAAGCTGCGTTGGCGTATTAATTGGAAAACTGTGCATATGGTCTTTAATTTTGGTACAGTGATGCTCACAGATAAGATTGATAAGATAAGACTGATATTTGGAGAGTTACTGGAGCAGCCAGTTATGACTGAGTCTCCTAATGTGCTGACTGCCCCAAGTGTTTTGAGAAAACGGCCTGAGCATCCTTAATTTTCCATTTGTCTGATCAGATTGGCTCGTTGAGTCCTGTGCACAAGTTATTGATTTTTCAGAAATATATTTATTTGACAGAAAAGTACACAGAAGCCCCAACAACTGAATCTATTTTCAAAAGGCACTATTTAGTGTTTGACACTTTGCTCTCATTATAGCCTCCAATGTTTTTTTCACATCTCCAGATCTTTTTTTGCATTTTCCTGAACACATTCAGCAACATTAAGGTCTGGACTCTGGGCTGGCTGGTCTGTTGATCCAACATCTTCATTGTTTAATTAGCAAATTTTCCTCTGTCTTGTCTACTTTTCTTGTCATAACTTCTTGACAGCTGCACGTCCTTTTACACCCATAGTGTTTGAGATGTCTTCTCAAAGTGGAAGGATGGATAGAAACACCTCTGGATTTTTTTTTTCTAGATCAGATCTCTCAAAGGTCACCTTAGACTTCCCTATTGCTTGCTCCTGTAATGCTGGATGGACTAACCAGACGCTCACAGATGTTATATTAAAGCAGGTTTAATGACAAGGTGTGATACAAAGACAGGAGTCAACCAGGGCTATAACACCGTTTTCACCATCTGACACAAAGGAAGAATTCTGAGGAATGACACCTCCTCGGAAACACCTAATGGCCTCTGTAATGGTATATGACTTCTAATATATATAAAAAGTACTACGTACTGTAAAATATCCCCTCAGTCGTACCAGTCATGCCCCTAAACTACCCAAGAGGTTCCCTACAAATCAACAATTAAAACAATTACATAAAACACTTTTCTGAATTACACTCAGTCTGAATAAATACACATAATTATTTACACTAAAGAGATTAGCTATAATGCACAAATATAGTAATTGAGTGTGCCAGCAAATAATATTATTCTTAATGTAAATTACATTATATTGCATTATAAAATTTAATTTAAAGCATTCTACATATTTTCACTCAATTAACATACTGTTATAGGTTTAATAAGAGTGTATTTAAGAGTTTCCTTTCATAGGTAGTATTCTGCCTGAGTGCTTCTCAGTGGAGCAGTAAAATAGTTTCAAGGAAGTTATAAGACTGCATTTGTTGTTGTTGGGTTCTTTATCAAGTCTTACTCTTAGACCGAAATAATGCACAACTTTTAGAGAATATTGCATCACTGCATTAATGATATATTAGAATTTCTGAGAGCAATTTTACTGTCTTGTTTTATGCCCCATGGAGGCCTATAGAAGGTCATTTTACCATATTTTCTCTTATTCTTTCCCTTTCATTATTTTTTCAGAGGAAAATCATTGGAATATTACTTTAAACAGCTGTAGGCTATGTGTATAAATAAATCAAATTACCTGCTTAAGTTCACCACCAGAGCGCAAAAGTCATATGTTTACTCAGTATTTATTGGAAAACAGAGACTGCAATCACATTTTTACCAGATTATACCTATATCTTGATTATTTACTCTGCTCATAACATAGATTTATATTTTTTTATTTAAAAATCATATACACACAATGTTTCTGACTTGAGAAACAAACAGTTACTCCTGTATGTCATGAAACTACTATTCTATCCCACCCTTACAGGTAAATACCTGCCATACAGTCATACCTGTCACTACTATAGGATACCATATGTGACATACAGTGGGTGCTAACCAGAGAACGATGGGTTCTATAGCTATGATGACATCGCTGAACAACACTGTGTGACAGCACACTAACCACTTCATAACTATACTACTATTAGTTTTATGGGCTTCTTATTAGGAATTGTTTTGCAATTACTTGAATAAATAAAATGTTATGAAAGATTAAAACATGCTTAGAAATGGAAGAGCTTGCAGACAACAACACCCCTATGTCCCCTTAACCCCATCCTAATAGTGTAGCTTTGCATGGAGTTTCCAAAGGATTATATACACCTGCCTCGTACCTACACTCGCTGGCCATTTTATCAGCTATGTCTACTATACATGCCTTTGTAAGCATAGAGTTACTGACTGCAGTCAATCTGTTGCTGTTTAACATACTAGCATGACTAATGAAAGAAATACTAATTTACTAATCAGAGTTTGTTGGACCAGAGAGGACAAGGATAACCCAAGTTGTTATCAATGCTCCGTTCAGAAGCCTGCATCACTGATGGTATGGGGTTGCATGAGTGCTTGTGGCATGGGCAGCTTGCATGTCTGGAAAGGCACCATTAATGCAGAGAACTATGTTCAGGTTCTAGAACAACATATGTTCCCGTCTAGACGTCATCTCTTTCAGGGAAGACCCTGCATTCTTCAACAAGATAATGCCAGACCACATTCTGCAGCAATCACAACATCATGGCTAGGTAGGAGAAGGATCCGGGTACTGAAATGGCCAGCCTGCAGTCCAGATCTTTCACCTATAGAGAACATTTGGCGCATCATAAAGAGGAAGGTGCGACAAAGAAGGCCCAAGACGACTGAACAGTTAGAGGCCTGTATTAGACATGAATGGGAGAGCATTCCTATTTCTAAACTTGAGAAACTGGTCTCCTCTGTCCCCAGACGTCTGTTGAGTGTTGTAAGAAGAAGGGGGGATGCCACACAGTGGCAAAATGGCCTTGTCCCAACTTTTTTGGGATTTGTTGATGCCATGAAATTTTAAAACAACATATTTTCCCTTAAAATGATACATTCTCTCAGTTTAAACTTTTGATCTGTGATTTGTGTTCTATTCTAAATAAAATATTTAGATTATATTTTGGCACCTCCACATCATTGCATTCAGTTTTTATACACAAGTTGTTTAGTGTCCCAACTTTTTTGGAATCCGGTTTGTACCTTATGTCTTGGCATATTGACACACACATATTTTTAATTTCATGCAACTGTGTTTTTTCATCTTTCTTTCATAACTGGTGCCTAATGTTGTCTATTAGGCACATCCCCTCAACTTAAATATAATAATGAAGTCACATGTCACATCTGGACATCTGACATTTTCACTAATATAACCAGCCAGTGCATACAGTAAACTAACAGCTGGAGCAAGATGCAAAACACTCCCTGGTATTTGGGTGGTAACATATTGGCTGGCTTATCCTGACACTGTCTGATTTAACAGTTTGGTAATGCAATCAGTATGCCACACATTAACTGAGATGTTCCATATCTTTTTATGAATATGGGCACAGTTACAGTTGCTAAGCTATGTTGGATCAAATGGATGAACCAGTTTGCAATAGCACCACACTAAGCCAGAACACTGCTGCCTTTCTAGTTATTCAAGAATACTAAACAGAGGCGCTGTTTTGTGGGTAAAGCAGCTGAACATTGACCTGCCTGATATTTAAACGACTATCATTCTTTAACAGACACCATAATCATAATGTCATAATAAGTCTAATTTCAGGGACCTACCACAATTTTGATTTTGAGACATTCTGGGGGTCCAAGATGGGGAGCGGGGCCTAGAGCACATGACATTACCCCCACATGGCTGCACACTCAAGACAAGTTTCCCTTACTGGTTACCAAAGTCAATACATGAGTGTTCAAATTGCAAGGTGCCAGTAAAAACTTCACTCCCATTAAAGAAACTTCAGATCCTTTGGAAATAATAACATGTGAGGTTTGGATGGGGCGGTCACAGACGCTAAAGATGAGTGATGATCTTATTTCTAACAATGTGTGGCTAAAGGTTTGCTTGTTGGACGTAAAAAAGGAGTTTGTGATTGAACATAAAATAAAGGTGTGTGCAATTTTACATTCTCCAGCATGATCTAATTTGTTTCTGTCCTTTGGTCTGTTTATTTGTGTTTGTGTAAAGTTAGGAAGATGTTAACTCTTCTCACGCTGGTGTTGGCTGCTACGTATTAGGAAAACTAAGTCTATGTTCACGTTACCAGCTTATTAAACTCTGACTTTTTGCCTTAATGTGACACAGATAAAATTTTTTCAGGGTTGTGTGAAAAATCTAATTTGAGTCACTTTCATATATGGTTCTAGATCAGATGCATATCTGATTCGTGGTCATGCAACATGAATGTGATTGTTTAGACAGACACTGGCCACTTACATTCATGAATATGAACCATCAAGATAGCCAAATCCGATTTGAACAAAAAATTGGTCAACGAGGCTACTCTATTTTGGCAACTCTGGTCATCTCATTCATCAGTAAGTAAAAGGGCCCACCATAGGACCACCACTTTGTAAACTTACTGGCCACTAAATCAGACATATCTACCTTGTAAGTGCATAGTTAGAGACCATTGCCCATCTGTAACTACCATCCAGTGTTGAGAATGGTTCACCACCCAAATGACACCTGGTCAGTGGTGGTCCTATGGTGGTGACTCTTCTTTTGATGGATATTGTAGGAGGTGGCTGGTTAATTGATGAGATATATTCAGTGACTGTAAACCTGCAATGTGCACTGCACTGCACTGTAGGTGTACTGATGAAATGGGCAGTTGATGTAGGTGCCTACTGTAATGTAAAGTATGTTATAAAGTGACGACTCAGTGAACAGTGTGCAGCTCAGAAGTGTTATGAGAATTTTCATGCTTACATCGCTCATCCTTTCCACCCTGGTCTCATATGGAAACAGCCTTCAGCGGCTGACTATACAGCGCCCTCAATTTCCTCCAGCTCTTCTCAGCTTATTCTGTAAAAGTGTTTGAGCTAGTCCAGGCATATGATGGAGCGTGAGTAAGTTTAGCTGAGGAGGTCTGGAGGAGTTCAGAATCAGAGAGGCTTTTACAAGCAGGCTGTAATGACTTCCTCTTAACAGCTCCTTGCAAAGGGACCTCAGCAAATTTGATTATGAACGTTCAGGGTGTGAACGTGGCACAACCACATGCGCTAGGGCGATTACATTGAATCCGTGTGCGTGCGCCTCCATGTGTAGGTGTATTTATGTTAGGAAGCATTTAAGCTAATGGGTACTAGCGTTTTGCAGGTCAACCATAGATTAATAAAGTTCCTCCACATATGGAAAAGTTAAAAGTAGCACATACAGATTGTTCCTAGCAGCCTTGTGCATGAGACGATGCGGTCGCAAGACATGAGAGTGGTTTATGTGCTTCACTGGATACCTGAGATGCTAACAAAAAGAGAGCGTCCACACCTGGACCCAATCAGCGTGCAGGAACGCGTTGTTTTACAAAGCTCTGTTTTGCGAGCGCTCCCGCCGCATGCACTTTTGACCGCCTTTATCTGGCCTGTTGTTTTGGCAGAGGGAGTGTCTGAGAGTGATGTTTGTTCGTAGTCCAAAATACCACACAAAACTGCTTAACATGGTTTTAATAAGTGGCTCATTTGATCCTGGGTAGTCTTCCAGTGAAAGCCGACGCTCTCTCTCTCTCTCGTTCCGAGTATCTCGTTCCTTTCACCTGGCTGTGTCTGCCCTCCAGATGTCCCACAATGCTTTTCATCTCTGCAGGAAGCTGTGTCAGGATGAAGTTATTTGTTTTAACGTTTTCCGCCAGGGGAAGGGAAACAAGGAATCCATCGCCTCGCCTTTGTTCTACTATGTCTGCGGTGAAAAAATATTGTCTCCACTGCTGTCTGATCAGTGTGAACGAGGATCAGACATGCTGTCATCCTGTAACCAAAATCCAAAAGAAAGCCTACAATTTAAATTCGACACCCCCATTTATGTGCACTCCAGCAGAGTATGTCTTATTTTATTTTTATTATTATTGTCATTATTATTATTTTCCCTGAGATCTGCTTATGGCGTATTTGATTTAAGTACCGAAATCTAAAAATGGCCTTAAATCACACAGTGGGTTCTTGGTGGGAATATGAAGGGCAGAGTTTCTAAAATAACCAATGGTTTTGGGTCCAACTGCCACAGAGGTAGAAAAACTTCTCTGAGAGAGCTAACACTCATTTGCCGCTACCTTATGTATATATATTGCTGTTGAAAGAAAATGGCAACTTTACAGGAGAGGACAAAAACCTAAACAGTCTTAACTTTTAATGTATGTCAATGGAACCAAAAAAGTTATTTTGGAGCATTTGCATTGGACCATTCTTTATAAAAATGTTCACACAGTGTTAACAGCAGCTGCTGATACAAAATGATACAGAAAACTAAAAATCACGAACATGGATATGCTATTTACTGGACAGTGACAATGTGTATATATGTTACATAGTAACATATTTATATATTAAGATTAATGTAATCATCAGATTCATCATCTTGGGAAGGAGAGAAAAATGCTCTTATACACATTGTGTGCAATTACACATTTCCACCAGAGAGGTCTCCAAATCCCCAAAACTTAGTGTGGCCTTAAAATGTAAACAAAAGACATTGTACATTGTTAAAATAAATTAGCTGAAAATGCCTCTTCAGAGTGATACCACAGAAGAATTACAGTATTTAAAATTATGCTCTGATGCAGATATAAAATGACTTTGTAATGATGAAAAATACCCAGAGGCATTTTTACACACCCTTTCACAACTCTGGAATTGACCCTCAAATGAAACCAGCAGTTTTGCCTTTTATGTTGTACTCTTGAATAATATTTGTGTGCTCTGCTCTGATTGGTTAGTTTGCAAGCACCATGTTGAAACAGACCCAGAGAGGAAAAAAATTAAACTTAACAACAGCACAAAGTATATTAAACATTGTAGCTCACTATGAAACTAGCAGTTTAAGATGATCTGACTTTAAACTGCAAAAAGTGGGTAAAATTACACAGCATGGCTGCTTATTACAGGTTGGCATTATGGGTCGTGATGATAGTTAAGATGAAATTGCCGATCTCTTATATCCGAGGTTTGAAAAATTGTGGTGAAACGTGCAGAGCGAACTAGCAAAATTGGAATTAAAGCTGTCCGGGATTGGACGCTAATGGTGGCTTCCTATTTGAGAGCTTGTTTCGCAAATTTTCCATTCCACCCTAAATGATAACACAGGTACATTCAGGCGCTGTACTGGTGCCATAGCGAGATGCAGTGTTTAAGGTGGAATGGAACATTTCAATAAGAAGCTCTTGAATAGAAAACCAATGAACTTCAGCCATGCCTGTTTACAGTTCCTTGGCTTCTGAAAAGTGCCGACAGCCCCCTTTACAGCCTGGAAAGTATGTTTCAGCACAGTCTGGTGGTGTTTGTACAGGCTGTTGCATTTAAGGTGTAGCAGAACATTCAATTAAGAAGTAATAGGTAGCCAACTTCAGCTTCATTTAAAGATAAACATCCTCCACGCCTGCTGACAGATGAAAATAAAACATAAAAGTGCAGACATCCTCTTCACAGCTTCACAGTTGCTCTTGATCTGCTGTTGGGCAGTACTAAGTACTGAATTAGTCACAGAAACACAGAATTTAAATGGAGTAGCTCATTACAATTGAATTTGTGATCATATCTTAGGTACGTGATATGATGTAGTGTAGCCTAATATCACCCCCACATACAACCCCCACCACGATAGGACCAGATCATATCAAATTACTGTGTAAACAGTTGTTTGCATGTTCATCCATTCTGAGAGTGGAACCATGTGCTGTTTCAGACAGTTCTATTATAGCATGACCGAATGATAAGAGCACTCTGGGGACTCTATGATTACTGGGATTAGTTTTGTCATGTTCCTTCCTTTGATGGTGCTTATTATGTTTTTATGTAGTCACAACACTTTCATTTTAATAAATGAGGTTTTGTTCAAAACGGACTGCGGAAATGTTACGAAGGGGTTTTTCAAAGAAATGACTGGAGAGTGGAGGCAGTAAAAGGTAAAGGTTATGTGAAATACTCCGAAAGAAAGTGGAGAGGAGAAACAGAGAGAGGGGGAGAGAGAGAGAGAGAAGGAGAGGTCACTGTTTGTACTGATAGCGCTTCTCTGTATCTCCCTGCACAGAGAATAAACGGGTGAGATGGACTCCTTTTAAGTCCCTCTTTCATCACCCATGAAGGTGTATGAGATGACATTTACAGTCCTAATACACCGTTTTACAGGCACAGTTTCATTTTGAAGTTGCTCCGTGTGTGTCTGTGTGTATGTGTGTATACTGTATGCGACTGGTAAAGAGTCTATATAATGAAAAACTGTGATAAATGTGATATGTAAATATTTTTGAAGGTCATTTATTTATATATATATATATATATATATATATATATATATATATATATATATATATATATATATATATAAATGTAGAAAAGAATACACAACAATTACAAAATATCATATAACATTTTATGAATATATTTTCGGCCTAATCGTTCCATATTTTACACAAGCTATTAGAAGTGTTTTACCTGATCGCCAAGTTTTAAATGCTTTCTGAACTGGAGCCTACAGAGAAGCACTCACTTTAAAAAAAATCAGGCTACATCTCTAAATGAAGCATGTTCTACAACATAGCTAGCAATTAATATCACAAGCTAGAAAGAAACCTATATCAGCTTATATAAAAGTGAACATTCACAAGCTAACATGGATACTATCTTCTAGTACAGCAACCGGTATGCTAGCCACACAGCAAGTTAGCTAAGGTCTCTGCTTACTCTACACAGGGATTATAATGTATTCATATCCATCCATATTTTAATTAATCTCCAGATTTTTCTGAGAACACACTTCTGCATATTGTAATGCATTATGAATGTAAAGAAAATAAATTAAACATAAAATATGGTCTGCAAAAAAATTCATGGCACATTTCTTTCTTTTTTCCCAAAATCTCAGCAAATAAATAGAAATTGTGCTGTAAAAGAATTCAATCTTTTTTTTCTTTTTTTTTACAGGGCTTTGTGTATAAACATTGTATACTGTATAGTTGCATAGCTGTATAACTGTCTATAACTGTTTTTGTTGGTTAAAATAAATGAATAAAAGGTAAACAGGTAAAATGTAGGATACTATAAATTACTGTGAAAAGTCTTAAGCTGCATGATTTACTGTTTTATGTGCATTAATGCCTGATTCTACTCATGAATTCATTACCTTTGAAACAGGTAGATCCAGTATTTATGATGAGTTGTGAATCAGATAGCACTGCCTTGAACGCTTTAAATCCACAGATTTACACAGTGGCTTAAGGGAACTCTTACAGTGTTTGATGCTTAACCCTTTCTCAAAGATAACATCAAATCCATACCCACTTTCTTCGGAAGCAAAACTAATCTCATTGCTGCTTAATGCACAAACACACTCATGCACACACACACACATTCCATTAAACAAGGCCTCTTGGTCAACCTGGTTGCAAGTGAAGCTTTTTGTCATTTCCAGACACACCAGACACTCAAAATACTCATAAATCCTTATAAATTGTAATACACATTCCTGGCACACACCAAATGTGGTTGCTTTCAAACTACACAGGAAGCATGGCGTCTTCCACGATTTCAACATAACATGGTACTGAAAGGATTAACTATGCTTCTGTATTACTAACTAGCCACACTACAATTTAGTAATTTTTTAGCCAAAGCAGAATGAAATATCAATGTATTAACCTTAATTTAACCCTCTCAGTATATCAAAGAATCATCAAACATAAAGGAATAAATCTTAGGAATGATACATGCCAGATACTTATTTTGTCCTGGAGGTGTAGTGCTTTTTGGAGGTTTTGCAAAATCAAATTAAAAAATCCAGCCTAGAATGTCTTCTGTAATTATTTATTTATTTAGTGTTCTGAAAAAAAGCTATTGCTGTGGTTAGTATGAAACCATGCACTGACATGGGTTGAGTCGACCAATCAGAGGCTGTGTTCTGGGCAATGTAAAAGTATGTCATGTAAATGCAATGTATGTCTGTGGCCTGCAGTGTTCCTGAGATATTTATTTGCCTTAACCTGAGGGGGTTAAGCTCAGAGTACATTGAAGATGAACCTTATTTGCCGTGTAGTCAAGCATTAGACCAGAGAAAAAGATATAAAAAAAAGAATAATTAATAATGAAATAAAAAGGTCAAATATATAAATATCTAAAACCAGCAGTCTTAAAGACACACATTAAAGCCAGCTTTTAAATTGAAAAGAAAATGTTTTTCTGTATAGAAAAAGACTCATGATTAACTAGTAGGAAACTGACCGGCTGAAAAACATGTATTTATGATATATACAGAATTGTATAATGTGAATATAGAGAATGCCTCACAGTTGTGTTGTACTTCTTCATGTTGAAGGTACTGATCCCATTTAAGGAAAGATAACCAATGAAAGGAAGAGAAAAATGTAATGATGAAAACCAAAAACAGCAAAACGAGTTAACTTTGCTTCCCACCGCTGGTGACGCTCTTGCTGAATATATAGTCTAGGCAGAAGTGAAGTGTCACTCTAAACTCACAGCCATCCTTCTAGACTTGTAAGTGAACAGCTGTTAATGCTGAGCTTGTGAAGTAAAGTCTATGGGTGCGTCCGAAATCGTGTACTTCCATACTGAACAGTACGCAAAAGCAGTGCGTGAGAGCGACTAGGGTGTCCGAATACGTAGTGCTCGTCGAGCAGTATGCGGATGATGTACTGCACCGGCAGACATTTTTAAGTATGCAGCCCCAGCACACTGTCCTATCCCAGGATTCCATCGGAGCCGTGGAGGAATTTAAAGCAGAGAGAAAGTGCGGTGAAACGCGGTACGTACTGTTCAAGTACGCGATTTCAGACGCACCTTATTTCTTGTTTCTTACAATAGGGGCAGAACCTACAATGTTGCCCCCTATGGTTAGACATATTAATTCAACCATTTGCATCATCTGACAAATTGCTTCTTTATTATGGCTACTGATTTCAAACTTTTTGAACAGTAATTTATAAAATTTAGTTTTTAGATTACTATCACAATTCACTTTCAAGTGATTATAAAACTTATGTCAGTGCAGTACAGAAATAGACACTACACTGATTAACTAAATAAAAACAGAGCACACATACACACACTTGCATGCCTCAGTATGCCTCATACAAGTGCTGGTTTCATAAGCGAGTATAACAAAAATATTTAGATGATTCTGCATTAATACATAAAAATGCTGGAATCTGTACTCACAGCGTCAGACGTCTCCTGGGGTAATTTCTCTTGACAATGTCATGGACTACTGAGAAGTTTAATTAATCTAAATTATTTATAAACACTGTCCACTGATGACAGGTGCCATGAAATATTTAGCTGTGTGCGTGTTGTTTTGGAATATAATATCTTAATATTCAGCATAATAATCTAAAAGAACTAAGGGCCGTAAGGCTGAGTGAATATTAAATGCCTTCAGTCCATGTTTGATATTTATAATGATAAAATAGAGAAAAGTTTAAGTTAAGGGTTTTGTACTCAAGTGCTACTCCTTTGCCAAACTCTTTAAAGCCAAGTTTGCAAACTGCATCATCATCACAAACTTATTAACTTTTTTAAATCTCTCAAACATACTTTCTAGTTTCATCCAGTATTTGACTCTATTGTCCAGGTTATGGTTGCCTGGAAAAAAAAACAATCCCATTCCTGGACATAAATGTTAATATTTCTTAATAACATTAACAAACGTTAACAAAAGGTAAAAGTACCTTTGTTCATGCAGTCATTTATATACAATGGACATGTTTGATAAGCTCAGATTACCCTCAATGCTAGATGCACTGTTGCTGTCATGTTGAGCCAAAAGGCAGTACTGCAATGTGCCAGCTGAGAAGATTAGATGTTGTAGTTGAACTGATATCTGTCTAACTGCATTTTGAGCATTATTACCTGTCCATTAGGCCACTGATCGTATGTGCAGGACTCTAACGGGGTTGAGCTGGCAACATTTAGCAACATGTTTTTCTTCGTTATACAGTGTCAGAACTGGCATACGTAAACCATCTATTTGATTGCAAACTCAGAGTAGCCTGAGGTAAGTGTGAGTGATGACTATGCACTTTTCACAATACTAACTACTTTTCAAACATGTTGCTTACACTTACTTACACTTTACAGATCCAATTCAAAACTATGAATCAAGTGAATATTGAACAGTCACTATAAAGTCATTGACAAGATTCACTTTTATTTCTGTCCGCATCCACTATTTTCTACAAAAACATAATGTAATGAATACGCAACATAAATCTATTTATTTTTAGTGCATTCATATTCAGTGCATTCACACCTTATTGTTTCTTTTTGCCACCAGAAGTCTAAAACATCAGGTGTTACAGCTGCCCAACCACGTATGTTTATTAACAAGCTACCATAAAAGGTCATTTAGTTACATATAATTCTAAATAAAATATTTATGTTTGAAATCTTCATAATAAAAATAATTTAGCAATTTTAAAAAGTTCTTACTTTCTCAAATGCCAGGTGACACAATCAAAAATGATTTGATTTTTAAATGCTTTAATGAAAGAGTGTCTTGGGCCAGGGCCTTGCATTATAAGTAAGTATTCATGATACAATGGTCAGTAGATCACAAATTTCGGAAAAATGTCATTTTTGACTCATGGTTAAAAATGTTTGACCTTAATAACATGAACATGTTGAATTATTATAATAATGTTGAATTATATTTAAAAAAATAGAAAGTACTTGTAGGTACTCAGTGAGGAGCACATGGCCTCTTACTGTTTGGATGGATGTAACCAGTGCTTAATTTGTAAAACATCAGGTAATGGAACACTAAAGGTGGGGTGATCCAACAAGTGGCAGTGATGGAAAAGGTCCTGGAATGCATAGGCACAACAGTGCTTCAAGTGTCCATCTAACATGTGCCTAGTAACATAGTATCTATGCAATAAAATAATCCTAGCTTTAATGACTGCAGTAAGGAGCTGTAACCATAAAATCTGAGATATGCCACTGGATGAATAGATTTTGGTGTCCTACAAAAAAAAGAGGTCAAAGAGGTGGTGGATCCACATAAATAAGTTCTGGAACGCAGGTGCCCGAAATAAGAGAGGCGGCGGATCTTGTTCCAGCAAGATCCAGCACAAATTAAGCGCTGGATGTGACCTACTACAGCTTTTTTAAGTATGTGATGAGTGCTACTGATAAATGTTTCACATGTCTAAACATTATAGAGATTTAGACTATCATGACAAGCACACTATGTGGTGGATGCCTGACTATCACACGTATGTGAGCTTGTTGGACATCCCATTCCAAAACCATGGAGCAGCTATAGCGTCCTTCATATTTTCATATCCTAATTAAAAAAACACTCCTAAACTATTAACCCTCCTCCACCAAACTTTGCTGTCTATGTACTTTTTCCTCATGACATTCACCAAACTTAGATTGGTCCATTGGCCAAGTAATAAAGTGTGATTCAGTATTCCACATTTAACTTCAGAGGCCAGGACGGCATGCTTTACACTTCTCCTGCCAACACCTGGCATTGCATAGTGATCCTAGTCATGTGTATAGTTGCTAGGCCGCGGAGGCTCATTTCGCAGTTCTGATGTTGCTTCCTGTTTGGAACTTGGTGAGTAGTATGTAATGCAGCAGGATAGGATCAGTTTACCTGCTGTGCACTTCAGCAGTTGGTGGCCCCGCTCTGTGAGTTTGCCAGTCTAACACGTCATGGATGAGCTGTTGTTAGACGCTTACCTTTCACAATAATTAACACTTCTAGCAGGGGTGAAAATTTCACTGGGATCCTACGACTGTGCCACATTTAAAGTCACTTAGCCCAGTACAACCCATTCTACTGCAGTGTTTTTTATAGAGATTACATGTCTGTTTGCTTCATTTTATACATTTTAGCAATGAATATGACTGAAACACGAAACTCAATGATTAGGAGGGGTGTCTGCATACTTTTGGCCATGTAGTGTAAAAGGCATAAGGCAGATAAGGATGCTGTTTTCCCCTCCACCAGCAAAAACAAGATCACTCATGACAAGTATTATGAACACATGATTCAGGTGAGATACTATCCTGAACATATGTTTTATGGGTGTGCAGATACGATACCCAGTATCAGTTTAGACCCATAAATGGCCAAAATCAATAGATCAGATAGAAAAAAAAGTGATAGAAAGAAAATGCAAGACATTTGAATTCTTTGGCATAAACTACCGCTTAAAAGCTTAAACTTCTATACCAAGTTGTACTTCAAATTTGAATGTCTGAATGGTGCTGACCAATCAAAAAAGCTATAAGTGAAAACTTTAAAATAAAAAGAAACTGCAGCATGTCGTAGGCTATGCAATTTTTTCTTTAGGGGAGTATAATAGTTGTTTCACAGTTTAAGCACAATTTTTTTAAGACTGTTTAGATAAATTAAACTGTATTATAATAACACAAATGCGTTATTAATGGCACAGTTGGCCAGGAAAAAGATTGAATTGAATTGTATTGAATTGGTTTTGGTGTTTGTATAGGCAGTTGTCAGTATCAGCATCAAACATGAATAGGTGTTATCGAGCCAACCCTAATATGAATTATTGTTTACTTTGTTTATTTGTTGTATTTACACAACCTGCTGTATTAAGGGTAAATCCACCCATCCACCTATATATTTATAATTCAAGTGTTAAGATATTCAGTTTGATTTTATATAAAATGTTCTTTAACTCACAGCGACACACATGACTTGTAATGCATTTGTTCTAAACAAAATTGCTTACTGTTTGATTAATGCTTGTTTTGTTGGGTCTCTCAAGAGAAAACAATAAATTTTTCATAACGTGTACAAAATGGAGCAGCACAAAAAAAATCAAAAGTGAGCTCATGTCATGTTGATTTTATCTTTTTCTAAATGACTTTAAAGCACCTGTGTACCTCACAGTATGTGATCTTAGATCTGCAGATGTTGGTCATTTCTGGAATAATAACTCTAAACTGTGGAATTCAAACCCACCTTTTATTATACAGTCAAGAAACTGATACTGATTTAAAAGTGTATCTCTACAATTCAGTCTTTTTCTCTTTGTAACTATTATTACAGAAAGAGAGCGAGAGAGAGAGAGAGAGAGAGAGAGAGAGAGAGAGAGAGATTCGTTCTGACTGGTGATAGGAAGCAGATGTCTGGAGTGTTTAATGAAAGCTACTTCACAGTCCCTGTTCTGATAAAGGTCAGATAAATAGTGATATATCTCAAGATAAATGCAGTATTCTTTGGGTACTATTTTGTCTTACAATGCCCTGCAGGTACTTCTTCACCATGAATGCAATAAAAAATAAGAGAATATATATTCTAGGCCAATTTATTACTTATTGCTAAGTTTTAAGTCATCACTGGTTAAGATTTGGAAATGTTACTTTTTTTTAATGAAATTTTACGAGATTTTTCCCACAGGCCATGTCTAATCTGCAAAATAATCAGTGGGTGGGATTTATTTGGAGGGATGGCGGTAGCAGGCAAACAGCCAACAGGTTGTGAGCTTGTGCTGGCAGATATTATAGCTTGTTAGTTGTGACGGATTTTGTAGGAATGGAATTGGATGGACAAGCAAAGAATAAGTTGATGAAGCTCATTAGTAATTATCACATGCTGCATACATATAACGAAGCTATACAGCCTTCTTTAACTAATATATTCACAAAATGTAACAGCATTGTTTTAGATTTCAACTCATGTTGTGGCACCTATTTTGTTTTGAATTCAATATGCAGACTTGTAGACACAATATCAACAATATCATACTGATACTGATGAAAGATAATGACAAAATATTTACTTCTACTTTCCCACATTATAACAGTAATTGTGGTTGGGTGTGGGGAGACATGACTGTTGTGTTGCGTTGCAGGGGCTGTGCGGTCATGCTGTGCGCCAGTGTCACAGATTAGAAGTGGGCTGGAGGTGGACAAGAACAAGAACCATGTTATTTTGCATTTGTAGACGTGATGAGCGGTTGAACAGGCAAGTGTGGGAATTGCTAATCAGATGTAATTGCATTTCTAGTGTGGGGATAGGAAAGTTACAGTTTTGTCCTGGGCAGTTCTTCACTATCTAATTCTGTGATTGCATATGCACAGATGTATACTGTTAAAAAAAGGCACGGTTTTAAAATTTTAGAAGTACATGTACATATACCATATGTCGACAGTGACCTCTACCATACTTAATTTACTGATGTGGAATTAAATTTACAAAACCTAATGATTTCCTTTATAAAATTCATAGTTACTACTTTGATTATGGTAAAACACTGTTTATCAGAACAACTGTTGAGTTATAGTAACAGGCAGTATTTCTAAAATATTTAAAGAATATTTAATTTTACATTGTACAAAAAAATTTCTATATACAAAGACATGTATTGAACTAAATCTGATCTGAAGAATAAAGAATATTCTATTTACATGACCAATTTACATGATCAATCAAGCAACTGCATCACATCTCATCACATCACATCAAAGAATTGTGCTGGTTAGCTTACATAAAACACAGTACCACTTTCACTTCTTCTGTTGGCTGATGGACCTGTGTGTTTCCTGCCCAGTAAGCACTGGGATAGGCTTTGGGACCCCCACCCCACCCCCTCTGCATGCAAGAGGATAAGCAGTGTAGATGATGGGTAAGTGAGCGTTGGTCATTGTGGAAGCATTTCAGCACTTAAAAATTGTAGCGTGGTCGTATACTGGCATCACATGAAACTGATGAATGCTTCTAAGTGCTGCCCTCAGGTTGAGTTGATGCCAAAAGAGTACAATATCTCTGTGCCAGGCTCTCGAGCTGCATTTACGTGAATGAATTTACCTCTTTATAAAACTCAATTCAATTGCTGACGAAGACCTTGATGAATAATACCACCGAAAAAAAAGATTCTTCTATGGAAAAGAAATGTGCATATTTGAGTATCTAAAGCACTATTCACACAAGATCCAAATGTCTAGGCTCCTCTAAAATGATTACTGACATCGTTTAGTAATACAGACATTGAGAGATATTAGTCCTGTGTGGCAGCACAAATCATTTTTAGTGACATCCTCGGGAGCCTATATGTCACTGGACAGAAAGTCCACTGCTTGAGCAAATTACTCACATTATTATCCTCTGTGAACTGAGTGAATACTACAAATTTAGCACTGGCAAGAAGGACCTCCGCAACACAGTGATTCATGTGGGTTTATGTGAAATGATTATGGACATATTCCATTCATTTAAGATTACTATCCTGGAAAAAAGCACTGGGTACAAATGACTCAAGAACATTAGTGACACTGTGCCTGTATGAGCATGGAATAAACTCACTTATATAAGCATTTAGAGCTACAAATACTTTCCTATGGCTACAAAATGTGCATGTATATTGGATTAGAAAGGTGGTTTTTAACTACAGTCTGAGATTACCACCCAAGATATTCTCTGCTCCAATAAAACATAGAGGCAAATTATAAGCCTCTATACCGCATGTTGGTATGTGTTACAACAGGACTAATGGTAGTAATGCGTACTTGTCAGTAACCACTATTGGGTGCTCTGTAATTCAACCCTTTAGAAAATATGCCCGCAGCAACACGGTTCTGTAGAATATTTTGCACTGATTGAACCACCTTGAGTCCAAATTCAAATGGGCATTTTGTTTTTTGCAAGTAAATGAAAATGGGAATAGAGATAAAAATCCCTTCCAGTGAGTATAAAATGGTACACAGTGCCTTCAAAAACTGCTGTGATAGCTTCCCTGTCATTGACGCTCAAAATAGAGAATGGCACATGAAGGCTCAAGTTTTCCATCAATTTGGCAAAAAGGCACCCTGGACCGGCAGACTCAAAAAAAGGTCCTTCAGCGTACATACCGCTGAGATGGAATTGATGTACTACATGTTACTTTGAAATGCTTAAAGTACACCTGCAGCTCAGCTATAAGTGGTGGGTATGACTCAAAGCTCTCCTTAAAAAAATCATTCTCTTTGTCCTTTTTGAGAGCTTCAAGGAAAGGAGTTCGTCTTGTTCCCAGATCAGCTGTTGCATTGCACTCTTAAACTACAGGTTGTAAAAGTTTCTTGTCTTGGGTGTAAAATTCTAAGAATTTCTTCTGTTTTTTTTTTATTTTGTATCACAAACAAAGCATTTTGAGCAAGCATCCATATGCAAGATATATATATATATTTTACTTATAAGACATCTTCACTGTTTCATTGATAAAAAAAAAAGGCCACATCCTTGATCAGAAATCCTGAGCCCAACAACTTTGATGAAGCTCCAGGGCCAACATCAATGACATCATCAATGTAAGCTTGTTTTCTTTCCAACTAAAATTTTAAAGAGGAAGCTAAGGAATAGAGTGGTTTACCCCCATAAATGAGTAAAATAGCATCCCTATCTGCCTTATAATGTATGTTTAGTTGCCAAAAGTATGCAGACACCCTTCTTAATTGGTTTCGAAACCAGTCTGGAGACTATTAAGTAGTGATCATAAACTAGTATTTTAGATCTTTTGTTGTGACCCAATTATCTGTGCAGTAAGAAAGAAAGCATTTGGTGACCAAACTAAAGTCCTACTTAGAAAGACAACGCATGCTTTAACACAGTACGAGATATACAGGCAGTTGGAAGGATTTTTAATAGTAAAGCACTGTGAAATGCAAAAGAAAATTATTTGATAGAAAAAGTGATTTATTATAATCAGCCTTGTTACATATAATCTACCATCAGACTTACACATTTACAGAGTTTGGGCTACAGAACATTATTCCATTTCTGTGCTTTTGAAACATTTGTAATGGTCTTCATTTGTGAAAAATCTTTCCACATAATTCCATAATCAACTCACTGCCATCAATTTGCTAACATGCTAGAAACAGGCTGTAGCTTATTGGCGATTTATTCCATTATAATAGATTTACCTTTTGCCATATTTGGGTAGTATTATTTCATTTCTCTTCTTTGGTGACTCATCCTCAAGTTCTACGTACTTGACAGTTATAAATAAATGTCATGCTTTTGTGTGGACAAGGATTAATCACCTGGGTGTCAAAACCTGGATTGAGAGAGAGAGCTAGTAAATTGTGTTAACTACTTCTGTTCTTGTCAGGTTCTGTGAAACTCAAAAAAAGCCTTTCTTAAGCATTCTTAAGCATTTCCTCCTAATTTCGTCTTTTCCTTTTGCACCTTTTAAACACATTGTAAACACGAATTCTATATTGGAAATCTAATGGCCGCTCCCCTGAATGCCATTGAGTATGGCTAGGAAGTCACTGTCTAAACATGATGATGATGATGATGATGGATTTAAGACAACACACTTGATGATAATGATGGACTCATTGAAACATATATGATGATATAATGATAATGGACTCCGGACAATAACATTATTATAATGATGACAAATGCTGCCTGGATATGTGTGTGCTGGCATGAAATATTTTAGGGAGCCAGCATTGACATCAGATCTTCTATGATATCACTTCAGAGAACTCCTTTTACTCTTTTATTTTTCACCCTATGAGGTCGGGGGTGTCACAGATGACTTAAAAGGGCATCATACATAAAAGACTCAATATCTCTGGAACACTAGATGCTAGGAAGGTTATCAATGTGTTATTCGAATGAGGACTTTACTGTTTGTATCCCTTTCAAAAACTTTGTATTCCAACCTTGAACTGCATTGCCTTTTTGGAGACTTTGTAAAATAAATCCATGATGATAAACGCAAGACTGAATGTGTTCTGTTATTTTTTATTTATGTATTTCTCTGTGTTTAAAAGAATTATAGTTGTTGTTAGGATGGCTATTGGCTGTCCACTGATGACCTGGGTTAAGTCTCTTGACCAGTCAGATAGTATGTTCCTGACTTGATCAGTCAGAGGATGTGTACCTGACTTGACCTGTCAGAGGAAGTGTTCCTGAATTTTCAATCATTCAGCAGTGGTATTTCCATTCAAGGCAACGCTTATCTCAAACATAATAAACTGTTCAATAATAGAAATTGAACCCATTCTCATATATAAATCTACACTGTTGGGCTAGCAACTAAACTAAGGGTAGAAGATGTGATTGATGTCAGGATAAAGACAGAGTGTGCATAGAGGCACAGCAACTAATGTTTGTTGAAAAAAGTGAAAGGACTTATCTTGAAAAAATGGAAATAGTGTTTGATGTGTGATGATTAGAATTAAATTTTTTCCCTGTTGATTGCCAAGACACGGCAGAACAATTTTTCAATTTCAAAAACCTTCATTCTTTTTCTTTGTGTGATTTAAAAAATATAATTTTAAAAACTTGTATATAACTTATACAAGCATTAGGCCAGGCAAACAAACAATGACTCTGCGTTTTGTTTGAGTACCATTAAACAGTGATAAAAAGAAAAGCATTAGATAAAAGCTACTCTAGCTTTTCTACAGTGTCCCCCACAAACGTTGCCACCCCTGGTTTAAAACAATCTGTAAAGAGAATTCTTTATTGCTCATTCTGTCAATCATTTTTAAAAAATTGATTGACAGAAAAGAGTGTATGCCATAGTATAATTGTGTACCCTAAAAGTTTTTATGAGTGAGATATATAAAGTGATCAAGAACACTGACACTGACTTGGGGTATGAATATGAGGTTTATTCCCTTTAGTCATCCATTACTATGCCAAGGAAGAAAGAAAACAGCAGTGATATGATTGTTAAGCTGCACACAACAGGATGAGTACAGAATGAAATTAGGACAATAACTAACTACAAGAAAACTACATATATACAGCTTTTTGGGAACCAACACCAGGAGTTCATTTGGCGTAGACACAACGATAGCCATGCAGAAACAGACCTTATCCCCACTGTGAAGTAAGGAGGTGGATCGGTGGTGTTGTGGGGCTGTTCTTTCAATGGCCCTGTGCATGATATCATAGACTCGGTCAGGTAACAGCAGATATTAAATCAAAACTTGACTAATTTTAGCCAGGAAGCGTAATCTAAGCTGTTGCTGGACCTTCTAGCAGGACAATGGTCCAATACATGCCTCAAAATCAATACAAATGGTCCACTGACCACAGAATTAATGTTTTGTCATGACCATCCCAGTCCTCACGCCTTAACCCATAGAAAATCTGGGGCATGAGCTGAAGAGGATCTGGAGACATTCTGTATAGACATTGTATTCTTCAGTCTGATTAATTGTTATTGGAGAAGACTCTTAGCTGTTATATTTGCAAGGAGAGACTGCACATAGTACTAATCCAAGGGGTGTCAAGAATTGTGATACATAAATTTGAGAAAAATAACTGTTTCATGATCAGAATGAGTTCAGTTATTTCTTTCAGTCATTTTACCACAAATAAAAGTTAGATTGTTGTTAATCTTCTGTATGAAAGCTCATGATTTCAAGGATAAACAGTGAAAATGTGCTGATATTTGTTGAAAGGTCCTGTAACTGTTAATATGTAAATAGTATTAAGGAAAAAAATAAACATTTAAAAAGCTAATAATTTCTTTTTGCCACTAGCAGGTATCAATGAGTAGATACATTTGTCTGGTCGAAAAGGTGTGTGGGGTTCGACGGAGAGGGAAGGATATAATGGAATGTGAAATGTCATGTTGCTTTTTATACATTCATGGCATTCCTTTTCTTGTCTGATATTGGTCTGTGCATGCCAGACACAAGAGACTATTTGACCTTCCTTTGTTGTGCTAGTGATGGTTTTGCACTTTTCCAGACAATATTTCAGGCCTTTTTCATCCATAATGCATTTGCTGGCGTACATGGCAGCCAGACTCAGGGCCACAGCCTTTAATACTTAGACCTATCGGTGACATCAAGCAAACAAAGAGAAGGAGCTTCATAACCAACAAGCAGCCAATGTCACAGCACACTGTCATCAGGCAGCAGATGCATTATTCAGCTTCCGAATAAATGGGCTCACGCTGCATTTTTCATGTCTTTTCCTGTCCTCACTCTTTCTTCCTCTCTCCTTCTCTCTGTCTGCTCGTCCTGCTCCCTAACTGGCTCTTTCAAACGGATTTTATTCAGTGGGTGTGTGTGTGTGTTCCTCTGACTGAAGCTCGACAGAGCTTGAAGGTGTGATCACGCCTGTGTGTATCACTGCTGAGTGTGATGTTCTGTTTATTCTCAGGCATTGCGTCTGTCTGTAGATATGCAGCTTCACATGGATGTGCGAGTGGAAAAAGTAGACAGCGCTCGAGAGCTGTGCCTCTTAAAAAAAAAGAGAAAAAAGCAAGAAGCCTTGGCGTGAGAAAAAAAAGGGCTCCCAGCTTCTGTTTGACAATTTCTCGAGAGTTTGGAGTTCAGAGCCTGTGTGCACACAATTGGGAACATTTCATAGAAAAAAAAATGTCTGGCAGGTTCACCTTAACTTGGAGCTTCTCTGCGTATTTCTTGGATCTTTGTTAAGACTCCAGTGTTCAGGCGCTGAGATATTAAAGACGGTTTTGTATTTCTAAATTCCCAAAGACATGAATGTTACAACTGCACAAGGTAAAACAGAATCCTCCTTCCTTTCGAGTGTCATTTTAAGCCTGCTGTATTTGTTCCACTGGCTCTCGCTTTTAAGGCTTGCTGTTCTCAAAGCTGGGGTGATCAAAAGCAGTGTATGTTTACTGAGCCTAAAATGCCCATAAACTCGAGTTCAATGCTGTACATTTTGTATGTAGGTTTTGTTGATGTTTCAGAATGCACACTTCTCGCCCCAGTCCATATGGCCCATGTGTGAAAACTGATTCTGTTGTCTTTGTGATGTGAAAACACATTTACATAACATCCACCTATTAGTCCTACATCAGGTTACCTCTGCCCATTCCCTTTGTTTAAAGCATAAGGAGTAATTCAGCCTGGACTGATTTAATTCTAGAGGTTATACAAAGGTTTGAAAATGGTCATGTAAAAATATGAACACATATGTCATAACAATTAAACCTAAGAAAAATATTAAACCTAATGAATCTTTAGCAGAATATATAGAAATGACATTTTCAATGCTGAAAGTCAAAGTTGTCCACATATATTGTTGCAGAGATATGTAATGGGGTTAGCATACTAACCAGCAGTTAATGTCAGAATCTTTATAAAAACTACATAAGTGCATTAATGTGTGTAAATGTTAATTTTGGTCACACATTACTTTACAGGATAGTAATAAGTGGGTAATAATTGTACTAAACTAAAATGACAAAGGTAATGTGAAATATTGGTTATATGTACATTATATATTATGAAGCCATACCACTTTTTGGACTTAATTCCTAAATATAGTTCAATATTATATATGTGTGTGTATATATATATATATATATATATATATATATATATATATATATATATATATATATATATATATATATATATATATATATATATATGGGGTACAATCCATGTTCTGTGTCTGAAATAAGACATACTCAGCTTCACTAAATAGAATTTACTTGTTGGATTGTTTCTATTTGATGCTTAAATAAAATTGATAAATGTCTAATAGAAATGCTCCAAAATCAATTGGAAGTTTTGGGCCTCTCCCTGTCTTTGTAAAGAGATACTTGGTCAGGGCTAGTAGACACTATCCTGGTTAGTTAAAGGCTAAATCAAAGCTAAAGACTATGATTATGCCAACAGTCCAGTGGTTCTGTTTACTTTCTTTGGTAGCAATCTAAACTAACTTTAGACTGTAAGTGACCACAAAGCAGTAGATGAGCACAAAAAGAAGTCTGGCTCAGCCATTCAGGAAAGGCACCCCTGTTATCTTGTTTCACACATGAAATACTGCCATTACTGATTTTGCCATGAGCATTTTTACTGCCGCTTGTCATCCCACACTGCTGACATGTTGTTTATTTCTGTCTACTGGCATGCATAAGAATCTTCTTTGTGGTGTTGGTTATAACTATCGGTACCCCATCACTTTAACTGTACTGCATTTTACCGGCAGTATCAACTGAACACTTATGCTTAACATTCAGTTTTTCATTATGAGTTATCCTAAATGGATTTAAATTAGGAGCTCAACTTAATTCAGCAAGTTTAACATACGGATATGCTCATGGTGACCATTATGGTGATGCCCTGACATGAAGCGCAACATGGACCTGGCTTGTAACTCACTCACACATAAACCCTCTCACTCTTAGCAGGCTGAGAACTATCCACCAGAGGGCATATTTAGTGCTCCAGTGGCTTTAGGTTCTTTATAGGAGCAGTGCTCTCATATCAGTGGCACTGTGCCCTTGTTTAACATTATTATTTTACATACTAGTGGCACTACTACAAGACTGCTCCTATTATTCAACTCAGTGAACTTCTGTGTTCTTTCTTTGTACACCACTTTCCCAACCTCAAAAGCACTTCCTACAGCAAAATGCCTACGTCTGTTTGGGATTTTATATATATATATATATATATATATATATATATATATATATATATATATATATATATATATATATATATATACACCTTACAGACCACTTCGAAAAAAGTTGAAGCTGAGCTTCTCGTAAAAGTGCTTGCTGGGTAAGTGCTGCTAACGCGTTTAAATTGCTCTGTATAATGGAAACACTCTTATATACTTTTTGTAACATTAATTTCCAATCTTCTTCAAGATGGATGGCTTCTTGCTGTTATCCAGTGCCGGAGTCTGTGTATGAAGAGGAGTAAAGTGATGCTGAAGCTTTGAGCTTTTGATTACGGAGATCTGGTGGAGTCATTTATTCCCGTTTGAAAGAAGAAATGAACTGTCAACATCGGGCACATTTAGCGTTAAAGAACTGTTCTAAGAATTTGTCACTGTCTTCTCCTCAATCTCCTTAACACAAAGAAGGAGACACTTCAAAGGGTCTTTGTTTCACTGCTATTTAGCAAAAGGACATGTTACAAAAAAGGACATAAATAAGAAAGTCAAGGTTCAGTGTACAGCTGATGGACAGAAGACTTCTATCTACACCTCTTTAGTCTCAGAACAGGACAAATTGCTACCAGAAAGAAAGAGGGTGTAAATGACTGTCTTCAGTATATGTGGGTTCATATTCTCTCAAATGGCAATCCAGAATCTTAGTGTCAGAGCTGAGTTAGTTCTCCAATAGACACTTCAGAAACACCAGCACTGATGATGAACTACAGCTGAAGTGTTTTTGCATTTGAACAGCAAGCTGTAAACTTTACCAGGCATCATTTAAACACTTCACCCAGCTAGACCGTCCTGCAATACCTCGGCATGACCAAGCCATGATTAAATCCTTTTAAACGTGGTAGTGCTTTACAAATTACCTGTACAGTAATACATGGGCAACAATAATGTGTGGACATGTTATTAAATTATAATAATAATATTAATACTTTACTAATTTAGTTATTCTATATAATAAGTTAGTAATTGTGTTGTTACATATTGATATTGATAATAGCCTGCTAATAATATGGTAACAGTTCTACTCACCTAAAAAAGATAATGCTAATTTTCTCTGGGTTAATAAATAAAAGGTAGCCTTTTTATAGTTGTTAATAATTAATTCATGTTTAATTTGTGAGTAAAATAAAAGGTAGCACCAACTTCTAATTATTGAAAGTAATAAATGTTAAGTTTAATTTAAAACTAAATGTTAATTGTCCCTGCAATAAAATAATTACTATGTATTACAGTAGTACTAAAGTGTGTAAACTAAACACACTTTTTTTATATATATTTTCAGGGATGAGATGTCCATCTGGTATAACATACAAGCTTCATCAGCGTATCACCCTAATTCTTTTAACCCAAACACAGGGACAATCAGTCGTTCTGCTGAAGTGATGAAGTATTATTGCTGTAAAATACAGATTCCTTTGTTTTTACTTTCTTAGCTGTCTTGAAGTGGTCAGATGAAGTATAATATAGACCCACGGTCACAGGTTGTAATTATCTGGAGAAAGTTCTAGTAGTAATTGCACTATAATTATAAATATATAAATTACTGCATTATAATCCCTCATGGTTGTTGAGTTGCTTTCACTTGTATGCCCGCCTACAGACAGGTACAGCTACTCATTTACATTTATTCAGATACTGACACAGAACACACAGCAGGGTAATCCAACAGCACTTGGTCTTTTTGTATTACCTGTTAAGAAAATATTCTTAGGCCATTGACACAAGCACAGACACTAAAACTACTTTAGTTGTGGAACACTTTCTTGATTTTAACTTATTATTTAGTAGCAACTACAAATGTAGCCCACCGTTTTTTAGGTATATATGCTTGTTACCTACTCACCACCAAGTAAACTGCTACCCAAAATGCTTCATGTAGTATAGTAATCTTGCACTACTAATACTACTACATGCTCAAAAGTGGGCGGACCTCCAAACATCACGTCCCTCTGTGCCTTGGTGAACACCTTATTCCAAGTCTATGGGCTTTGATATGGATCTGGTTCACCTCTTTCCTCTTTAAAAGGCTGCACTTCTCTGGGAAGACGTTTGGAACATGGCGGTGACAACTCACTTCTATTTAGCCACAGGAGCATAACTGAGGTCAACACTCATTTTGGATGATACGGCCTGGCTTGCAGTCGTTATTCCAAGAATGTTGGATGGGGTTGAGGCCTGGGCTCTGCACAGGTCAGTGAAGAACTTTTTTATGTAGTACAAACAGGTTTAAGTCCAAACCACTCTTATACTCAAACACTGCCATAAACACAGGGCCAGTGCTGACACCTAGAAAAAAGACAATGCAATACCTAGCAAGACTGGAACACCTACAGAGAAGAGAACAAATACAAGACTACATACAGTACAAGTGCAGTACTTATCCAGTGCTCCCAAAAGATAAAGTGCAATTACAGTTTATACCAGTACTTTAGTATATTAGTGATTATAAGTGCTTTACAAAGAGATAGGTCTTCAGTCTGCGTTTGAAGACCGCGAGAGAGTTCGAGAGAGTTAGTATAGTAATCTTGCACTACTAATACTACTACATGCTCAAAAGTGGGCGGACCTCCAAACATCACGTCCCTCTGTGCCTTGGTGAACACCTTATTCCAAGTCTATGGGCTTTGATATGGATCTGGTTCACCTCTTTCCTCTTTAAAAGGCTGCACTTCTCTGGGAAGACGTTTGGAACATGGCGGTGACAACTCACTTCTATTTAGCCACAGGAGCATAACTGAGGTCAACACTCATTTTGGATGATACGGCCTGGCTTGCAGTCGTTATTCCAAGAATGTTGGATGGGGTTGAGGCCTGGGCTCTGCACAGGTCAGTGAAGAACTTTTTTATGGTCTTCCTCAGCGTTTCTGTCATGCTTTCCTCAAACATTTACCACAAAATTGGATTCTCTTAAAATTCTCTAGAATGTTATTGTACAATGTAGCATTATGATTTCCCTTCACTGCATATTGCCAGGATTGGACTGCACAAATTCAGCCTGATTTAGACACGATTTTGTTGTAGCCAATAAACCTCCAGCATTGGACCTAAATATGAACTTCTGAATGACACCCTAATGAAAAGTAAGAATGCATGTTAGATTTTTTTTTTTTGTATTTTTCTGCCTAGCTGCATATTCTGTGATATATTGCTTGACTTTGGCCAATAGGAGTCATATGCACATATATGCAAACCAAAGAGAAAGAGAAATGCTGCTTGTGAAACAACGAGCTACAGATCACATATATCACAGATCGCATATCACACATTACATTTACATTTACAGCATTTAGCAGACGCTCTTATCCAGAGCGACTTACAAAAGTACTTAGTGTTCAGTCAGAGTATGAATCTCTATCTAGTACAAACAGGTTTAAGTCCAAACCACTCTTATACTCAAACACTGCCATAAACACAGGGCCAGTGCTGACACCTAGAAAAAAGACAATGCAATACCTAGCAAGACTGGAACACCTACAGAGAAGAGAACAAATACAAGACTACATACAGTACAAGTGCAGTACTTATCCAGTGCTCCCAAAAGATAAAGTGCAATTACAGTTTATACCAGTACTTTAGTATATTAGTGATTATAAGTGCTTTACAAAGAGATAGGTCTTCAGTCTGCGTTTGAAGACCGCGAGAGAGTTCGCTGTTCGGACAGCCAGTGGAAGTTCGTTCCACCATCTGGATGCCAGTACAGAGAAGCGTTTTGTTGCGTGTCTTCCATGAATCTTGAGTGATGGCGGGTCAGGCCGAGCCGTACTTGAAGCGCGAAGGGCTCGAGGTGCGGCTACTGTGACACATATCACAGTAGCTGCAAAATAGACGCTCACTACAACCACAATTTAAACCATGGCTGTGAAAGTAGAACTGGCTTTGATTTGTTAACACATTTGTTACCTCAATGTGTCTTCGAAGGATAGGTAGCTCATATTGCCCACTTCTGAGCCTCCTCCACTGCAACCTCTCAGAGGACATGAACAGAAACACAGTAAGGATTTATGCCACTTTGATTTGCTAATCTGACATATTGATCAGATATATTTTGTGGTCTGATCCCAACATAAAGGGTCCAATCCATAAAAAATTGTCCCTGACCATTTGACTATATGCATTCGGGCATGTAATATTTGCTTGGTATCAGTCAAATGTAGATTCATCCATCAGACTGTCAGTTCACATCACAGGAGGAATGATGTCCTGTACTTTACATTTGAAATACCGATACCAATCGGATCCAATCTTTGTGTTTTCATAGATATTTAACACATGTTCAGTATCAGTGAATGATTTAAGCTTTGAATGAAATCTCTTTTTTACATGCCCATAGTGCTACACTACAGAGCCTCTGAAAGGATGTGGTTTAAATCAGGATCAGATACACGGATATTTTTGTAGTGTCTAGTGTTCACCTAATTGTATCTAGTGTGTACCTGACAGTATCTGTGCTCACTGCATGGTATATAGAGCTCACTACACCTGGGGCTTAACACATAGTATCTGGAAGTGTTGTATTCAAGCCTGCTTATTCTGAAATTGAGTGCGAAGACCGAAACCGGGACACATTGAGTCCAAGTTTAGACCAGAAGTGTCCAAGACTGATACAAAACATCCATTCATCCATCCATTATCTGCTGCTTAATCCCGTTAGTCAGGGTCACGGGGGCGCTGGAGCCAATCCCAGGGTCTTCGGGCGAAGGCGGGGTACAGCACGGACAGTTTGATACAAAACAGATAAAAAAATATATAATATTATTATTTCATGAAATTCGTTTATAGTTAATTGTACATTCATTATCATCATCATCAATTTATTTCAGAAAAAGATTTTATGTAGAGGATAAAAAAGCATTTGTATTGTAAGAGGCTGGTCTACACAGTCTGTTCTTCTTCATCAACACAGAGGTTTGTGTCGCCTTTAACTTATAATTGGAAAAAATAGAGATTGAAGACAGCTGGCAGAGTGAGGAATTATAAAGATGAAGTAATGTTGCACTGTTGTAAAGTGTGTTTTTGTGGTTTATTTAATTAAATACATACACAAAATACAAGTAAACTACTTACTAAACTACTTAAGTCAGGCCCGGCAGCTGGATTAATTAAGCGGAAGGGTTGAAGAAATGGCTAGGGGAGGAGAGAAACCTTTTATTTTCTCAACGAACCAAGAATATTCAACATACTATTGTGGATCCTCTACAGCATTATCATTACAACACAATACAACACTACACTACTGACCACACATTAAAATACAAAACAGCAGTGAATCAACACCAGCCACACATAGAAACTAAATAAAACTGTAAACTGCTCTTTACCCAGAACACCAATAGCATTACAGAACACATAATGCTGTTGATGCAAACTACCATGTTTTTTGTGAAAGATACTGTCAGTTATACACACGTCAGATTGATTTCCTGTTGTCTAAATAAATTGCATCTGGTGTGTAACAGGCTTGGTGTGTAAAAATAATAATAATAATAATAATAATAATAAAAAATAACTTACATAGCACCTTTCACAAACACAAGGACGCTGAACAAACGAGAAAATAGTGAAAGAAAGAAGAGAAAAAGTGGGACCTGAGCTGAGATTTAAACATAGAAACAGAGGAAGATAAGTGAATAGAAAGAGGTAGGGCATTCCAAAGAGTGGGGGCAGCAACACTGAAAGATCTGCCACCCACAGTAGATAGCCTAAACCGAGGGACAGCCAAGAGAGCCGAATCAGAGGACCTGAGAGAGCGTGATGGACCGTAGGGCTGTAAGAGAGCAGAGAGATATGATGGAGCCATGTAAGGCCTTATAAGTCAACAAGAGTATTTTGTAGCGGATGCGTTCAGAAACAGGAAGCCAGTGAAGCTGGTGGAGGACAGGTGTGACGTGAGTGGATTAAGATTCAGACTAAGATTCTGGCAGCAGAGTTCTGAAAATACTGGAGCAGACGAAGAGCTTTAGAAGGTAGACCATAAAAAAGACCACTGCAGTAATCTAATCGTGAGGTGACAAAAGCATGAACCAGGATCTTAGAGTCTTTCAAGGAGAGTGAGGGGCGGAGTCTGCCAATGTTTCGAAGATAAAAGAAAGCAGACTTTCTAACACATGTAACACATCACTCCTGCTTTCTAGCATTTTCCTTTCAGTGCAACAGCTTGCTGCTTTATTACTGGCAAACAGACACAATACATACAAATCTTTGTTGTACCCTGACTGAGCTGCTGCCGTCCTGATCTCTGAGTCTCCTAAGTTTCTCTCTCTGTTCCTCACATGGACATTTTGTTGTAAAGTCTCGATCAAATGTGTAAATCAACTAGCTGTGCTGTCTTGGTGGGCAGTATGAACCTGAAGTCAGCTTCTTATTGAAATGTTCCCATTCCACCTTAAGTGATGCTTTAGTTAAAGTATGGCATCTAAATAGTGAGACAACTTCTGCCTCAACTGACTGTTTTCGCTGTGCTTGCTTCATATGTTAATCCGAGACTCTCTCTGTACAGCAGGCTTTGCTGTTAGCTGGGAATGATATCTTTCCAAAATACTCTCCACTTTTCTTATCTGGATCAGAATCTCTCTTAAGTAGCACAACACTAGTATCTGGTGCACACCACCTCCACCTCCCTGCAGTGTCTCTGTTCTATACTCTCTGAACAGATCATTTTTGGGCTTTTTTATGTTGACTACTTGCGTGAAATAACCATTTTATAGGGTTCTGAACTGAATACATTATAATTTCATATTACTGTAATGCATAAGGCTAACACTGTAAAACTGTAAGCACCATGGCAGACAGTGCAGCTGCAGTACTGCAGTTATTACTTTTTTTGAAGTTTTAATATGTACTATTAACTTCTGAAGGTATATAAAAATGATGAACAGACTTGTTGGAAAGGTGGATTTCTATGTCATCTGTCTCCAATGAAAAACAAGTATCCCTAAAATTGCAACTTTCCAGGAAAGACCAAAAACATACTTTAACATACCAGAATTTTTTTCAAGTAATTTTGGAACATATTTATTGGTCAATTTGTCATGAAATTTTTAAATCAACAAAAAAAAATGTTTTTCATTGGACAGCGACAATGTTTAATTTCACTTTGTTCTTTAGCATGACACATTCTTCTGCCAATGCTTATGCTGACTGAATGACTTTATGCTTAATGTCATGCGACTTTTAGTAATAGGTGTTCCTAAAATAGCTGAAACCCCCTAATTAGAAAGGACATCCTTATTCTAGTTTATGTCCTAGAAATATGGACATCACAGGATTTGTTTTCTTTTCCCAAAATGAGACATAACCTTCACTAAAAATGTTGTTGCAGGAGATAACACAAGAGTAAATGTGCTCAGGGAAAGAAAGCACTGTGTTACAGGCACAGAATGCATTTTTCAGCCGGGCTTTTCTAAAATTCTAAAATTACGCTCACTAATTTGCTTTTAGCAGCATTCACATCCTATCAGCGATGGAGGATGTGGAAAAGAACATGGGCATGCGAGGCTTTACTTAAACTAGATGAGTACATAACACAAACAGGAAAGGCGACAACAAGGAAACATTAAAAGATTGAATAGCGGAGCAATATAGGTAGCGCTAAAACAAGAATTCACAAGGACAGACACAAACCAGGCAGTTTTTATTATAATGGATGAGTCATGTAATGAGTCACAGGTGTTTCAAACCACACAGTCACATGACTGCTAAAGCACTGCTGCATCATTACGATACACAGGCCTGGTGGATGTCAGGTAATTCATGAGAAGATGTACTGTGTTTTTTAAGTGCCAGTGATAAACATGCTGTGTTGGTAGCTTCAAAGCAGCATACAAGGCCCCATCTTGATATAGTTGGCAAAAAAACCAGTGCAGTATGATAATGGCAATTTCTAAATATAGCTCAATAGTGAAAATCAAACACATTATTACAGTAGGTGCATTGGAAACAGTCAGGGAGGAGGTTCTTACAGCTGTATAATATATATGATTTGAAAACAAGGCAGATGTTGAGACAAATGTTTCTATGACAAAAATAAACATATCTGTCACGAGGTTTGCTGGAGCTGGAGCAGGCGAGGCAAAAGATGGACACACACGCAAGCTTTCAAACTAAAGATGATTTAATAACAAACGAAAACAAAACATGAACTACATAAACTAAAATACAAATGAAACCAGAGATAACCATACAGACTAGAACAAACGATGAACGGGCACACAGAAACACAGGAGTTACAGATACACAGGAATCATAGAAAATGATCAACAGCGCACGGTTGAACACAAAGGGAATATATACACAGACTAACAAGGAAAAACAGCTGACTGACAAACGAGGAACCGGTGAGACAGACAGGGCTAGGGTGGAGACAAGGAGCATGTGACAAAAACATAGCACATGGGTATGACAGGACGTAAACAGACAGGTGAGGACAGGCAGGGCGTGACAATATCACTCTTTTTTAAATGTGGTCGTACAAAGTAGTCAAAAAGGTCATCCTTTGCCATGTTGGTGTCTGTATAGAACAATCAAGGCCAATAAACTATTTGGTATGGAAATTATCTGGTGGCTGTTTAAAGGATTTAGCCCCACCCACAAACAGCAAGAGGTAATAAACTCACAGCGACTTCATTTAAATGTGATCTAACAACTGCACTGCTAGCTGTATGCAAATTTGCCAGAGCTCTGCAAATGTTTATGGGAATGCAAAAAAACCAGACACAACACATACACATCTCCAGCAGCTGTGCCACCATTGGCCCACTGCAGACCACTGACAACCCCACGTCCTCAATATTGGGCTCACCAAAGGGTACGTCCCAGTAGCTGGGACACCCGAATGCAGACCTTACAGTAGTGCACTGACTGTGGATGCTGCAGTGCAAGAGGGTTTATGTCTGGTTCAGTTTTTTTTCAAAAGGCTGTACCAGCCGGGTCTGACGGGGTCGGGTGGCAAAGCTGCATATACGTTGGCTCTGCATATGCAGTGCCTGCCCTGCACTACTCACTTAGGTTTAGTGTACAGTTGGGGTACAGCATATGTTTGTTCGTAATCATTCTTGAACTGATTCACTGAAATCACTGAAACCTTATATGTGCTGTGAAAAGCTGGAGCCAGATAGGAGCACAGTGTCTGATCACACAAAGCCCATCTGATCCCTCCCTCCAATAATGCACTGCCCCTAGACAGAGGCAGGGAAGTCATCACTAAACTGTGTCATGTCAGCCTCATAACCGTTAGTGTCGGGGATTATTGTGCTCACCTGTGAGTCACAGATTCAGCCGAGCTCAGCACCGATGAGACATCAGATTGGGGCTTACCGGGAGCAAACTGTCAGCTATGATTACTGCTTGCCTTGAAACGATAATTACAATACATTTACTAGGTGCTATTCCATAAGCATGACAGACAAGGCAGAACCACCACTGATTTCAAATTGATGCTTTCGCTACATACCACATTTACCAACTCATCAGAATGATCTGCATATAATCATATGACTTGATTTCAGAGCATATTTGATTAAAATGACATTGAAAGTGAATTAGTGGGACAGCATCATATGCTAAAAGTAAAAGAAACTGCAGTCTTCTATCCAAAAATCTAATGTCAAATATGTGTAGTAATAATAAAAATAACATAATAATCTTTATTTATAGAGCACTTTGCATACCATTGGCAGCTCAAAGTGATTTACGGACAGGTTTTTATCAGTAATAGCACAAACTGAGTGTTAATTAGATAGATAGATAGATAGATAGATAGATATATTAGAAATATAGACAGATAGATAGATAGATAGATAGATAGATAGATAGATAGATAGATAGATAGATAGATAGATAGATAGATAGATAGATAGATATATTAGAAATATAGACAGACAGACAGGTAGATAGATAGATAGATAGATAGATAGATAGATAGATAGATAGATAGATAGATAGATAGATAGATAGATAGATTGATAGATGGACGGACGGACAGTTACAACAAAAATAAAGATAAAATATTAAATAAGTAAAATATGCAAAATAGAAAAAGTCTCACAATGTGTATGTGAGAGGGATGGGAGTAGTGCAGTTAACCAGTGTAGACTTTGGTAGTGCAATATGCAATAAAAAGCAGCAGTGCTATTTATATGTATAGACTGTATACATGATGTATAATAATAACAACAGTATAGTTAATAGTATATATAGTTTACAGTATAGTATATATAACATAGATGCAGGTAGCCAGCACAGTTCTTTTAAAACAGGATTGATATGGACTGATAGCTCTTTTTCTTTTTTTCTTGTTTCTGTTAGGATCTGTGTGACTGTTTTTGTACAAGATGTAGAGGATGGATTGTTTTAGTTGGAACCCCAGTAAGAAGAGTATTACAGTAATCAATTTTGTTTGTAACAAACACATAAACGAGCTTCTCTGCGTCACTTTGAGATAGAAAAGGCAGAACTTTGATGTTTCTCGAATGATAAAAAGCTACTCACACCCAGGTTACATCCTTCTGGTTTGATATTAGTACCTAAAGAACTGAGTCTGTTATAACTGTTATAAATCGTTTTAATGCTGTATGTATTTATATAGAATGACCTGCATATAATCATATAACCTTTTTATTTTTTTTTATTGTAACATTTTATTTATTTGTTTAATCACCTTAATTCATTGGTTTACTAGTCCCTCCAGGACATTCATACAAACTCAAACAACCCTAATAATTGTAAGGGCTTGTGCAATCACTGCATTATTCCTGCATTACACTTGTAAATCGCATAAGTGCTTTTACAGCTACTGTAGGCTTCTTTTGTGCAACACACCATGTGCTGCGTGTGGATGCTTTTGCTCTGAGCTAGTGGGACCAATATAATCAAAGCTTTTTGGAATGGGTTTGCACATATAATCTAAATTTAAATCTAAATATACTCCCACATTAATTCAAATAGTGAGCACTCTTTTATTGGAGAATGTAGAACAATGTTTTATATAAGCACTAAATAGACAGAGCGATGCTGGTGAGACTGGTGTACATTTCACAAAGCCTGACTTTAGTTGCAGATTTGCTTTCTGGCTAAGCACAGTTCACATTCGACCAATCAAATGGCTCCTAAATGAGATGACCAAATGTTATGTTAGCATTAATAAGACGCACATGCACACATACAAACACACAGACACACACACACACAGCACAAAGAGTGTGTCAGCTAATGCTTTTGTTCCAGATGAGGGCTGTAATAAAATGTGACAGGCTGTGTGTGTGTGGGTTGTGTTGATGGCTAATTGCAGGGCTTGTTTTGTGAATAGGCTCATTGATAGACATCCGCAGGTCTGCATAATGTCGCGTAAATAGGGCCTGATGGTGTCTTAACCTCATTTAAGAAGCACTGTTCATCTCTAGGGCTCTCTTTCTACTTCTCTCTTTCTCCCTCTCTCTCTCTTCTAGGCCATATGATTTAATGCAGAGGCTGAAATGTATACCTCCCCTGGACTGGGTACTCTAATTGCAGGGTCCAGGGCATGGTCTGTGAGGGCACGATGAATTGTGAGGAGGAAAGCATCACAGAAATGCTTATGCATGGACACGAAGGGACAGATTGTATCTCTTTTTATCCCTGTTTTTGCTTTTTCTACATCATTTGAGCACAGCAAGTGTGAATCTTTCATGACAAATGGCCCGAGACAAAAAGGTCTTAGAATAAAAGTTGAGAATATTTGGTGACACTTTGCTGAAGGATGAAATTCATAAGACTAAACAGAGTATTGTTGTTGTCCAAGACGATATGCTGCTAAGAATCTCAATTTTGGTTTTCTTTGTTTTTTAAACAGCATTTGAACGTCATTGACATTGTGTTAACATTTAAAAAACTCAATGGATAAATAGAAATGCTTCATAATTACTAAATAAAGCTATTTAACAAATTAAGAAGGTTTTGTCTTCTCCTCTTTTGTGGGAGCTGAAATTAAACCTGCATGGTAAAGACTTATTCCAACACCTGTCAGTTTATACACTTCCTGAAGTGAAATGATTATCAAAATAGATAATAACAGCCTTCATTAATGATGACATAGGTTTATGTCAGTTGTCATTAAAGGCTCCTAAAAGTTTCATACAACTTTACAAAGAATTTTGTCTTCAGTAAAGTATTATAAAACATTATTACATTCCTCTGCAAACTTACTTTGAAGATGGCTTTGTTGTCACAATGACAGTATGTTCCATATTTATAATATATATGTAACTTCTGATATGTAATATAGGAACAAACACTTTCCAAGCCTAACTCTAAACCAGGGGTATTTAATTAGAGTTCAGTAAGGTCCAGTTAGAGGACATTTCTTCAGGCCAAGGTCCGGACCACCATCATTTCTAACTTGTGTTATGATTCAGTGCCAGATCCTGTAAACTGCAGCAGCCTAGTATCAGCATCTTATACCATCAGCAACTGAAACACATCACACATACCGTTCAGTATATTTCAGTACATTTACTGTTTAAATGCTGAACTGAATTAATTATTTACAAAGCTCCAAATAAATGTTTTCTCACTTCAAGTAAAAACAAAGGCTACATTTAAAAAAAAAAAACAGGATGCCTTTAAAAACGAAAGGGCATCTTAAAGTGTTTATTTATAGATAAATAAATATAGATATTTATAGATAAAGTTCGTGTCTTCTTGTTAACTCAGCTTTACAAATTTACATGTTGGTTTTACAGAGCGGTGTTCTCCAAAACTAGACGAGCAGGTCCTTTCCAGAACCGTTCCTGGATAAACAGTCAGTTTTCACTGTTGATTTTTTCAGTTTTTAGAGCACGTTATTTTTTCTGACTCGCTTTAGTCTCCGGCTGCCGCACTCCCCATTGTGCACAGATCTGATTGGCCGAGGAGCCTTTGGTGATTTTACAGCGCACGCGATTGGTCCCTGAGTTCACTGCGCCGTAAAGCCTGTATACTGTAAAGACAAGAAAAGCTCTGCCACTTAAATTAAGTCTAAATAAAATAATTCTCAATAGTTTATCGGTTTGGGTCTGCATTGGACAACGTCCAAATTTGTATGTGTGTTTTCATACAAACTTAGAACAGTTTTGCTGTAAAAATGCCATAAAATACACACACACACACACACACACACACACACACACTCTTACACACACACACACACACATACACACTTACTGGTATGGATGGTATGCAAGGTAATTTCCAAAATCTGGGACTGGGTCATGGTGTAAAGGAACACATCTCTCTTTCAGTAATAAAAAAAGTTTCATATAAAAAAACATTCAACTTAATTTTTCCATTACTTCCCATAATATGATACATCTGGCATTTTAGAGGTTTACATGGCCATGGCTCTTACGCTGATTATGTGGTTTAAAAGGTTTAAAAGGTTTAAAAGGTCAGCACATTTAACATTACACATACAGTTTCAATCATTTAATAATGAGTTTTGAAGGTCATACATGAATAACAAGGACAAGCAACCTGAAAACAATACACGTACCTGTTAATAATCAATTTTAGAAGGCCAGACATGAATAATGAGAAGAACCTGAACACCATACACATACATGTTAATAATTAGTTAATAATCAATAATCAGCTATTTTGGTAGATTGAACAAGGTGACTCAGCATCGACGGTCAGTCATGAGAAGGAGTCCATATTGGCTGTGCAGCCTAGCAAATCAGCACACTAGGAAAAGAATAGATGTGAGTTAAATAATAAAAGAAGCACACAACATAGAAACAGTGATGCTGAAAGCAGTGCAGGAGAAACACTGCTGCAAGTGCAGCTGCTATGTATGTAGCTCAGTAATATGTTAGCAAGCTATTTTTCTCCATAATGGACTAATTCTTGTGCTTTTTTGCTCTCATGCACATACGCAGTGAGGGGAACTCATTTTGTTTTGTACAGAAACAGAACTTACATACGTGTCAGCTGTAAGCTGTAATCGTATCAGTGTGTTCAAGTGTACAGACAGGCAAACAGACAGGAGGCCAGGGTGGACTGGCAGAAGGTGACTGGTGAGCAGTTGGCGCTAGTTCTACAGCATCAGTTGGGTGTGTCTGCATGGCTGGATTACTGACCGGGCCAGTATGGCCAGCGCCCAGGGGCCCTTGAGGTCAGGGGCCCCAAACATTTTGCGATGCCTGTCAACATTTATGATACAATATATTTTTATTATAGAGGGCCCTTTATTTTAATGATCCTCTGACTTTGAGGGACTTTGACCCCAGGGCCTCATGGGGGCCCTAGCCATGCTTTAGGGGCCCCTAACCATGCTTTTGGGCCCCTTATGAAAATAAATGAGGCATTGCGGCACTGCTCTGACTTCGACCTCTGGCTATTAGGAGTCGTAGGAAAAAGTGGGGCATAATTTTAGAGGGCCCTGGTTATGAGAGCCCCTACCAGGGGGTCCTAGAGAAGAGCAGGGCATACCATTAGAGGGCCCTTGATCACTAGGGGCGTGGGTTGGGGGGGCCCAGACTATCTATAATCAGTTCTTGTGTCTGTTATTTTAATAGAAACTCCACACGTTTGTGTTTTAGTGTTGTGGTGTGTACTGATGTGCACTAAAGGAAGCTGGAAGTCCCATTGAGGACCGATATTGATGGGAAAGTGAAAAACAATATTTATGTATTTTTGACATTTCAATATTGTGTGCTTTTCCACCTCCTGCTGTTTACAATAGTGTCTGTAAACAAAATACATATAGAATAAGGAAAAATCTAGAAAATATAGGGCACTAGTTTTTCTGGATTTATTTGTTATGGGTTACTTCATTTGATCGCCATAAGGATTTATTTTAAGCCATTCCTAGCAGTGATGCTAAAAGTGTTGCTAAACCTGCTCAGCTATTCTCTCAGTGTGGTGTCGTAGCCCCACGGGGTTCAGAGGGACATGTATACACATTTCAGTGTGAGATTGATGTTTTCAGCATTGCTCTCCTGTTTTTGGTATTACAAACTGTTCTGCTCAGGGGCTTATTAGTTCTTCTTATTTATTCTATAGTCTGCTAGGTAGAACTAGCCATTTGTCATTGTGTCTGTGCTTCAGTACTGGGTGGTGGAACTGGAGCATTACTGCTGGCTAAGCAGGGCGGACGGGGCAGCTACCAGTGCCATCCAATACTGAATGATGAATCACCTGTGCACTTCTACACACATGCGGGCATATCTGCACTCACACACACACGCACACAACACACACACTCATACAGGACATACAGGGTGAATGCATGAACCCCATATGTATCTTTATATATATATATATATATATATATATATATATATATATATATATATATATACACTACGGCTCAAAAGTTTTGGGATCAAATTTTCATGTTTTAATGGAGTATCTTCCTTCCTTAACACAACAATGGACTGACGGGTCTCTAAAGAAAGTTGTTTCTTTCTGGACATTTTGAGTCTGTCAGCAAACCATCAACTGCTGATGCTTCAGATACTAAACTAATCTAGAATGCTGTGATCCCTTTTATGCTCACTTATTAGTAGAATGTTTTTCAGCTGTGAAATGTTTTTTCATCACAATTGAGCAAGAGTGTCCTAACAACCAATTAGCCCAATAACATCCTTAACTTGGATTATCGGCCGTACCAGGAGATTTAGACAGAGGACTGAGACTACATGCAAAATAAGCCTCTATACAAAAATAGGCTTTAATACAAACATTTTTTTCTTTAAAAATCATCTGATATACTTAAATTAATTGTGAAATGGACAATATTGATTGTGAAATGCATGAAAATTGCATGAAATCTAAAGTGATTCTAAACTTTTGAGCGGTAGTGTATATATATATATATATATATATATATATATATATATATATATATATATATATATATATATATATATATATATATAAAACCGCCTATATATAATACCATGTCCATATGTTTTATATTTATAATAGCGTATATATTCTATCACAATATTATTACATAAATATTCTACTTCAGCCTCGAAATCCAAAGCCAGCTCTGACCTCTAAGATTGTTTTTCAAAGATCAAAGATCAAAAAAATGAATGTAGATTTTGTGACAAGCACTTTTCCTTGTTAGGACAATTTTGTTGGTCATTGCAGGTTACAGCTGTTTGTCTCTGATAAAGGGCATCTCTCTCTCTCTCTCTTTCTCTCTCTCTCTCCCTCTCTCTCTCCCTCGCTCTCTCTTCTTCTGCTTCTTTTCTAAAAGACTTATCTCTTAAGGTGGGCAAATTTTTATCTGTTTGAGTAAAATTACCTGTTAACAATAAAAGAAAGAATGGCGACATCGTTATAATGAAATAGTCTGTGATAGGTCACCTGAGTCATGCTCTGCCTGACCAACTACACACACACATAGATGTGTACACACACACACACACACACACACATTGTTACTTATGGCTCAGGAAGATTTATACCCCTTTCTATGGTTGAAGTTAGGTGGCTGGGCACCCCATGGCCTTCTGGGTAAAATGAAAAGTCTCTGGGAGATAAATTATTAGCGCAGTGGCTGATCTGGCCGCTACGCTTGGCCACTCGGGCGAGCTCGTGTTTATAATTGATTAGCCTCCCACGATGTTTTCTCATTTAGCGACCTTTGTGAAACACGGTCACGCTCGTAAACCCCAAACCTCCCTCCACTCCTCGTTCCCCCGCTCCACTCCTCTCCCTGACACCAGAACACTCCCCCTACCTACAGAGACAAACGAGGGGTGGGAGAGAGAGAGAGAGAGAAAGGGAGCAGGAGATGGGGAGCGAGCGAGCGAGAGAGAAGCCTTGTGAAGCTGTAACTCTCATAACCTGCGCTTCTGAGCCCTTAGTGAAAAGCCACTGCTCACTGCTGCGTGTCTGATAAAACCTCACATTAAAGCCCTTCAGCCACACTTACCTCTCTCTATCAGATCCTGGATCTGCTATAATAACCAGCCACAAGCCCTTTATCCATACTTTGCCTTACTATCTGATCCAGGATCTGCTTCAATAACTCGAATGAAAATCTGCACCACTTTCTGGGTCCTTGGCTCTCAGGAGAACAGCCTGCATTGGGGTTGTGCTTTATCACTAGGGCTGGCTGATAAGATGATATGGTATTATTATCATGATGAATTAGACCACAATGTGCTTTCCTGAGCACACTGCAGGTACACATTAGTGTTTCTAGAACACTAGCCACTTGCATGTTTATTATAAAACAGCCAGGTGTGCAAACCGCATAGCTGAGGAGCTGATTGGAGGATCGACCTCTCAGTCAATCACAGCTTACTTTTTTTCGTCAAGGGAGGGACAAAGCGCATTCACACACATTTTAAACTGAGTATCTGGGAATTATGGATTGCTAATTTTAATGCCAATAATAAAAATTACAGAGCAATGTTAAGATCAGTCAGCTTTTCTTATTTAGCTATTGAGATACAGTAGTCAGAATGACTAGGGCTATGCTTGAATTTCTGATTTAACACATTCTGAGTATAAATTAACGTTTAAGTTTGTTGAAAGACTTTATGTAAGGTCTGATGTTGCAACAAATTTATCCCATGATAGCTTGAGTGTTCGATTATCTGATAGAGCTCACCATATATCCAAAAGTGTGTGGGCAGCTGATCTGTATAAGCTTGTTGGACATCTTGTTTCAAAATCATTGGCATTAATATGGAGTTGCCTCTTCGACTCTTGTGGCTATTACAGTGTCCACTCCACCAAGTGTGTCTGGGGGAATTTGTGCCCTTTTAGTCAAAAGAGCTTTGTAAAGTCAGGCACTGAAGTTGGATGAGAAGGCCTGGCTCTCAATCTATGTTCAGTTCATCCCAAATCTGTTGAGGTTCATCCCAAAGCTGTTGAGGTCAGGCGCCTGGAGTTCGTCCACTCTAAACTTGTCAATCTACATCTTTAAACACAGAAGTCAGGCTGGAATAGATGAGGGCATTCCCCAAACTGTTGCCACTAGATTTGAGGCACATAATTGTCTAAAATGTTTTTGCATGCTGTTTCATTAACACTGGAACTGAGGGGCTGAGCCCAAACCCTGATAAACAGCCCCAGTGAAGAGTGATTCATCACTCCAGAGAACGTGTTTCCACTGCTCTACTTCTCCACTTCACCCGATGCTTGCAATTGAGCATAGTGATCTAAGGCTTGTGTGCAGCTGCTCGCCTCCTGATACAGTTCTCGTGCTGATGTTGCTTCAGAGGCAGTTTAGAGCTCTGTAGTAAGTAATGTAACAGAGGCTAGGTGATCTTTACGCAGTACACGCTTCAGCACTCAGAGGCCCTTCGGCGAGCGAGTCTGTGTGGTCTACCATTTCCTTGTTCATCCATTTTGCAATAATAGAGTAACAGTAGTAGACTGAGGCAGATCTACTAGGGCAGAAATGTCATGAGCTGACATCTGGCAACCGGTGGCAGACTATGACCACCTTAGAAGTCACTAAGCTCTTGGGTACAACCCCTTTTATTTGCAATATCTGTCCAAAGAGATTGCACATGCTTGTTTTTATACACCTGTTAGCAATGGGTGTGTCTGAAACACCTGTTTGTGGGTGTCCACAAATCTTTAGCCATGTTGTGTAACTTTCATTGTTTAAACCTTCTCCTTGATGGACATGAAAACCTGTCAATTCATTTCCTTGGTTAGATTAATGTAATCTTTTTTTGTTTTGTTTTGTTTTCTTTTGATTTAATATTTGATTTCAAATGTTTCTGTTACATGCAAACCTATGTGTCTTCACTTAACATCTTAAAAAAGCCAATTTATTTTTGAGTAATATAACATTTCCTGATGTACTCCTCTGTGTACTTCTACGCTTCCCTTGCATCACTGAACTGTAACCTGTTAGTACAAGTGCTACAAATACTACCAGGTGGCCTGAACTGAAGGTTTGGTGGACGTAACAGGAGTAACTAAGAAATGCAGGACTTTCAAATGGCCAGTATAGTGGTTTGTGTTTCTGTTACTTGTGTAAAAACATATAAATCACTGTACCCATGTTTTGTCCTATGATGATGTTCTTTTCCGTATGAGAGTTTAAACCCTGATAGTCATTTCACTTCAGAACTATGAAGCACACCTAGTGAAATGCCAAAGACTAATCCATCTCCTGTAGGCTCCTCGGCTATGTGATGTGAGACCTGTCCTTGACACTTTAATTACCCAACATGCTGGTTCGGGCCCGTCTCACCGTGTTTACACTTGCAATATTGATCTCTTTCTAATGGGTAAGAGACGCCTCTCACTCTGAACTAAATGTGATGTGTAGGACTCTTTCCCTCACTCTCTCTCTTTCTCCCTGTCTCTCTCGCTCTCTCTCTTAAGAGTTGAGAGGAAAGACGTGGGAGGTCACATCCACTCATCTCCCATTAGGCACTCGCAAGCGTGCATGTTTGTGTGTGTCCTCTCCATAGTTGGTCTTGGTAATTAGATGCTGATGGGTCTCTAATGGATTCCGCTTAGAGGATTAGGGTGCAGGCCAAGGCCCCAAGGAGGACCGCCAACACAACAACAATGACGGTCAGCTTGATGACAACAACAACTACTATGTAACTATGTGTTTATTTTTTAAAACAGATAACCATTTGAACTAATAAAAATCTTAGTAGTTTAGCTTTTCAGAACATCTAAAAGAACATCTTCACAAGCAATGGTTATATATTGAACCATCAGAATGATTTACCAGTTGTGTATTTATTTGGCGCCTGGCACTTGTTTTTAATGCCAACCCCAGTACAATATATATAGAAGCAAACATCTTTATTGCTTATTATTATTGTTGTTATAGTTATTCCAGTCCAGTTATTTGCATACAAATTCTTTATTTTTCAGCATCAGGAAAATAAAAATCATATTTTATATCATCATATCATTTTTCATATATTTATCAATAAATGAGAGAACAACTACTTTTAATATCAATAGTTTTCAGTAGTTGTCCTTAAGTGTGTTTACCCTTTACTTTTATAACAGCTTTCGTTGTGTTTTTAGGAGATTTGCTTTCAGTTTTTTTACAAAGAAATTAGCAGAAATGGGTTTCCTGCCGCTCGCAATCCAAACAATTCCACTAACAAACATTATACAGACTCTTCAGGACCTAATCTACACCTCTCATGCTCATTATCAGCATATTTTTCTTCTGTTCTGTGTATTTTATTTTTTCTCAGTAACAGGTTCTTGACAGCTACACATCTCTTCACAAGAGGAGAGAGAGAGAGCTGAGATGTCTTCTCACAGTGGAAGGGTTGACAGAAACAACTGTGGATTCTTCAGTGAGAGTGAAGCTTGATTTTCTCTTAAAGAGGAAAACTTTAAGTGTTGTTTATCTGATGGTGACAGCTCTGGTGATCTTGCACAGTTGCTAGGAGTCCAGTTTTCTCTATTTTATATAATAACTGAACAGCTGTTTTCTCAAACTGCTTTCCCATTGAATTTTCCTTCCTTTTGCAATTGAAATCCCCTCAGCAATATTTTGTTTGTTGAACTGTACTGCAGTTGTGCAAAGAGCCCATTTTCAGTACTGTATAATATATACTGTACTGGATAATATATAGTAGAAGGTAGCACTGAATAATTGAGAGTATTACTTTATGAATCAAACCTTCCTGAAATGGTGAATTCTATGTACATCAGTGCTGATTTTAACTCTTCTTTAAAAGACTGTGTGCAGGTTTATCCACAAGATTTTAAAGAGATTATGTTAGTTTATCTGTTTGTTTCATGATTCGTTCGTAAGACTGTTAAAAGCCTAATGTTTTGTCATATTGGGTTTGGCCCATGTTTTGGCACAGGAGTGCACATGTCCTTCTTAATGCATACTTACAGTGCTGTGAAAAAGTATACAGATTTCTTTAGTTTTTGCACATTTATCATACTTAAATGTTTCAGATTGTCAAACAAATTTTAATATCAGACAAAGATAACATAAGAGAATACAAAATGCTGTGTAAAAAGTAATTGCCCCATGAATTCACCGTAATTTATCACATTTTTTGGAAAGCTGAATTCAATTTTACCACCACACCCAGGCTTGAATGCTGCCAGACCTGTAGATTCAAGAAATCACCTAAATAGAACCTGTCTGACAACATGAAGTAGCCTGAAAGATCTCAAAAAGCAACACATCATACGCAGATCTGAAGAAATTCAAGGACAGATGAGAAACAAAGTCATTGACATAGACTCTGAGTGCACAATGACGACTTATCCAAGAGGTCACAAAAGAGCACTACAGGCAACACTTGCCTCAGTTAAGGTCAGTATTCATGATTCAACAATAAGAAAGAGACTGGGCAAAAATGGTATCCATGAGAGAGTTCCAAGGCAAAAACCACTGCTGACCAAAAAGAACACAAAGGCCCATCTCACATTTACCACAAAACATCTTGTTAACCCCCAAGACTTCTGGGAAAATATTCTATAGACTGACGAGACAAACGGGGAACATTTTGGAAGATGTGTGCCTGTTATATCTGGCATAAAACTAATACAGCATTTCAGAAAAAGAACATCGTACCCACAGCCAAACATAGTGGTGGTAGTGTGATGTTCTGGGGCTGCTTTGCTGCTTCACGACCAGGACTAGCTGTAATTGATGGAACCATAAATTCTGCTCTTTACCAGAAAATCTAGAAAGAGAAGGAGAATGATCTAAAGCACATCAGGAAGCCCACCTCTGAATGGCTGGAAAAAAAGGAAAATGAAGGTTTTGGAGTGGCCCAGACTGAGATGCTGTGGCATGACCGTAAACAGGCCGTTCATGCTTGAAATCCTCCAATGTGGCTGAATGCAAACAATTCTGCAAAGAAGAGTGGGCCAAAATTCCTCCACAGAGATGGGAAACACTCCTGCCAGTTATTGCAAAGGCATGATTGCAGAAGTTGCTGCCAAGGGTGGCACAACCAGTTATAAGATTTAGCGGGTAATTATTTTTTCACAAATGTAAATATGATTAAAAAGCATGAACAAAAAAAAACTGTAAAGGGCAAACACTTTTTCACAGCAGTGTATTTGGCAGCTTATGAAAAGTTATGCCACACATTTGACTTACTGTACAGTTTTCTTTGCTCTGAGATTTTAAGTATGTAGGAGGTTACGGTGTAGGAGTAAAAGTATACAAATCTTATACAAGTGAGTGACAGCTGAGCTATGATTTGGTTTATTGCTCTATTTTTTTCCCCTTTTTAGACAGTCCTGTTGTTATGCTCCATTAAATTTTCATAAAAATCATCTAAATGTCCGTAGCTCCCACACAGTGAAGTCACCACTGCTAAAAGATCTGCAGGATTAAGTGAATTTAATTCTGTAGGTGTTATTTTCTTTTGATGATTTATTTGTGGTCCAGTTAATCAGCACTTCAGTACTTTTTGCCCTTGCGTGAAAGTACTTAGTACTTTTCTGTAACACTACAAATGAGGATGCCAACTTGTTTCTGCAGTAACTAATCTTTTGTGTTTTAGTTTGAGACCCCAAGAGCTTGTTTGGGGTTATAGTGTGTGTAATTGCTTCTTGGCACCATTATTCCACTTAGTTAGCTAACTCACGTCCCTTACTCTGGAAATTCAGTTGGTAGTGTTACTTTATTGCATTTTCTAAGGCTTCTACAGCAAAATATGATGTTATATGGAAACAAGAAAACATTTTATATTCAAATATAAAATCCCTGTAGAATCTTTCAGCACTATTTGAGTGTAGAAGTTGCTTTAGTTTCTTGGCCTATGCAGTGAAATAAGAAATTAATATGTATAAAGTGGGGATTTGGTTTCACCAAGTACGTATAACCAAAACTGTTAAAAGTCTTGGGAGCTTATTTGCCAGTAGTGTAAATCAAGTATCACAAGGCTTTTGAGGAACTCTTTCACTCATATAAACATAGATTTCTTCTTTATTGTAATACAATAATTAAACAGTCCTTCACTGTATTTAGTTGTTGTGGATTTTTAAATAACAGTAGATCTTTTTTTTTTTCAGATGCTCTGTTTTCTGCTGTCATATATTGGTAGGGTATTGTTTTTTGCCTTGAGGATATTTCTGGCCAAACTGTACAAACACTTATGGACAGTATGCTTCTGTATATATTGCTGGACCGGTCTCACAGATAAAGAGAAAAGAAAGTGTCAAACTAGATACTGTGGTGTTGACACAAAAGTAAACCTGGACAACATTTTTAACAGGCACTTTATCAAACCCGTGAAATCTCCAATGCTATTTTTTCACATTACCCCTCTGAAGTGGCACAAATATGATTTTTTGCTTTAATACAACACAAATGTAATGTTTCCAGAGCTGTGTGGTTACACAAATCAGATTTCTTCAAATCCAACCTGAGTCCCTTTTATGTGTGGTCCTAGATTAGATAAGTATCTGATTCATGGCTGTGCAGCCTCAATGTGAATGCTCAGATCAGATTTCATGTTTTTCTTCTACTGCACGTTCAACAATAATGCAGCAGCAGCACCTAACCTGAAGTTAGAACCAGTAAACGGTGGAAAAGCAATGTATCTCACACTTTCACATCTTTGCCTTGCTCTATATTGAGCTGCTGGGAGCTGTTCAGAGCAAATTATCTTTGCAGCATTGTTCTGCTGGTTAGTTAGTTTGCTGTTAACAGGGCATGTGGTTCTTTCATGTAATGTTACTGATTAGAATGTGTTTTAAGATACTGGTTTGTTCACATTATTGAAAAACTCAAGTCACTAACTTACAGGAATGTGAGCCATCATGTAAGAAAGATGGAATCTAAGCAAGAAATTAGGCTTGAACAGCGAGTGCAAGGGCGTAAACGAGCATGGACAGAAGTGACATGTTCCCAGCAATATCCAGCGATTATTGAATTGTCCCCACTAGTAATTTGATCCCCTCCAAAAAACCCAGATCTGTCAACATCTCATTAACCTAGAGGTGCAGAAAGAGTTAAATCACGTTCTCTACTGGAGTCCTACCTCCCCATAACACATATGGCCAGTGTGATTGGCTGTGGCTTGCTCTGCTGTCATGTAACACTCTGTAGCTACGGTTGTTAGCAGCAACAAAACTGGAAGGAAAACTCTTCAGTCATATGCAAGACTTACTGTGCACGACACAGGTGCAGCATGGGAGACACATGGGTGTCAAAATCAAGCGAGGATGGCGGCAAAAAAGAGGAAGGTGGACATAAGGAGCTACTTTTCAAAGAAATGTGTAAGTCACTTAAAGTCAGGTTCACTACTGAAATGAGTAATAACGTTAATGGCAATGCTCAACTTTGGCGCACAGCATACAGCAGGCTAACGTCATCTGTAGCTATGAATAACAAGCAGTGTTCCTACTTTTATTAATGCTACTGTATAAGAGATGCCAGTTGCACTATGACTGAAGTAAAGTTAATTAATTAAGTCTTAAGATGTAAACTCACTGCGTATTGGTTTGAAAGTGGCGATACTATCTGGATAAAAATATGTGTTGTAGTTTCATTGGCACGTTGAGAGAGATTTTCTGTGATTGTTACTTTGTTGGTTTTGTGGAGATGCAGCTCCATTTACTTTTATTATTTCTGAGGTATGTGACCTGTTTCATTTGCACTATGGCTGAAGTAAACTTAAGTCTAAACTACTTCTTTGTCAGTTAGTTTAAACTGAATTTAACATTGTAGAATTTGATATGTTATGTTATATATATAATGTTATTTTTAATGATAATAATTGGCGGGGCAGGGTAGATTCATAGATCCCCACCAATGTCAAGAGAAATTCTACACCCTTGATTAAGTGTATTATGACAATAGTCAAATAGCTTGCTCAGACTGCCAGCCCAAGTAATGTTCCACTCAGCATTCATGGCTTTAAACAGTCGAAAAACAAGTTAGTTCATGCTTAATGTGAGACAAAATATATTTTCTACTGGGTTTAATTTTGGACTTCCAAAATGATTAGTAAGAACCACTGTACTTTGGGCTTGACACAGTTTTTCTTTTATCTATAAGTGTGCATTGTTACCAGAGGAACCAATGCCAATAGGTATGTGATGTCTTGACACACAATTCCAATCACTAACAAAACACAGTGTGGACAGTCATTTCAAAATATCTGATTTTGAGAAAGTCTGATTTAAGGACCCAGTAGAGTTCAGTACAAGTACATGCCATATAAGACTCTCATGTCTTCAATTGTTTTTGTATCATGATTTACCCCCTTATAAATACCTAGTGGACATTTTTTTAGTTTACTTTCCAGCATGAGGCACTTCAGGTAGAATGTGAGGCATTTCGGTGAGATTTAGTTAGAATGTCTGGTTATCATCTCAGCCAAAATAATGACCTAGCTCTTGGCAGTTTGTACCTCACATTTATCTGGTTAATACCCAGAACCTAAAATTACCCAGACACCTATAACACCACCCACAACAACAGTCTACTGATTCACTGACTCCGCCTCCACCATTTTTTTTTTTTACTAAGAAAGACAGCTTCCCTTTTCAGCCCCACTTAAAATGACCCCTGGCAACTAATTTACCAGCCAATGCTTTCACTGTCACTTGAGAAGGAACAGCATGGCACCTCCCTTTCTTGATGAAAGATTTTAAGGATACACTTTGGATGTTGAAGTTAGCTATTATGGAAGTGATGGTGCAATCAGTGGTGTTTTCCACTCCAGGTATGTTAGAAAGGATAAAAGTGCCCTTAAGGTAATTTCTCGGGCTGCTGGCCTTTGATAAATCTGCCTATAAATTCTGGCAATTACAGCTCTCAGTGGCAGGGTTTCAGACACCGAGGGCAGGAGCAGAGAGTACTGCCAATAGTATGATAGTCAGGCCACTAAACTCTTGCACAGAAAGGTCTCTTTGCCTCTCGCCAACACTCCTCTAATGAGCACTCTATAAGGACTTTGGTGCGCTTATGACTAATTTAACTCATCTGACTAATTAAGTCTCCACTTCCGTACGGCTGCCTTCACTGGTGTCACCGTAGTGCCATTAATGGGGAGCTTCTGTGTGTATGTGTGTGTGTATGTGTGTGTGTGTGTGTTCATTATATCTGTCTTATTAAGGTGGAGGGGACTAGACTCCACAGTGAAAAAAGGCATGCACCAATGTGCACATCATTATCACATGAATAAAATATATTACATCAGCACAATTATAACCAAAAGTAAACAACCTGAAAGGCAAGGCTCTCCATGAAACGAGTGCCATTTAAGAGACAGAAACCCGCTAATAAGTGTTTTTCAGGCTTAAATAAATATATGAATTCATGGCTCATCATTAAGAGATTTTTTGGGAATGCAAGCATGTTTACATTTCGTTATCGTTACAGTTCCATTTGAAATATTACTAATTAAAGGCTGCATTAACTCAAACACGTCTCTGTTTCCACATTAAGAACTTATATGAGTTTACAAATAGTAATTTAATGCATATGCTCATTACTAAGTCATAACATTAAAAGCAACCCCTTGCTTTTACCATCATTGTCTATTTTATCAACTCCACTTACCATGTAGGTGAAGACTGTAGTCCATCTGTTTCTCTGCATGCTTTGTTAGACTCATTTCAACCTGTTTTTTAATGAACAGGGAAAGACCCCAAAAGACCACCACAGATCAGGCATTATTTTTGTATTTCTGAACATTTGTTCTGCAATAATGGATATAAATGGATTTAATGGCATGTCAAAGACACCTATGAATGTGTTATATCTACTTAAGTTAGCATACTACCCAGCTAGCCCTGGCCCATACCACTTTTTACCTCAAGAGGTGACACTGAGTCACTATTCTAGCATTGAATCTGCAATCAGTTGAGAGTACGAAGAAGTAGCACTGCAGCAATGGTCCAACATGTATTCTAATCTCATCAATCATTTAATGGTCCTGCTCCTGGTTAGATCATTTAAGAACAGCTAGCCAATGAAATAGAGACCGGCTCAAGCTCTTGGCCCTGAGCTCACCACTGTAAGTAAACAGCTGTACATTATTTTTTTCATGATGGGGTGAACACCACTACTTTCTGGTGGTATGTTGCCTTGTATTACTTGTAGTATGAATTTGAAAGGTTGCATCATTTTGCAAACCACTCCATTCAATTACACAATGAAGAATAAGTGGCATCACTCAGGTCATCTGAGTAGTTGAGTTCAAAAGCTTATTCAACACTGATCATTTGTTTTTGTTCTCGATTTTTGGCTTGGTGTGTTGAGTGTAATGTACACATGGTAACATTTTTTTATGTATATAATAATCCTACATTGAAAACAAGTAGTGTGGCAGGCTGAAACATTTCACCATGTTAAATCATGTTCACATTTTCAGTATGATGTGCTTTAAACCTCATTAGTATTGTTCACAAAAATATAAATTGGCTACTGAAGTAGGAAAATTTGTTATTTGCTAAGAGCAATATGAATTTTTAACATGAAAAACTTACATTTGTACATTTAACACTGATCTCACTGAATAACTCAACACTACTTCCATTTCATATGATCAGATTGCATATGAACTGAATGCATTACTTATTTTAGTCTCTCTCTCTATTTCAGTGTGTTCATAAAACAGAAAAAGGTGTGATCTCACAAGCGTTGTTCTTTGCTGAGATCACACAGCCTGTTATCATTCTTCTGCACAATCACGTCCTCTGTCTGCATATCTGCCTCCAGCTCCCCACATCTCATTAACTCATTAACAGCACACAACACCAAACAACTGATGGGATTAGCGCTCGATAAATCTTTACAACATCAGGAGACAGTATTGCGTTGGACTCAAGATTGGGTTTAACAGAGAGTTTTGCTCTAATCTTATTTAAGCCAACTCTCTGTCTTTTCCAAATGTAGCCTGCCCAGTGATTCATTTATTGTTTACATGATGGACAGCATTAGGATCTATCTGATTGGCAGTTTGTGGGCAGTGTTTGTACTTTAAAGCTCTTAAAAATAAAGTTGCTAAAAAGGGAAAACACTGCCATAAATCAGTTCCCAAAGAAAGTTTTCAGTGGATGGTTCTTTGCAGGAAGTTTTTCAGCTCATCTCTATCTCTATCTCTATCTCTATCTCTGGTAAGAAGTCTGTCACCACAAACAATAACCGTAACACTTTCTCCTGTGCTTCGTAGAAGATCAGTAAACCCGCTTAGTCAAATCACACTTAAAACAGACTTCTGTGTACTTGTGATTAGTTCACTGCTAGACGAAAGTGAGAAGGTCAGTTTCAAGTATGGTGTTTGGATGGATTATATGTAGCCTATACAATGATTTTGATCACTTATCCATAAAAATGAATAACCCTCCTTCTCCTGTGGTGAAGTCTCTTGATTATTTGCTCATAACAGTTTAACTAGACATTATATCATTTGGACATTAGGGCGTGCCACAATAATAAACATGCACAATAATGTTATCTTGGATTCTTTACAACACCATTAACGCAACCTATGTTCATTTATCTGATTTCTAATCAAAACTACTATTGATTTTCCGGAGATATGTCTGAGGAGATTAGATAAAAGATAAGCCACTGAATAAGGAATGAGAAAGTCAAAGGAACACAAGTAAAAAACCACGAGTTTCTAAAACTGGAATTTGAAAATGATTAAAAGATATACAAGAGTCACTTAGATGAACAGCTTTTAGAGCTTTCATCTTTGAGAGAGAGGAGAAACCCAAGCTCTGCTCTATTGAGAGAAAATTAGCAAACAAAGAAGATGCTGGTCTTCCTAAAACAATGGACTGACCACCCCTGAGTCCAGACCTCAGCTTTACTTAATGCGTTTGGTATTATTGGGACTGAACTTTGGAATTCCCATTTCCCTCTGCTCAGCAACATACGTTGTTTATGTATGATGTGGCATCCTGGCTATTTTTTATTTTTTTTGCAATGCATTCTTTTTATACTGTATGTCAAGAAAAAGGAAATTAAGTGTGAGAATTAAATACAATAAAATGAAAAAATAAGAGTTTCCAAAATTGGAATTAAAAAATGAATAAAAGATGCATAGAAAATTGGACTCTGTACATTTGTGGAGCATCAAAACTGTCACCGTCAGGTAAACAAGACTTAAAGCTTCCATCGTTGAGAGAGAAAAGAAACTCAAGCTCCACTCTTGCTTTAGATCTGAAAAAATCCAGAAGTGTTTCTGTCCATCCTTCCATTGTGAGAAGGCAGCAAACACGATGAGTTTAAAAGGATGCGAAGCTGCCGAGAAGTGGCCAGGTCAATTTTCTTTTTTCAGTTACCTTTTCTCAGTAAGGGACTGAGAAAAGGTAACTGAAAAAAGAAAATTGACCTGGCCACCCCAGACCTCCAGACCTGAAGATCACCGAATGTGTCTCTGATTATTTGGATCATGAGAAGCTGAAAATGTAACCGATTCCTAAAACTGAACTTTGGAGAAGAAAAAAAACATTCCCTATCAATCATTAAATAAATGAAGGATGGTCTCTGATGTTTGCTCTGTACTGTAGGTTTTGTGACATTATTGTAAAACGTGAAAACATTTAGCTGAAATAATATTATTTTTAATAACAGTATATGCTGTGTTTATATTTTATGTTGCAACCTGTATATATGTAGTCTTTTACAATCCAGCCTTGTTCATATATTGTAAAAAGAGGAAAAAACTAGATAAAAAAAAGATACAAATTGATAGTGAGAAATAAAAAAATACACCTTGAACGCTGTGTGAACAGTGTTTTTTAATTTGCAAGGTTTTAATGTGTTATTCAGTTGCGCATGAACAAAATATGTTACAGTAACACATTTCTTCAGATGATTGGAAATGATGCACTTATTTAAATTATGTGAATTAAATCATCATTCTTGTTCAGTTAAGTTTTAGTGTGAACCTAAGTCTAGAGAAATGAGAGAAGGTGTTACAAAACCCTCAAATACACTTTCAGACAGCGGTGGCAAACATTTCGCTTAACTAGGCTCACCCCAGGTGAAAATCATGACAAGTACCTGAACACAGAAAGAAAGGACATGGACTATGACACTGCCAACAACCCTCAAAACAAGAAAGGACTCTTAGAGAAGCATAGAGGAACACAGAGGATTTAGCTTGCAGGAAATAAAGAAAGAAGAGGGTCCTTCATCAATAGCTTCAGGGTTCCTGTTCTCAGGTCTCAATGGAGTCCGAAGCAAACATTTGAAATGCACTGTTGTTGTTGTTTTCCCTTTTTCCTTCATGCATGTCTAGGCTGGTTTTACCAAAGAAGAACAGCCAGGTTGGAGCTTGTGTCGAAAAATCATGAGCTTTCCTGCTAGACACACGCACACACACACACACACACACACACACACACACACATATATATATGCATAAGCATAGACCAGTGCACACACGGGTGACTGTCCACAACAAACTGAGAGAAATTCTGACATGGCTGACAGGATATCTCTCAAACTAATCTCTCAGGAGGAGGTAGGGTATAAGAGAGAGAGGGGAAGAGAGGAGACGATGCAGTGATAAAGGCAGGATTGAACAGTAGACTGGTTTTGACTGGAGTTGAATATGTACAGTCGTGTTAGTGGAGGACATTGCTGGAGGCTTCTTTTGCAGGGGAATCTGTTTTTGGAGTCATTTGGTCATGTTGGCTCAGCACACAGCACCCAACATATGGCTCTGGTGGGATAATGTAATAATCTCCAAGCTAATGAGGAACCACCTTCAGCTGCCCAGAAGAAGAGAGCAACTCCAGATGACCATATGGGCTGTGTGCCCCTTAACTCTATCATTGCCTCTGTCAAACTTCTTGCTGAAGAGCAATTGCACAGCCTTCATTTCTACTTGGTTGGTGGGGGAGCAGTGCTCGTACCACCTGACCCATAATATTACGCATTGTTGACTCAAAGTAAGACACAGGAGAGGTCATGATTTTATTAACCATCAGGCGTGCTTCTGTCAGTGTTTCTGGATAAAAGTCTAATTTGTCCCGCCTCAGTTAAATAATGAACCTGATCTTTTCATAACTCCATAACCAATGTTGCAGTTTGCATTGTTGCTTTGGCAAAGCATCTCCCACAACCAGTCAACCCCCGTTGCTCCCCCACTGTACAGCTTTGCCGCCCCCTGGTATTAGTTTTCATTCCCCAAAGCTTTAGCTGACATGCCATGCTAACAATTAGACGTTCAACCCCTGTCTGCTCATTATTCACCACCATCTCTGTAATGTTGTTTGACAAAGGTAATAAAAGGGGATGGTGGAGATTGGGTCTGCAGTTGTTAGAAAAAGAAGACTCACAAGAGAGCCATTTTGTAATGTAAGTAAATGTAAGGTCATTATGCTAGTTATAGTGAACTATGTTGCCTGTCACAGCACTAAACAACAAAAACTAATGGTTAAAGCTAGAACACTGTTGTGTTCCGACTCTCATCTCCCCGGTATAAACTGTTAAGTGCACTGTTGAATTTTTGCTTGCTGCTAATACTTATGGTAGCATATTTTCATCCTTAAAAATAAAAATTTCAAGATTCAAGAGTTTTATTGTCATGTGTACAGCAGAACAGACAGTTACACTGTACAATGAAATTCTTACTTTGCTGCTCCTCCATTCACCAATAGATAAAATAACAAATAAAAGAAATAAAAAAAATATATACAAAATATACAAAGTATAACAATATAAGTTGAAGAATAGAAGTATTTTTATAGTTAAAGAATAAAAAATAAAAGTTATGTGTGCTTTTATGTGCAAGTATGAAGAGCAGCAACCATAAAGTGCAAGTTGCAAGAAACAAATGTAAACAATAATGTTTGTGTAAGTAGTGAATGTAAACAGTATTCTGACAGTACAGTGAGTGTAAGGTGCAGTTTAAATCAGACCAGTTAAAACCAGTTCAGATAGGAGAGGTAGTGCGTGAGGTGTTCAGAAGCCTGATGGCCTGTGAGTAGAAACTGTTTGTCAGTCTTGTGGTCCTGGACTTCACACTCCTGTAACGTCTGCCTGAAGGTAAAAGTGTGAAGAGTGTGTGCTGGGGGTGTGTACTGTCCCTGATTATGTTGTGGGCCCTCCTGGTGACCCTGGTGTGGTAGATGTTCTGCAGTGAGGGGAAGGCTGCTCCTGAGATGGACTGTGCAGTTTTGATCACACGCTGGAGAGCCTTTCTGTCCTGAGTAGTAGAGTTTCCATACCAGACGATTATGGAGCTGGTAAGAACACTCTCAATCATACTCCTGTAGAAGGTGCTGAGAATTTTGGTTGGCATACCAAATTTTCTCAGCCTTCTCAGAAAGTACAGTCTCTGCTGGGACTTCCTGATGATGATCTGATGATGATGATTATTCGCTAACCAGAGCTTCTTTTGTGATGCGATTCCTTGCTGAGGTCAGCTGGCACGTTAACAAACTTACCAAATGTTTATGATTAAATTACTAAAGCACAAAATTGTCCAGAGCACAAATGTCTTCATAGATCTAGCCTCTCAAGGTCCACCCACCATAGTCTTACAAAATCATGTAAGGAAACACTGTATCAGCAAACCCAATAAGGAGATCTCACCATAAGGCAACTTTATCTACTCCACAGTTAACACCAACTCAATGACACTGCATTCTGACACAATAACACATAAACAACATAATCCCCACATCGTAGTGCCATGTTACAATATAATTCATCGTTACTCTAAATATTAATGTTATTCATGTTATACTATTCATGTCATTGGGGAAGTACCCTTAAGTGTCTTAATTGAAGGACATAATCAAACCACAATCTAAGGAAAACAAGTTGATGGGGGAATGGATTCCACTAAATATCAGTAAATTCTAGAAGCAGAAGTGGCAGCAAATCAGAAAAATTAAGCTAAAAAGTGGCTGCCAACAAGAAAGGACAATGATCCAAAACATGGTCTAAAATCCAACATGAAGTACTTCAAAAAGTTCAAGCTAAAGCTTTTGTGAATGCTTCTCACAGTCCCCTGACTTAAACATTGTTAACTATCTGTGAGCATCTTAAATATGCTCTGCATGCATGAGTCCTCAAGAATACCACAGAAATTGTTGGTTCTGTAATAGAAATCACAGTTCTTCTCAAGAAAAAGTGGGAAACAGGAATAGCTGGCTACAGAAGATTACTAGGTGCTGATTTAACCCTAATGTATATTACACGTAAAAATAAATACGTCCATTTCAAATGATGTCACATCTGGCCAGATACTTCCATGTGTCCTTTTTACACTGGCATGGATGTTGAGCAATGCATCCACTAGAGGGCAGTCGAGAGTCAAACGTGTCTGACAACAGCAAACAAGATTTGACATATCTGAGATATTTAAAATTTCTACAATAACTTCTCAAAAAGTCCCACCATTTTTTACAATTTCTTCTTCTTTCTGTGTCCACAGACGCATGACCTAATAACCAGCTATGGTATGGTTATGGTCATGTATTGGCTACACTGCCCCCACAGTTTGCCGTAGTACAGCTCTAAAGCGAATACAGAGTATGGACAGCAGGCTCCATCCATATTTAGTGTCGAGCATAAATGAGTGTGAATTAATGAGTCACTGTGAACAAAGCTGTCGCAAACATGTCGCACTTACAGTTCTTTTATGCTTCAGCGATTAATTAAAGGGTCACTGTCTAAAACTAGTATCTACCAAATAGCCACATTCAGACGAGAGCTTTAAAAAACTTTCTTTTTCACTTTCAGTGTAAATTAATGCACTGAGAACTTTATACCATGTACAAGTTTTTGTATTCAAATGATGAGGAAAACAAACAGAGATGTTTTCAGAGCTTGGGTTCACTTGGATACAGAAAAAACCCCTGCAAAATGTGCAATGTGGCCAGGGGTGCCCAAACTTTTGTGCAGAACTGCTCCCTATTGCACTGCGAAGTAAATGCAACATGACTGAGACGAGACTGTGTAGTTTAATCATATTCCAGTTCGTTCTCTCAGCTTTCCCACTTAGGACAGCAAATAATACACTGTACAACTCGGGGCCTGCATATCAGTTTAGATGTATAGGATCTGATCTAGAGAAGGCATCAGCACACTGATTAAATAGCCTTGAATTTATATACCTACATTATCTTTTCTTGGTGTAAGTATGAGAGAGAGAGAGAGAGAGAGAGAGAGAGAGAGTAGTAGTAGAATAATTCTGTTACTACAGGGCTGTATCTGCACTCTACCATCAGGATAAGAGCAAGATGAATGACACTGCCAAAATGGGGGAGGGGAAGTTCGAGGGGGGAGAGAGAGAGAGAGAGAAAGAGAAAGAGAGGGGTGAGATTGAAAAAAGGATAGATAGCAAAAGGGCCAGTCCTACAAGTAAAGGAAGGAGAGAACAGATTAAAGGAGAGAAGAAGAAAGTAGAAGCAAACAAGATGAGAAAAGCATGAAAAGTGTGATTCGCAGGAAATGTTGCATACACACACACACACACACACACACACACACACACACTGCTGGGTTCACTTGTGCTGTTAGATGTATTGGCTCCCCTCTGGAGTGATGTGTCTTGAGTAATGGCTGGTACTCAGAGATATTAGTGATCAGCAGGGATAAATGAGTGTACGCAGGGGAGTGCCGCTACGCCTGGAGACAAGCCTAGAGGAACCATGTCTCACACAGCATCAGCACCACACCCGCTGCCACCGCTGAGTCAGTAACTATCTACTGCTACTGCCACTCCTATACTTACATCATGCCTAGCCTAGATTTGGTAATAGTAGGTCACTGGATTCTATTAATAGGTAATAGCAGGAGAGTACTGTCAGGTCCATCAGCATCTTCTAAGAAGGGCTTCGGCAAAATCATGTACTAACAATCCTTGGCTGAGCACAATGGAGCACAGTGGTGCATAGCAGAATTCATCAGAGTTCGGTGCATTGCTTTTCTGCTTTTATGTATGGGTACAATGTTTTATTAAAATACTGAGCATTAAAAATTATATTTTTGTATTAATGATGACTGAAAAGTGGCATGTTCCTCTTGCTGATCGATAAAAAAAGTAATATGTCTATATACAGGGGTTGGACAATAAAACTGTAACACCTGGCTTTAGACCACAATAATTTATTAGTACGGTGTCGGGCCTTCTTTTTGCGGCCAATACAGTGTCAGTTTATCTTGGGAATGACATATACAAGTCCTGCACAGTGGTCAGAGAGATTTTAAGCCATTCTTCTTGCAGGATAGTGTCCAGGTCACTACGTGATGCTGGTGGAGGAAATGTTTCCTGACTCGCTCCTCCAAAACACCCCAAAGTGGCTCAATAATATTTACATCTGGTGACTGTGCAGGCCATGGGAGATGTTCAACTTCACTTTCATGTTCATCAAACCAATCTTTCACCAGTCTTGCTGTGTGTATTGGTGCATTGTCATCCTGATACACGGCACTGCCTTCAGGATACAATGTTTGAACCATTGGATGTACATGGGCCTCCAGAATGGTTTGGTAGTCCTTGGCAGTGACGCGCCCATCTAGCCCAAGTATTGGGCCACGGGAATGCCATGATTTGGCAGCCCAAACCATCAGTGATCCACCCCCATGCTTCACTCTGGGCATGCAACAGTCTGGGTGGTACGCTTCTTTGGGGAAAACAGTAAAGGTGGACTCAGAGAACAATACATGTTTCACATTGTCCACATCCCAAGATTTGCACTCCTTGCACCATCGACACTGACGTTTGGCATTGGCACGAGTGACCAAAGGTTTGGCTATAGCAGGCCGACTGTGTATATTGACCCTGTGGAGCTCCTGACGGACAGTTCTGGTGGAAACAGAAGAGCTGAGGTGCACATTTAATTCTGCCCTGATTTGGGCAGCTGTGCTTTTATGTTGTTTGGATTCAGTCCGGGTTAGCACCCCAACATTCCTTTCAGACAGCTTCCTCCTATGTCCACAGTTAATCCTGTTGGATCTGGTTCGTCCTTCTTGGTGATTTGCTGACATTACCCTGGATACTGTCGCTCTTGATACATCACAAAGACTTGCTGTCTTGGTCCCAGATGCGCCAGCAAGACGTGCACCAACAGTTTGTCCTCTTTTGAACTCTGGTATGTCCCATAATGTTGTGTGCATTGCAGTATTTTGAGCTAAAATGTGCTCTTACCTGCTAATTGAACTTCACACTCTGCTCTTACTGGTGCAATGTGCAATTGATGAAGATTGGCCACCAGACTGGTCCAATTTAGCCATGAAACCTCCCCACACTAAAATGACAGGTGTTTCAGTTTCATTGTCCAACCCCTGTATATATTGAGTGAAGAGTTAAAGAGTTGAAAGAGGGAAACTAAACATAACAACAACTGATTGTGTAATTATAGTATAGTATGCTTGGTTTGATGGTGGTTGGTTTGATCGCAAGAACCACCCATCTGCCCATTAGGCTATTGTAGGCCAGGACCATATGTCACACAAGGACATGTGCACTGACATGCTGAGCTATGCAGACAGGTTTTGGGCTTTACTGCATTCAAAAAAAATGTGTTACAAAGCAATTCATTATGCGACACAAGGGCCACTCACTCTCACTCTCTTCTACTGTCCTACTGTTCAGCTGTTGAGGCTGATGGAATAACAGTAGGTCCCATTCAGACTTTTCCTTTATCGCCTGCTTGAGTACTGAGTGTTTTACCACCACTGTACCATAAGAAAGCACGGTGAGTTTGTACAGAAGGACCGCGCACTTGAAAATAACCGGGCAATGTCATTTGTGTTCGTGCCCTTGCATGAATTGGCCTTAATGTCTCTCCACTGCACACACATTAAGCGAGTGAACAAAAGAGAGGGAGACCTATAGCCACTGAAGTTAACACCAACCATCAATTTTTTAATTTATTTGTGCCAAAACGTTGTGAGTGCACACAGCCAAGAACATTTTCAATGAAAAACAAGAATCCTAAGACATGATCTGCTGTTTTTTTCTAAACAGAATGATAAAATTATTTATTTATGCTAGGATTATGGGTGCCAATGCCAGTAGAGTGGTGGTCTTGTTGTTGTGTGCTGCACAGTGCAAAGCATGTGACAACCTGAACATAGCTCCCGTACGTGCCTGTTGAACATCTCATTGCAAAACTATGAGCATTGATATGAAGTTGGTCTCGCTTTTCTGCTATACCAGTCTGCACTGCTCTGGGAAGGCTTTTGAATTTTGGAACATGGCTGCAGGGATACTGATAAGGCCAGGTTTGCAATCGGTGTTACAGGTTATCCCAAAAGTGTTGGGATAAACCAGCATTACATTGCTTTATGGTTTCTTTTTGTGCCTGGGGGCATTTTCATGCTGAAACAGGAAGGATCTTCCACAAATCTGGAAACACATGATTCTCTAGAATATCAATGTATGCTAGAGTTCACCAGAACTAGGGGCTCAAACTGTGAGATTCAATTCCAAATCATTATTCCTCCTCCACAAAACTTTGTGGCCGGAACTATAAATTTTTTGTCCATCGGACTGTCACACAATGAGCTACAGATTTCAATGAGAATATACTGCATTTGGAATGAGATGTACAATAAGCACGTATATAAATACTTATAGCTATGTTGCCTGTCTCTTCTGATGCATTGCTTATAACTCATATTGATTCTAACTCAATTACTACATATAGTAAACATTTACAAACGCTGCACTAACACTGATGCTGTGGTGGTGTGTTAGTGTGAGGTAAGCTAATACAAGTGGATCAGATACAGGAGTGCTGCTGGAGTTTTAAACACTCTGTGTCCACTCTGTTAGACACTCCTACCTACAGGTTCACCTTGTAGGTGTAAAGTCAGAGATGATAACTCATTTGGTTTTGCATTGTTTTTGTTATAATCCTCTGGCCCTTATTATGGTGGCTGAGAAGACTCAACGCGCTGCAGATTCACAAACACGCTGCAAACAGAAAACACTTTCAACGACAACATGGGCACTACATTTCACAAACGCACTTCAGGAGCTTGTGTCGAGAAATCCTTGAGGCTTGCTTTGTTAAGGGCGAGTGACGTCACAGATTTTTTAAATTAACAGACCTCTATTACCCACACAATCAAACACAGATCAGATAAACAAATGAATGATCCACAGAAAATGAAATTAGTGTATTTTATGTATATATCTGTTCCCATGCTGACAACGCTGCAAGACGCCATCGCAAATAATTGAAATGACAAAAGTTTTGGCCAGCAGGGGTTCGTGTGCACATGAAGCTTCGAGTAATGAACTTTTTTTTGAACCACCTGGAGGGAAAGCTTCAATGCTTCAAGAGGCTTCATCTGGCCATCACTAGCGTCTAATGAGAAGTAAGTAAGTAAGTAAGAAGTAAGTAAGAAGTAACTTACTTCTCATTAGACGGTACCGCGGTTCCGTGTGGTTCTGTTTACATTGCGTCACCGTATGTGGTCCCACTTTTTTTTAAGTGTCCTCTGGAAACACTTCCGTTGTGTTGTGGGCGGTTTTGCAGCGCGATTGTTAAATGTAGTGCTCACGTTGTCATTTAGATGAAAGTGTTTTCGGTTTGCAGTGCGTTCGTGAATTTGCAGTTCGTTGGGTCTTCTCAGCCTTACCTTATACACAGGATGTTGCCTATAGGATGCTGTTGGCTCTATAGTTTTGCTTGGCGGCTTATTCTCAAGTCCAGCAGTGACACTAAGGGGTTTAATACCTGATGGTCATGCGGCGGTCCTAAGCATTGAAGAACAGTGTAAAGGTAAGCTAACAAAGTATACACAGAAGTAGATGGACTACAGTCTGTAACTGCAGAACTACCAAGTGCACCTGTATGATAAGTGTTACAGATAAAATGAACAGATATTGTAGAAACAAGGAGGTGGGTTTAATGTTATAGCTGCTCGATGTATTTTGTGATTGCTATTTTAAGTCACTGAAACACTTTTTTATTATTTGTTTACTAGTTGTACTCTATATTGTCAAACAAATCCACACATGCAAGCTTACCTGCCCAACAAAATGACTCTGATTGTGAGTACTAGAGTGTGGTATGGCTTTTTACTGCATGGTGTAGTAAAGTGAGAAAGTAAAGTGGAAGCGAGGGAGGGAGGCAAATAGATAAAGAGAGGTGGAATAATGGGAAATGAGTGAGAAGAAGGTAGGGAAGTGTGACATGCCTCCCGTGTGACAGGCTGAGCAGGAGTCCTACTGTGTTGGGAATAGTTCTTTCTCTCCAGGGGCGCTGTTTGTTTTCCCACCGAGTGCTTCTCAAACGGCATTCCCAGCACACACACTCACAAAGGCACAAGAATAAAGCGTGGAAAACTTATTTTTGTGCAACAATTCTGTTTCTATTATAGGAGAGACAGACAACAGACAGAGGACGGTGGGACCAAACATAGCTGATACGCGAATGCGTGCACACACACAAAGTCAGAGTCCAAGTGTGGGAGAGAGATTTTCTGCACGATTAGCCCTGCTAGTGGTCCTAATTGTTACCTTGTTTCCATGGTGATGGCTGTGCTCCAGAGGTAGCGGAGGGTGAGGGTGGATTTACATTGTGCAGGAAGTGGACCTGCTGCATGGGGATCAGCTACTGACTGAAGGGAAGTACATGTAAATGAAGCTTTCCAGTTTCACTTTTAAACAAAGCTTAGATTTCTTATTTTGCTCTCTCACTGTAATTTGGGTTATCGGTTACCCAAATTACATTATTATTATTATAAATTATTTTTTAATTTTTTTTCCTATTTACTCCCATTAATCATTTTTTCAGTTTTTTTATTTTTTTTTTATTTAGGTTTTTATATTTATTTCATAATTTCACTGTTATTTTTTTCCTTTTCTTTTCTTTTTTTAAGTATGCTACTAATTCATATCTTAGTACTGACACCCTTACCTGTATGTAGTCAGAAACCCCACTCAGGAATTCTTATTCAGAACTGTCAGCAGACTTGGACTAAAATCCTTTTGCCTTAAGTGATTGAACACCTTGACTATATTTATTTTATTAAAACAAATGAACAAATAAGGGACATTTAATTATAGTAACACTGCTGTGGGAAATGTTGACTGCTGTGGGAAATAGTAACCCTGCTGTGGCCCCATGCTTCAATGTCAGTAAAATAATTGGTTAAACAGTTCTTCTGGAAATGCTCTTTTCCAGTTTGGTATTGGGGTCTTTTGTTTTGTCTTCAGTTTATGAAATAAGCTACAATTCACTCTCTCTTTATCAGACAGGCAACTGGGCAAGTTTTGACTTCCACTGTGCTATGGCGTATCGTATAACTAGTATCTTGTGCATAGCTACATGTGATATGCTAAAGGTTCCACTGGGTGAACCAGTTTGCTACAGCACCACCCTGAGGCACACCAGTGCTGCAACACTAGTTAGTTAGAGATACCAAAATTGTAAGCTTGCAATTATGGGCTAAACAAGGATCTATCCCTGACGTTCTTTTGAGCATCTATTTTATAACTAAATATTTTATACTTAACACTATTGATTACTTATACTAATAATATTTAATATTGTTTTTTGATAATAAAATGTTTGTAAATTTGATCTGAATACTTAATTTCTTCTTTTTTTATGGATTTTATTTTACTATACATCTGTATTCACACTCTGTGTGAAACACACTTCCCAATGAGCCAAGTGTGCTCTGACTGGTTAACCGTGGTTCCACACCCTCATAGCCTCCAGCAGTGTGTTGTGTGAGGGTATGCCAAGCTGGCTGGTAGGTAGACATTAAGGATTTTGTTACAAGACAACATCTTCCTGTAACAGAGAAAAGAACTGGTGGTTTCTGTGGGAGAGAGTTTCTCACTGGCGTGTACTGGGCTTTATGACTTTCCAGACTGTTTACATATACCACAAGTAACATAACACACTAAAGGAAAGAAAAACCTAGAAAAACAAAGTTAAAACTAAATTTAATTCGACTTTAATTGTTTTCTTTTTCGCTGTGGAGCCACACTTTGGTAGAATGGTGTGTATACAGCCCTCTTTTCTTATTGCTCACATAAATATCTCTGCTTTTCTAGATTATATAACACAAACTTTAATAAAACAAACTTGCCACTGCGTCCTGCCTACACACCTGCCTCATCACAGAAAGGCGCTACATAAATAAGCTTTGATTGATTCCTTGATTGATTGATTAATTATCCACCCAGCAAACAAGCAAAATTGTACATCAGAATCATGAGTAATCCAGCGCAGTTCATCACATCTTCAGCACGTGTTCTTCGCTATCTCTCACCGCGCTTTTCTCACTCTTGTTAGACGGCTTCCTTTATCTTTTCTTTTCCGTTGTCTCCATCTGACACCTTCTGTATCTCTTGGATATGAAAATTCTGACATTTCTTTCCCGTTGTTTCTCTGTTGATTGATAGATACAATATTATACCTTTATTTTCACTTCAAAGAGATCGCAGAAAAGACCAGCCATGTGGAACTGCAGGGGCTGTTTATGAAGAATAGATTGATGAATGAGAGAGAGAGAGAGAGAGAGAGACAGAGAGGTGCCAAAAATTTGAGTTGACGAACAAAGGGAACAAATTCTGACAGTCCAGCTTCACATCCACCCAAAAAGTCCATGAATCAATCCTACCATAAAGATGACCACTGAAAAGAAATGGACAAGTTTCAAATAGTCTTTTAATTCTTTAACAAATCAGTTCTTTTTAAAACATTTGCTTTCCTACTTCCTTAATTGTTTAAACATTATCTCAACAATTACTGTTTAATATGTTGTGTTTTTTTATGTTCTGTCTTGATCATCCAGTAAAGTACAACAGAGAAGGACAAATGTAAATAATACTATACCACAGGTCCTGTAGCAGTCCGACAGTGGCCTACCTTTGGTAGACCTGTGGTGTCCAGCTGGCAAACCACCAGGATTACTGAAAGGTTTTTCTTCCTCTTTTTATCTCCACACACTGATCTGCTGATGTCCACTGCTGATATAAGCTGTAATTGAACAATGTTAACATTTACCTCTATTTCCAGCCTAGTGGCCATTTAAGAATCCTTTGTCAAGTCTAAATAAGTGAAACAAATGAAATGTTTTATATACAGAATCGTATATTCTTGCCATCAGAACCCAAGTACATATCTCCAAACTTGAACTTGTATAGGAGAAAGTAAAAACATTCTTAACTTTAATATAAGCCGTCATGTAAGTCACTCTGGATAAAAACATCTGCTGAGTAGCACAAATGTAAATACTGTGAAAAATTAAAATACACAATTTTGCACTTAGAGCTAGTATTATATAACACGGTCACCGAGTAGATCATCAAATAAAGAGGACAGACGCAGGAGACGGACTACAAGGTCAACAATGGTTGATATTTTGGGTTACGCTCTACTTAAGGCTGCTGTTCATAAACATACAGGGCACTAAAGTGTGAAATACAGGGGTCTTGGGGGGAGTTGTTTAAGTGAGTTGTTACTGAAAATGGACTGGATAATGATTTTGCCACCTGTACAGAAAAAGTTCACAAAATTTATAAGTAAACACACATCTGACAATATAAACCTAGTTTAAATAGAGAAAAGTTAAGTTAACCATTACTCTGTGTGTCTATATGTACCACACTGGGCATGAAAAACTAACAAGGGAAGAATTGTCAGAGGACTGGATGGAAAAAAAAGGAGAACAGCGTGAGCAACACTAGGGCTGCTGTTCATAGACATACATGGCACTAAGGTATGAAATACAGGGGTCTTGGGGGGATTTTAAAACCACCTTATTAATCTCTGAAAATACTGAATGTCTCGAATTCAAAATTCTGTGGTTTCCTTAAAAACTTTTTGTGACTGAAAAATGGACATTCAAATACAAATTTAGGGAATGCTCATTGTTTAGCCTGCTTCAGGCATAATCAGTGAGATTCTGTCTTTGGTATTCTTAACAGGCTAGAGATGCAGGACTCCTCTGCCTCAGGGAGGCACTGCAGCAAACTGGTTCACCCAGCAGATCCTTCATAGCTGAGCAACAGTAAATATGCCCAGGATACCTCTAAAAACTTGTGCCACAGCATAGTAGCCAATGGTGTGAGTTGTTACTAAATTCTCAAACTAAAGACTAAAGGGATGTGTAAGATCTTGAGTAGTGTATGGAAGCATTACAAAACTAGAAGATCATTTGTTAAATTAAACATTATGTCGCCATTGAAGCTAGAATCTGTGCTGCTATGGTGAATTAGTCACATAGTCTATAAGCGGCTATTTCATACACTGCATGGCATATATATATAAATCTTCTCAGCTGATAAATCCCACACAGCTCAATTCCAATTCTTCTCAGTCGTTATACTTGCTTTTGTCAAACTTGATTGTCAAGTTGGCATGAGACTTGTGTAAACTAACCAAGCCTTCTTCAACCTAAGGTCATGATATGACAATTTCTGGGTTGAAATAACAAAGCGCGTTATGAAAACATGCTTTATAGCTTTGCGATATTTCTGGCATGTCAGAATATCATAATGCTGATGCTGTGACATGACTTGCCAAGTTGAAAAATGAACAAAAGTAAGCACTTCAAAAAGATGGCCAGCAGTACGTCAAGAACTTGACACTTGGCAGTACCTACCCTAACAGCAGTTACAAAACCCAGGACTAGATACCGGATTCAAGATCCTCCTCAGATTTGTGAGAACACATTATGGAAGTATGTGAATAAAACCACAAATGTAAATTTTTACTTCATTCATTCATTACTTCAGTTTTACATGCAATACACTATGCATGCACCTCTCACACGACACTCTGCAGCATTTCAAACAAGCCATCCTCCATGCACACAGTCATGTAAGCTGAATGCCTACAAAGTTGCAATATGCATAGTTTAGTTACGTTAAACATAGAAAAATACAGTCGTGGACCACAATTTTGGCACCTTTGCAGTTTTGGCAGATACTGCACTAGAAAATCTGTTTTTTTTGTTTTTTTTTACATGGGTACTTCCTTTGTTTGCACTGAAAAAAAGCAAAATTTGATTATACACCGAACTGAAAATGGACTGGATAATGCTTTTGCCACCAGTACAGAGAAAGTCCACAAAACTGTATTTAAAGCAGGTAAACCTCATTTAATTTATAAGTAAACACACATCTGACAATATAGACCTAGTTTAAATAGAGAAAAGTTAAGTTAACCATTACTCTGTGTGTCTATATGTACCACACTGGGCATGAAAAACTAACAAGGGAAGAATTGTCAGAGGACTGGATAAAAAAAAGAGAAAAGTGTGAGCAATAAGAGGGCTACACATCCATCCTTATTGTTCCTGTGTTCACTGTATGCACCGTCGTTAAGAAGTTTGAACCCCTTGGCACTGCAACTGACATGCATGGAATAGAAAAGTTAATGGAAGATTGTAATAAAGAATATTTTAAATGGTGCAGAAACAGGAAGCTTGAGTTGCACTAACTGGGTACAACAATGTCAGACTGTAGCATTAGTCATCGTCTGATTGACACAGGATGGTAGGCGGCCCAGGAGGACCTGACTGCTAACACAGAAACACATTGAAATTAGCAAAATCTTACCTTAAACCAAAGATGAAACCAGACTAGATCTTTTTGGTAAAGAACATCAGTGTTCTGTTTACAGAAAATTAAATGAAGACATTAAAGAAAGGGAAGTGTGTGGGTTGCTTTGTTGTAACCATCTTTCTTTAATGTGTGCAGGGTTTCATAAAATCCAATTACTACCAAAGAATTCTAGAGCACAACATACGGCCCAGTGACAGTATACTAGGTTTCCATCAGAGGCTATGGGTCCTTCAGCAGGACAATCACCCAACATATACATCAAAACACCCTGAAAATGGGTTAAGACAAAATGCTGGACTGAAGTGGCCATCAAAGAGTCCAGATCTCAATCTCATAGAACACCTGTGGAGAGATTTCAAAAGACTTTATGGCAGCTGACAAACTCTACACAGACTAATTCAGCAATTGTAAGAGTAGCTTTTGTCAATTTTGGATCATCAAGTTCATATGAGACCTGCTGTATATTAACTAACCATGCCTTTCTGGACCTAAGCTTACACTATGACACTATCTGGGGTGAAGTAAGTACAATATAAAACTTACTTTGCAGCTCACTGTATTTCTGACATGTCAGAATAACATAATGCTGATGCTATGACATGACTTGCCTAGTGGGACTGAACAAAAGAGAGCTCTTCAAAAAGACGGCCATCAGTATGTCAAGTGCTTGACGCTTGGCAGGAAGACAGAAACATGAAACTGTACATTGCTGCAGTGGGTAGAGCATAAGCACAGGGATGTTTAAATCTAGACCTTGAATCCCTTTTTGTAGTAACTGGCCACCTAGTGTTGTTCCATACCCACCAGCAACTACAGATACCAGGACCAGAAATTCAGGGTCTAGATTTTAATAAAACCTCAACAAAATACAACAACGTATAAGCTTGGAATGGCATTGTTTAACGCCCTGTATTTACAACAAAGGGATCCATAATGTAAATAAAACAAAGACTGGCCTTTATTGTAAAATGCTGTACAAAATTAAACAGAAATAAAAAATGTAATCCAAAACTCACTAAACCAAAAATATATGGGGCTCAATCCTAGTAAACAAGGAATGAACAATTGATGTTTTGATTAATTTGCTACCAAACAGCATTTTGTCCATATCATTCTTTTTATTTACAGTTTTTGTCGATTGTTTTGAAGTAAATCAAATTATTTTATAGCCATCTGTGAGCTATTTAAACAAAAACCTGCAAGGGTGCCTATATTTCTGGCCATGTCTATAAATAAATTAGATCATTGTGCAAAAATTGTCATGCCTTTGATGTTGATGCAAAGTACATGCAACCAAACCTAATATTGCTGATAATCCTTTGTTGTAATCTCCAGAGTGTGTTCTCTAAAAGTAGAACAGGATAATTTGTCGAGGTGAAGACTTCAAAAGGACATAATCAGTCTATAAACGGAATATTTAAAAATCTTAATTCGCACTGGTTTCATAGGGGAATTTTCAGATTGCTTGTGCAGAAGGCTCTAAGGCCAGGGGAAATAAAATAAAAACATAAGGGACGTTCTTTTATGTTCACTAGCCTACTTTTACCTACTTTTAAAAGAATTCCAGCTTTATGTTAGACTCTTATCTCCACTGCCAGTGCTTGTCACTTGCCTGACAGCAGCAGGCAAAGAATTTACAAAATCGAGGGTGCTCCACAGACGGCTGCTGTTGGTGGGCCGCCAACTTGCCAGTGGCAAATCGTTTGCATTCCACCAAAAACTTCCTAGCTCTACAACGTTGGCTTCTCAGTTGCTTGAGAAGAACTCCCAGGGCAGCAAAGCATCTGAGTGGCAGAATTGCACTGGAACACTGGCCATCGGTTTTGCATTATGCCTGAAATGACTGAAAAAGTGGTCTCGTTTTACAGAGGCGGCGGGCATGAGAAAGCTTTATATCACATTTTGTGGTCGGGAATTCAAAAGCAAAGCACTGGATGTGTAGAAGTGAGTTTGCTGTAGCTGGAACATTGAGTGCATCTTCATTTTAATTGGCAAACACATTTGCCAATGAAAGGCTTCAGACAGAGGCCATTGTGAAACTTTCTTCTTTTTTTAGGCAGTAAGAACTTTTAAGCATTAGCCGAATGCCGCATCCAGCGCAGGAGGTGAGTAATCACTTGTTTTTGCATTCACCGATAACAGATCTGTTGTTTCCTTTGAAAGAAGAATATTCAGGATCCAAGAAACAATGTCAACAGTTTGGGTCTGCACTCAGCTTGGACTATTTGTCAAAGTCAGGACATTTAGCGAATTCAGCCAGCCCTATTCGTCAAGGAGGAGACGTCAGACAGCGAAAAAAACAGATGAGATATGCTTTTTTCTTTTTTTTTCTCCTAGCAAATGCTCCTTCCATTTGCCCTTCCTCCTGCTCCAGGGATGCTTTTGATGAGTTGTGAGAGAGCAAAGACTCACAGTAATAATTAGAGCCTTTATTGTCGCTGTGTGCATATATATATATATATATATATATATATATATATATATATATATATATATATATATATATATATATATGTACTTGTGTGTGTGTGTGTCAGTGTGTGTGTTGAAGTGAGTAGCTGTTCCAGAATATATTTGCGCTGTATGTCTCCCATGGACATGCTAAAAGCAAAGGCAGGTAGCCATGACAACCATGAAGTTTTTTTTTTTTTTCTTTTTTTTCGGTCACCCACATTGAGTTACAAGTGATATGTTAGAACTGGGTTTTGATCAAACCTTCAAAACGTGAATGCCCTCTTTTTCTTTCTCTATCTTTATTCTCTCCCTCTCTCTCTCTCTCTCTCTCCTTCAGGCTGCAGTTCGTGCTGCTTGTCAAGCACATATTTGACCTGCTAATAATGTGTGCTAATAATAGCACTAAATGCATTCACTCCTGTGTTTATTTTGAAATTGACTGAGATCTCATCCCTCATATGTCAATGGTAAAGCTTCATGAGGCAAAGACCTGTGATCTGATCACACCCTCAACATGATCTAAAATTCTATGTGGTTAATATATAGACCAATAATTGGGTCTTAGTTTTAAATAGCAATATTAGTTTCTTTTTTTTCTTTTATTATTTCAACTGAGGCAAACGAAAGAATAGTTTGGAACTCCTGGACTAAACTGTTTAAAGCTGTTGATCTGATCAAAGGCATCCCTGAAATACATTTCTTGAACAAGTACAAATCAGGAGATTTCAAAATATAGCGAAGCCTGGGGCTCAACATAATACAGAGTAAATTCAAAATGTATTTTATTATTTTAATACTGCACAGTATGGACATAATATGCCATGTCTGATAAAGTTGCTTGCTGTTGGGTGCCAGCAAGTGTGTGATGATATGACAAATGATAAATTATGATTAAAATACTGCATCTCTTTTTTTCTCCTGTGTACTGAAATGCCTTTAAGCTTATTTAAGCTGATAAAAATAATTTCCAAATGCACCATACACTATTAAGCACTGTAAAGCTGCTGAAATTAATAAATATTTGTAAATAAATTAATAAGAAAAAAATTATACTTAAATTTGTTAAAAACAGTCATGGTTATGCAAGTTTGTTGTGACAGTAGCTATTAGTGATCCGCACATTTAATAAACAACTCACATTAAAAATATTTTTACAAATAGTTAGGAATAGAGTTTTTGTTGAGCTGTGCTTGTGCTTTGTTCTGGGCTGAACAGCAGAAAGGTTCAGTCTCATAACAGGGTTAAGTTACCCACTTTTGTTTAAAAGGTATATGCAGTGAAAGACATAATTATCCCAAATGTTAGATCCAGCCAAAGTCAATCAAGTCAAAAAAGATAATTAATTGCATTTGTTCAAGTCTCGTGGGATTTCCATCTGATTTTAGGCACATACCCTAATTAAATAAATCTGTGGTACTTAAAATAGGACATATACAGTATATATCACACTGTACTCAACTATTTTGAGCCAGGAGAACTTTTTTGATGATTCATACCCTCAAACTTTAAATAAATATATTTAGTTTAGTCTGTCACCATCAACAGCTGGAGAGATTTGCATAGCAGGCACAATTTTACTGGCTTCTGGCTTCTTCTAGTTGCATATTGGCAGAGGTGGCAGAAGTACACAAGTAAGAATTAAAATATAAATGTACATTTTTACCCAGCATATAATAGTTTATACTAAAGCTGCATGCATAATCCACAAAACTTCACTCGACCAGAGCCCTGAAGGGTGACATGGTTTTCTTTACAAAACTTTGAGATTAACATTGTTTAGTAGTTAATACTGACCTTTAAATAATAAAAGAAAGACTACGCCCTTTCCAAAAATAAAACATTTCTTTAATTGGGTTGAGTGCCACAGTCTCATTATCTAGGATGTGTTTGTTGGTCCTGCAGAACAAATAATTCCTTTAACCAAAAATCAAGAATTGATTATTTAAAGCAAACTTCTAGGGGTCATGTCTTGGCCGATGATAAAAAGAATTGATATGCTTGAAGTTACATGGTTTATATTGTAAGTGGCATTTTGACGAAGGCACTTGTAAAGTAAGAGTCTGACCAACTCTACTCACCAAAACATTTCCTGTATGTCCTGCACTCCAAATCTCTTAAGAGTCGATTTGAGTCGCAATAAATCATTTTAACAGCAGTACAAGGAAAGAAAACCGGAAAACAAATATTGTTTGTCACAGAATGTTATGGGCAATAAGGTTGTCACTCACTTTTTTATTTACATTTTCGATTCCTCCTTAAATTCTGGTGCCAAAGCACCTTTATGGTAACTTAAGGTGGACCTGAAAATAATAAGCTGTGGAATACATTAACTTCTGCCTCTAAAAAAACAAGACAACATTAAACTTTCTTACTACAGTGATGATTTTCTGGATCTTGATCAAAACTTGTTAGCCTACAGATGCAACTGACTAAACTTTCCTCATATAACTATTTTTTAGCTACTTAAAATTAAATAAAGGATGTTCATGAAGTTTAAATCTTTGCTGTGTCCCTGTATCTCTGGCTCTGGGGGCTATATTGGTTTATATCAAGTTGAAGAGAACTCAAGTCATGTATCATGTACACATATCCTCTAGTACAGCTTCATAACTGTCAGACAGTTAGCTACAAGCTGCATCTCAAATTACAATAAAGCCATGTAATCAAGCTTTATGTTTTTTGTAAACAGCAAACAGAGTAAAGATTTTCTATATATCACCAGATTCCCTAATGATGCCCAAACATGCATCATGTGGCTTTTAGCAATAAACTGCAAGCTAACAAGAGAGCCGTTCAGCAAAAACAGTGATCTCACTAAGGAAGAGCATAACAGCAATGGGACATTTGTGAGAGAATCGAAATAACTCGCTCGTAGAAGTGTTCGAAGAAGTGTTCGATGCTTTCCTAAAATCAGGCCAAAATAAGGTGCCTCAGTAGACAGCATGTTTAAGATATTTAAGAATTAGGACAGCCTACATGTTGGGAGCGTGCATACTATGATGTAAAATGATGCCTATGTAGACACTCACTAGGTTTTGAGACACACCCTCGGTCCCCTTTTCATGCTATTGTAGAAATATGATCTGAAAAATATTGACAGCTATATGGCAAACATTTTAGGATTCACTCTGAATATGAAAATAACTTTTTTTATTATATGTTTTCCAGAATTTACTTATTATTTTACCTAGTATTTTATTCCATAGAAACATGCCTCCCTTAGTGCCACTGTGGCATTTTGAAACAACTCACAGAGAGAGCTAGTCAGGTGAAACTACAACTAGAGCTGTGCATTTTGTCAGTCAAATCAGAAGATTCGACTATTCATTCTTTTTCTCACATTATATAGCAGTCAGAGAAGTTCCAGTGCTGATGTAAAGCACAATAAGAGTGATGGGAACATCTTTTTGAGCATTTAAAAATAATTGAAAGGCTGCTGTATATGACAAATATTTAAATTGCATCCTATTGAATTACCGAGATATAATACCAGGCTACCATATGGATTTGTGGAATGATGAGACACGCAGCCCACATGTATTTCTGTTTAAAGTAGACTCTTGTAGCTTATTTTATACTGATTGACTTAAAAAACACATACACAAATGTCTCGACTGCTTGGCTTGAAGAATCTCAGTCAATTGATGGCTCGACTAATCATTTCTCGGGGGCAGCCCTAAGTTCACCCTTCACAGGTGATATAAGTAGCACCAGGGCTGACCTCTGTGCTCAACTGAGATCTTATCCATCACATGGTTTCATGAAAAACTTCTTCAGTGACTAAACAGTTTGTGCTGATTCAAATATAGCAGTAATAAATTCTGATATTGGGTCCAGCTCAAGAAGATCAGATGTTTGGTTATAAAGAGTCATTTTTATTCAGTCAGTTTCATTATTTTCAGTTTAAAAATGTGTTTGGAACACTGTGACGTCCTGTGTACTGATTCAAGAAATGAATGTTATTAAGTCAAAATGGAATCTCATAAAGGCATATCAGGAAAACAGATATGATTTAGTTTTGAAAATATGATCGGCAGCTGATGTGAGAAGTTTATTAAAGGACTGCGAGTTGAGTAAAGAGAATGGTTTGGTGGGCACAGTTTCAGTAAAATATGATTTATTGCTGTCAGGCTGTTTTTTAAATTTGGCCTCGATTCCCTTGGGACCGTTTATGTGATGTTATCTCAGACCAGTAAAAAACACTGATATTCTTCTTCAGGCCATGTAAAAATCAGTTAATATATTAACTATACTTCATGATGTGCTCTCACTTTGTGGTTTGCAAACATGTCCGGCCATGATTATGTGAACTCTGGAACAAAGTGACTGAAAGACCACTCATGAATCATATACCTCAAGAGAGTAAGACGAGAAGTAGAGAGAGGGAGAGAGAGAGAACAAGAGAACGAGAGAGAGAGAGAGAGAGAGAGAGAGAGGGAGAGGAATGCCTCAGGGAGGAGACACATTGATTTGATACTAATTGCATTGTCTGGCTGGAGAGAAAGTGAACATCATTAGTGTCCTTAAGTGTAATCATCCTCAGCAGCGATCACGAGGCACTAACACACGCACACACACACACATACAGAGGAACACCTTTCCTTAGTTCTGCTCCTCCTCTCCTTCTCCCTCTCTTTTAACTTAATTTCTCTGACTGCTACTACTTACTTTCTGACTAAATCTATCTATCTATCTATCTATCTATCTATCTATCTATCTATCTATCTATCTATCTATCTATCTATCTATCTATCTATATGATTTCATATGTTTGCTATCATATCGTTGCTGTTTAAAGAAAATCTCAATTTTTATTGAATTGTATATTTTCATCATCATTTAAACACAACAGCTGTTCTCTGCAATGTATGAAAAACTTATGGTGACTGGATGAATGGAAATTCTTTAAAATAGCTTTCAAAAATTCTGGTTCCATTGACTTACATTAAGAGTTAATAATATTTTTGTTATTTTTAAGTTTCCATTTTGGAGAATCTTGTGAGACTTGTTTTTGTTTGGACAGTGATGATACTGGTTATACTGTGGCAGCATTAGATTGGGCAGCTTAATGATGAAGGGCTCCGATTTGCTGTTGGCCCATCGAGAAGGAGATGATAATGAACATGTGATGATTTCATTATGACAGGAAAAAAAAACACTGCACACTGCGTCACATAGTTTAGCAGGTGCACATGGAATAAGTCATGATAAGCGCACTGATAAATATCAACCTGACTTAAATTGACTTTAATTATATACTCTCATCATTTAGTGATCTGATGATGTCAGTTAATTAAATCTTTATAAACTTGCTGCTTTTCAATTTAAAGGAATAAGGTGAAAAGACAACGCTGGCTGAGCTAACTGACCATTAACAATAGTCTATTTACGTCAAAGACTATAGATTGCATGCCTGTCTCAGTGTAAACATCAAGCCACATGTCACCTACTATCGATTTCTGCGGTCTCATTCTGGGTTTAATTTTAAGCAGTAATAGGAAAATGATGAGTGGCGCGCTGTGGTACTCCGAGAAATTGAGCAATGCTGGGAGTCACTGACCGTGTGTGTACCTTCATTAGCAGCAATGGCTTTGAGTTATTGGATCCAGTGTGTGGTGGCCTGACAACCTCCATGCAGTTCACACCTGTAACCATTGTGATAAGATTGTGCGGTCACCATAGCAATCAAGACAAAATTCCAAACAAGCATTAACTTTTATGTGCTTTGATTTTATTTGAATAAATATATTATTATTTATAAAAATTGAGTTGGTGCAATGAGGAACTTGCTGCAGATTTTTTTAATCAAGTATAAGTATATAGGCAAACCTGGACATCCCATTCCAAATCCATAGGCATTAATAATTAATGGACATCAGACATGCTATGTTCATCACTTCAGAGAACACAATTCTACTGCACAAGAGTGCTTTACACAACTCCAGTCCATCTACTGCACATAGTGATTCTGGGCTTGTGTGCACTACACAGCCATGAAAACCCATTTCATAAAGCTACTGACACACAGTTCCTGCACTGGTGTTGCTTCCAAAGACAGTCTGTAGTGAATGATGCACAGAAACACTTTTGTGAATAAGCTAAATGCTTCTCTTTTACAAACAGTACTCACAGTTGACCAGAGCAGGCGTTGCAGGGCAGAAATTTCATGTGACTTATGCCTTACAAAAAAGAAGTTTATTCAAGTATACCAGTAGTTTACTTCTTTTAAACTAAAAGGAAGAGAGTATACTTTCAGTTTACTTTTTATGTATTTCTCAGTGATATACTAAACACAGTTATACTTAAGTGTACTTTGGTTATACTGACAAGTATAGAACAGTCTAAGTATATTTGGCCTTTACTTGTATCTAATCTTTTGATCGAGATAGTAGAAGTAAGTATTCTTACTTGGCACAAAAACACATCCAGTACAATATTTATTTAAAATTTGATTAATAAAGATTTATAAAGATACAAATCTGTTTCTTAATCTGAGTGTGTCTTGTTTATTTTACGTGTGTCCACTGGTGAGTAAGTAAACGTTGTTAAGTTCTATTTTAAGTAGAAAAAAAACCTTAAACCTAGTCATATACTTTAAAGTACAACAATAATATAAGCAGTAAATTATAAGGATTATGTTAAGTTCACTTAAAGAAAACTAGTAAATTAACAGTAAACCCTTAAGTTTACTTTTAGTGTAGTTGCAGTACAAAAGATGTAAACTAGTTGTATACTTGGTTTACTACTCTTACATTTAGTGTACTTAAAAGTATACTTTTAACTTTTATACTTTTAAACTAGAAAGTGGGCCAATTTAGTTCCAAGAAGTATTAAAATAGTACATATACAAGTGTACTACTAGTACAATGACATCCGTGTAGTAACTGCATAAAGTATACTTAATAAAATGAACTTTAAGTATACTTATTTTCTGTAAGGGATGGCAAAGCTGGCATTCTATGACAGTGACCGAGCTTCCCAGTATGACACATTCTGCGGTCAACTTTGTGGAGATTGCATGGCTATGTGCTTGATTTTGTGCACCAGTTAACAATAAGCAAGCATAAAACATCTGAACTCAACAATTAGGTGGAGCATCCACATACATTTGGTCATCTTTTCTTTTCAGTGGAATGGTCAACTCCAATGTAGCAACATCCTTGATGTAGGTAAATCCTCTATTGTCTAAATTCGGAAACACCAAATGGAAACACATACTCTGGTCTGACGAATCTGACCAAATCGTCAGACCAGAGTATACCGAATTTTAATTTTTAATTCAGTTTAATTGAAGTTATGAGACATGCGTAGCCCTCTCAGAACACTCTTAAGGCCTTGTGTAAATGATTATAGGTTCGGGTAAGCAACTGTCTGCTATTCACAGGCACTCTAGTTTGAACAGCACCGTTTCAGAATGTCAGCCTCCTTTTGAAATGGTCTAATCGCTGAGCTGCATCTTTTGTCTGACTGAATTCTTCGGCTCCTCACCAAGGGAACAGGTTTTCTAAAAACACCGAGCACGCCTTAACCTTCATTAGGGAGCGCTTTTCAATGCTTCAGGCTAGCAGCTGTGAAACCAAACCCAGCTTGGTCACAACAGTCTGATCACATCAGCACAGGTCCGCAAAGCAGAAAATTATTAATACAGATTATTCCGTGCCTTTAATCCCCGATTTCACGGCCCGCATCCGGATCAGGATTAGAGCGAAACTCTGCCAGATGTGAACAAAAAGCAAGCCGCCGTCTTACTGCTCTTAAGGAAATCTTGATCTCAGTTAAGACAGCCTGAGAGATAGCCTGAGAGAGAGAAAGAGAGTTAGTGAGGGTGGGATGTGTCTGTTTGGGGTCACATGAGAGAGGGAGAAAGAAAACGATCTTTCTATTCATCCATTTAATAACATCTATTATTGAAGGTGAAGTGTGGCGGCACCTGTCTTAATGCAGCAGATTAGTAGTGCTGGAGGGCTGCGTCGGAGGCAGGCCGAGTTAAAAGCGCGCCGCACGTTAGAAGCGCATCCATTTTACATGAACGAAGTCATGTTTGCCTGCTAATTTGTGGCGTGGCGATATGCTATCTGACAGCGAGGCGGAAGCACCGCTACCTGCGCGGCATAATAAACGAGGTTCGCAGAAGGACTGGCTAAGGGCTCCGCAGAGACGAAGCTGTGAGCTCTAAGTTGCAGGATGCGAGCACAGCCCAGTCTCAGCACCACACTTCAGTCCCAAAGCTACTTATAAAGCCCATTTTCCACATGACTCTTTTCCAACCTCTCTTTATCCCTTCCATTTAAGCAGGTTGTTTATGTTTATGTAAAATAACCTTGAAGAAATAGTTCAATAGTTCATATATGCTAATGCTTTTGGCAATAAATGGAAGCTGGTAGTCAACAAATTGGCAAGGTGGCTGCTAAACAGTGACTGTTCACTTCCATCTGTTTGTTTAAAACATAAGCTGTACCGACTGCACCATTTCTTTAAGAGTGGTATTTGTAAATGGCCTCTGTTCCGACTTCCCTGGATTGTGCCTGCTTAAAAAAGCAGTATGAGCCAAATATAAGGAACAAAGTGTCAAGTTCAGACTAAACTCCTCAGGGGCGTCATAAAAAAACAAAACAAAAAACAAATCTCAGCCTCTTCTCTATCTCTCTGTGTCTGGATTCTTTAGAAGACTTTACATTTTCACAAAGTAGGAGAGCCAATTTAAAACAAGACAAACAGATGCGTGCTTATCTGTATTTACCCCAGTTTACGCTAACTTGTATCACCTTGTATCTTTTAAACACTTTCAGAACATGTGTGAAGTTAGTTAGCTGATATGACACACAATCAGTTCACCAAATCTTCTTTTTAGCCCATTAAATCTGTAGGAGTTGAGGGCAAAAAGAAACTTACTGTTGTTCGCTGTTGTATTAATTCCTAGGTGCTGTATCTGCTCTTTCTACCAGGCAAAGAAGACCAGTAGACTAGCAGCACTTCACTGCACACCTTGTCCAGCGTGTGGAAACCGTTAGCTGCATACAGTGCTGTGACAAATGTATTTCCCCTTTGTCTACTTTTGCTAACCTGTCACATCTAAAGGTTTCAGATCATCAAACTTATCTTAATATAAGACCAAAACAACATTAGCAAACACAAAATACAGTTTTTAAACAATCATTCCATTTACTGAATACAGATTTATTCAAAACCGATATTATCCTGAAAAAGTAATTGCCCTCCTAAACTTAATAACAGGTTGTGCTACCCAGCAACAACTGCAAACAAACATTGGCGATAACTTGCTATGAGTCTTTTACATGGCCCTGGAGGAATTTTGACCCATTCTTCTTTGCAGAATTGTTTTAATTTGACTACATTGGAGAGTTTCGAGCATGAACTGCCTGTTTAAGTTCTTGCCAAAGCATCTCAGTCGGATTTAATTTAGGACTTCGTTTGGCCACTCATTTTGTTTATTCTGAGCCTTTCAGAGATGGACTTGCTTGTGTGCTTCAGATAAGTGTCCTGCGGCATAACCCAGCTTTAGATATGAAACTCTAAGACTTTCTGGACTTGCCAATCAGTCAGTTTTCAGTAGCAGCTAGCTAGCAGTCAGTACTCACTAGCAGCTTGTCAACCTGTCAGTACTCAGTAGCAACTTTCCAACCAGTCAGTACTCAGTAGCAGCTTGTCAACCTGTCAGTACTCAGTAGCAACTTTCCAACCAGTCAGTACTCAGTAGCAGCATGCCAATCATTCAGTAATCAGTAGCAGCTTGTCAACCAGTTAGTAATCAGTAGCAGCTTGTCAACCAGTCAATACTCTGTAGCAGCTTGCCAACCAATCAGTACTCAGTAGCAGCTTGCCAATCAGTCAGCACTCAGTAGCAGCTTGCCAACCAGTCTGTACTCAGTAGCAGCTTTCCAACCAGTCTGTACTCAGTGGCAGGGTGCCAACCGATCAGTACTCTGTAGCAGCTTGCCAATCGATCAGTACTCAGTAGCAGCTTGCCAACCTGTCAGTACTGAGTTGCAGCTTGCCAGTCAGTAATCAGTAGCAGCTTGTTAACCAGTCATTACTCAGTAGCAGCTTGTTAACCGATCAGTACTCAGTAGCAGCTTGTGAACCAGTCAATACTCAGTAGCAGCTTGCCAACTGATCAGTACTCAGTAGCACCTTGTGAACTAATTATCACTCAGTAGCAGGTTGCCAACCAGTCTCTGTCATATAATATTTACATCATTACATCATATATATATATATATATATATATATATATATATATATATATATATATATATATATATATATATATATATATATATATATATATATAAACAGGAGGTGATCAAGCCCTCCACACTCTACATGGTCTCAACACTGCTCTCTTGTGGAGTACAGAGTTTGGACATTTCATTGGTCAAATTAATAACAATATTAATAATCAGACTTAATCCTTCTACTTATCCCTTATCAGTGTAAATGGCAGGCTGAAGTGCTGTAGGCACATTGAACAGTCCTTGGTTAACCTGCCCATGGCTGTGACATCATAGCCTTTTTTGCAGTTTAGTTTCGAAGCATGGAATGAGCTGTGTTTTTCATTTTAATAGTGTTTACACTGCACATCAAACTCTTTTATTTCAAAAGAAGCAAGGTAAAGTTTTTCTTTTCATGTCATGAGCCTTTTATCATCTGCACGGAGGGGAAGAGCGCTTCAGAACGACTGATAATGTGATTTAGATGAGGAGAGGATGTCTGGGAGCTAGGAGATACTGTTCCAGACACACACACACATACACTTACACAGGTTCACACAAAATCTAGCGTGGTGAGTTGGCCAGTTATATATATATATTTTTATATATTTATATATATCAGAATTTAGCAGTTGCTCTATGCTGCTTTAACAGACAGATAACCTCCTCATCTCACCACACAGTCACACAAACACTGCTTCCTCTCTATCTCTCTCTCTCTTTCTCTCTCTCTCGCACACACACAGGCACTCTCTAACTCTCCAGATGCAGCGTCTCTGTTCTTGTTTTGGGTTGATTGAGGATTTCAGCGATGTGTCTAGTTTAAATCCAGCGTCTAAAGCCGCGGGCCTTTTCTTTCACGGGCTGAACTCACGTCCACTGATCGGGAGAGAGAGGGAGGGAGGGAGGGAGAGGGAGAGCAGCGTGCACACATATTATAACTCTTTCTGCATTATCTTCTCTACGGCCATGTCTGTGAAAGTGATAATGGGAGATGTAGAAGAGAGAGAGAGAGAGAGAGAGAGAGAGGGAGAGAGAGATACCGCTGAAGACACAGGCCACCGCCGGCAGCGAAAAGGAAATCATGAGCAATCTATCATGGACCGACAGAGAGAGATAGTGAGAAAGAGTGAGAATTTAAAAGAGTGTAAGTGAGAAAGAGAGAGAGAAAGATAGAGGGGGTTGAGTGGTGTTGGGTGGCTGCAATGGTGAGGGAGAGAGCCCTAGGGAGCATATTGAAGTGGGGGAAACGAGGCAGAGCAGAAGACGAGTGCAGTGGAGGAGGAGGAGGGCGATGCTGCTGGGCTCAGTCTATCCCTCTCTCTCTCAGCCTGTCTGTCTATGTCTCTCTCGTTTCCTCTCTATCTCTCTCTTTTTATCTTTACCTTCTCTCTCACTCTCTCATTCTTTCTCCTTCACCTTTGCCGTCTGTCTCTGCTTTGCTGGTCCTGTAAGATCCTGATCCTGTTCCCAAAAGTACAACAGTCTTATGATTTTCTGCTAGAGACATTATGAAAAGTGATACTCGCTGCAGCCTCTGATCCGTCTGTGCCAGAGACTTCTTTAGCTTTCTTTTTACTTCTGGAAAATTGAAAAATAGACGTTGGGCTCCACTTTTCTTTGGATGTTATTCTAGATCGTGTCAGCGTTTACAACCCTTTGTCTGGAATTTGTAAAGAAAACCTCTTGAGAGAAGCTGCAATGTTTCACAAGATCATCAATTTGTGGACTGTGGTCTGTAAAGTGGACCTAATATTTCAGAGGACTGAATCAAGCACTCAAGAAAAATACTGAAGCAAAGCTGATCAAAGGTGTCAGAAGTATTCACATTTAGTATTCAGGTAGAAGTATAGATACTAGGGTTTAAAAATACTTCTGTAGAAGTTAAATTATCAACTAAAGCTTTTTACTCCAGTAAAAGTGTAAAAGTATTGCTTTCAAAACTACTTAAAGTATATAAGTAAAAGTAATGTAAGGGGGATTCCTTTAAGGATAAAAGCTTAGGCTGCACCACAGGGGTCTACTGTGCACTAGCCCACCTCCATAAAAAAAACATTCTTCTAAAAGCCATAATGACTATAATGTTATATTAAAATGTCAATGTTGATAAATTTGGGATGCGCTAGGCTTCCTGTTTAAGCCGCATATATGTCCACTGAAAATGAATGTATTTTAGTACAATGTAAATATATTAAAGAACCATATCTGTGTACTACTGAGCATCAACATGTGTTTCATGGTGCGGAAGATATGATGACTAACTGCCTAGAAGTATTGTAATGGTGGAAAAAGTAAAATTTCAAAGGCATGTTATCAATAACCTTTACTAGAATGTAAATGTACATGAATGAAAACAAGCTGAAATGGAATAGTAGTAACGAGTCTATTTTTAAATGTAAGAAATAGAAAGTACAGATAATGGAGTGAAAATGTAAGGAGTAGAAGTAAAAAGTCAGCTGAAAAATAATTACTCCAGTAAAGTATAAATAACCAAAATTTCTACTTCAGTAAGGTAACACAGTATTTGTACTTTGTTACTTGACACCTCTGAAGCTGATTAACGTATGTAAACAAATCATCATGTACGTGGTGTACAGGGACATTGAACTAGCACGGCTTTACTCTTACACTTCCTCCAGTTTTAATACGTTTATGTAAAGGACTTGCTCAGAATGGAGAATAAAGAGCTGGATATCAGGTAGGAAAGCAAATAGCTTAATATATTCTACATTTCATTTACTATTTCTGGTCTGATGGTCTTCTCTGGCTATTACTGGAGTGTTCATTATGACAGACCAAGGAGTGCCAAATGAAAAAAAAAATCACTAAGAATAGCTTTAATTACTGTTTATGTTATTAAATTTACTTAATAAAACATCAGGTGTTTTGTTTTCTCTGGACAAATAAATTGTAATGTATTAATTTGTTTGTTTATTTGTTTCTTAACAAACAGCCAATGGCCATAAAACCTTCACAGGCTTCTTAGGATCTTAAAATTACAATCAAAATATGCCAGTTATTCAAAATACATTAAATGTATCTTATTTTATTTCTTTAGTTACCTGAACTAGCTATGTTCTGAACCATGTTAGTTGCCATTTACATATTTTAAGATATGTATAGTAACATATATGAAATATATACACCTCTGGGTTTGCAAATGTGATATACATTGTTTATGTACAGCACAAACACAAACACAAACAAAAAAATAACCTATGTTTATTCATTTTTGTTCATTAGAATCTATCTCAAACAAAACACACTGGCTCCTTTTATATTTGTCTATTACTTGAATACAATAAAGGTATTTTCATTGGTCAAGACTTGGAGAGGTCATTTTCTGTTCTGTTCTCTCTCTCTGTACCTGCTGTTAGGTCCGTTGTTGTACTGTTCTCTATAAAATGAACCAAACCCAGGGTCTATGACTCATAACCTGTAAAAAGCTTCTTCATGGGGTTGTGTCATTCTGGGCAACCAATCAAACACAAATACAGTTCTTACCTCTGCAAGGGTTTCTCATGGTTTGCAGCCTAAAAGATGGAGACACGAGCATCATGACTCACTAACGTCAGTAAGGAATAGTGACGGCTGTGGTTTGAACTAAGGTGGCTGATAGAACAGTGCTTTATAATGTACTGTTACAGGTTCAAGTCTCTATATTAGCGTTGTTGCCTCACATGTATTAAAACACCCAACCTTAGGTCACGTTCTGGCTTTGTCCTCTCGAATTCGTGCAAATGTGTTGCAGAAATGGCCTGTAAAGGATTTAGACTCATCCCTTTAGGAATTCTGGTCAAATCATTTCTTGATGAAAATGGCTGCAACAGAGAATTCTGAAAAAAAAGCTTGTAGCCTCTCTGTTTTGTTGTCCACATACATTTTAATTGACTTACCTATTTATCCATAAAGCATTGTTTTGTACCTCCTGCTGGGAGGCTGGACAAGTTTCTTATTCAGTCTAATGAGAAATTATTTTAGTGCACAGGATATTAGAAACTGCTTGACTCAATTTTGGTAAAACTCTATGAATTATTCAGACAATAAGGTTGTGGCTCAAATAATAATCAAACCAGATGGTCTGTGTTGGAACTGACAATGATGAATTTGCCACACTGCTAATATTAGCTCGACTACACCGAAAACCTTACGTTTATCCTGACTGTGTAGCCTTCACGTGCATTTAAAGTATAATTTAAAAGTATAATACATTTTCAGTGCAGGTTTGAGCTGATTGATGACAGTGTTGTGAATAATGGACAGATTTAATGTATCATGACTGTCTATCAAGTTGCACAATTTAGAGGTCAGAAAACGTGCCGTCCAAGGCTTTAAGATATTAAAGTAGTCATACTTGATGTGTGTGATTTCAAATCTTTGATATGACTGTTTTTCTTTGAATGTATAGTCTGTGTTTGTATCAGGCTGAAGAGAACATTCTATTTTCTTTTCATTTCTTTTCTTTTTACCTTAGTCATACTTGTTAGGCTGTTAGGCTACAGCATGCAGCAGAACTACTTCTCCCCTCACAAACATGAATGAGGGCTTAAACAAGGTAAATGAGGATTTTACATGAAGCTTGAGCCATTTTACTCTTGAATAAGAATTCAGTTATAGGATATAAACATGTAATTTATTAAACCTACAACAAGAAGAATCAAACCATAACAAGAGCTGCCAAGCCACAGCAAAACCAAAGTTAGAACAAGAACAAGTTTCTGAACAGAAACCCCAGCAACCTGTCAGTCTGTGACACACCATGGTACGATTTTTGCATTTGTCTTAGACAAAAACTGACCCCAGCTTTAAGCTTTCTGGATCATCTGATTGGTAGTGAGGTATGGATTTACCATTTGCTTTGAATATGAAGTTGGTATGAGAACACACTGAATAGCAATGACAGCTTATTATAGCTATGAAAATTACTTATGTATAACTTCTTTTTACAGTAACATACTAGGAGGGTTTGGATAAGCTAATGCTAACATTAACTATGCTCAAGTTGTCAAAACACTCTCAGAGATGTCAGGTAGTATTAGTATTCGGCATATTGCATACCACCATATTACATAGTAGTAAGTACATATTAATAGTAGAGAATCACTCTAGATGCTGCACGAATGTATTAAATTCCTTCACCAGCAATCTTGATTTAGCTTAATGAAGTACTGAGTAGTCAAAGCAGGTATTAAATAATAACAGTAAATAATGCTGGGTTGCCAAATTAAAAAGCTTGGAATACAAACGATATACAATGTGTATCATCTTTATATATAAATACACAGTCAAGTCGCATTATTATGACCTCTTTCTACTTTTGTCAGCGACAGCACACAGGTGGCAGTGTTATGGTCTGGGGAATGTTTTTTGTGGCATTCTCTGGGCCCACAAATCCATGTGGAAGGCACTCTCAACCAATTTGGGTATAAATCTATAGCATGCAACAGAATTCCTTCCCTCAAAACATGAATGAGAGCTTAAACAAGGTCCATTTTAATATGAAGTCAGTTATAGGATGTAAACATGTAATTTATTAAACCTACAACAAGAATAATCAAAGCATAACAAGAACTGCCAAACCACAGCAAAACCAAAGTTAGAACAACAAGAACAAGTTTCTGAACAGAAACTCCAGTAGAAAGTGACATTCCATGGTTTGATCTTAAAGTCACTGGCATAAAAATATTAAAAACAGCTGCATTTGTCCCAGCCAAGAACTGATCTCAGCTTCCACCCTATTGGATCATCTGATTGGTAGCTACAAAGTGTACTGTTTGAGACACAGAATATCTCTTACATGAGTCGTATGACCAGATAGTGCTAACTTAACTATAAATTGTAATGTTATCTCATTTCAGCATAATGCCTTATAATAATGATAATAATAATAATAATAATAATAATAATAATACACAGAATTTTAAAATAATTATAGGGCACTATGTTAGTGAGATTGTTGCATTTTGCACATGCAACTCAAAATTAACATAAATGATCCACTACCAAGACCAGTATTACTTTGCTTTATTGTATTACAGTCTTCACTACCGTGCAATAGTATTGAGCTCATTGTTTAAAACTCTTTATCTTAAGAGTAAGTGTATTTTCACACCATAAGAACATCATATATCATTACAACAGATGTAAATAAGCATAAACACAAGAAAAAGTAGCTCGAATATCTTATTTTAGGAAAGAAGTAGTATATTTGTAATATTTGTGCACCAGTTTGAAGAACAAATTTAGTTTCAGGTTTCTCCTGGACGCCCCAGACATTGCATGAATATATGCAATTCCTTCAGCAGCAATGCTGATTTAGCTTAACGAAGTACTGAGTAGTCAAAACAACTATTAGATAATAACTGTAAATGACACTGGATTGCCTCAATAAAAATTTGGAATACATACGGTATACTGTATGTTTCATATTTTTATAAACACAATCAAGTCACATTATTATGACCAGTTATGGTCTGGGGAATGTTTCTGTGGCATTCTTTGGGACATGTAGAAGACACTCTCAACTGATTTGGGTATTAATCTATCCTTGCTCATCATGTTCACCCATTTACGCTGATTGTCTTTCCTGGAATCTTCCAGCAAGCCAATGAGACACATCACACTAGAAATGTCCCACAGTGGTTGAGAGAGCATGATCAAGACTCCTAGTACTATCCCAGACACCTAATTCCCCAGACTTGAATGCAATTGAGCATCTGTGGGAACAACTGCATTGTCGTGCTTGCTCTCTTTGCCCATGCAACCATTCAGCAGCTGTGGGATGCACTGCAGTCAGTATGGCTACAGACATCTGTAACAGCCTACCAGGACCTTATTGAGTCTCCCAGCCCTCCTAGCTTCTGTCTGTGCTGCACATGGCGGTTACTCTGGATATTATCCGGTGGTCATAATAATGTGACTCGACTGTGTATTTTACCAGAAGAGCCCATTCATGATTGGAATGAATGAAGCCCAGAAAGGAGAACCGACATAGAAGACTAATAATAAACAGATATCCACATATTAATGCATTCTGTTGATTTAATTGTTCTTCATTTTTGTGGCACAAATTTTGTTCCACGCCACCAAACATATAGTATGTTACTGTAATAGCTAGAGTGGAATCATCTTATAACTAGCTAATATTTTAAAGGATAGGATGAGCTTTATAATATCAACACAAAACCAGGAGTCTCAGTGGAGTATAGAAGTTTCCAAACTATAAAAACTCATCTGTTTGGTCAGAATGACACCTTTACTTCAGGACTGAGTTTAGACTATTTCAGAATAAGAGTTTCTAAGTTTATAGTCTCAATCTAACTCCGGATCGTAAATACATTTGTGACTTTAGCACAATCCCAGCAGTGTCCCCATCAACCCCAATAACTTTTATTTAAGTCTTCAGTTTCTGACGAGTTGAAAATGTAGCATTATAATTTTTTAGCCAGCTGTGACATTTATTCATACTGGAAAACTTTTTTTTTCTGACTCTGCAGTTCAAAAAATCCTGGACGCTGGAGACACGTTCTGCCCCGTCCCCCCTTTTTACCTGTATATATTAATGTCTGTGAAAACTTGTCAAATGAAACTTTGCAGTGATGGCGGTGAATAATGAGGAGAGTTGAGCGCATGGCTGTTAAATACATTAGCACAGCTCACAGGCCGACGCAAAGTGGAGGAAATGGAAAATGAGGAGTGACACCCCATTAAACAGCCGTCACAATAATCTTATTTGTTATTACTTTGAGTTCATTGCACCTTGTTTTACCTTTTTTTTTTTTGAAAACTAACTCTTCATATTGTTTTAATTACTTGTTTACATTTCACCTGTGTTCGTTGCTCTATAACAGACACAACTGAGTAGCTCGGGATTTCCTAAGCGGAGATAAGATGCAGCAAGACTGTGTTTCTCAGCTCTGGTCCTGGAGGCCCACTGCCCTGCACGTCTTAGTGATCCCTGATCCCAGCACACCCGATCCAACTAATCAGCTCATTAACAGCCCATTATTGAGTTAAAGTGGCCGTGTTAAAGCAGGAAACGTGCTAAAATATGCAGGGCAGTGGGTCTCCAGGGCCAGGATCGAGAAACACCATGATATAATTCCTAAATCTGCTTCTGTAATATGTAATTGTAAAAAATCATACCTTGACTCCATCAGATGTGAACCCAAGACTAAAGATAGGAAGTTTCTATAATATGGCTCAAGTCCTCTGTCTCTTTGAGTGAGTGGAGACATAAAAATCCCAAACAGATTTAAAATCAGGCAGTAAAATCTCACAAAACCTGCATAAATTGTTTGTAGCACTTGACCTAATTTTCTATAGTATTGTCTGTAGTATTCAGCGTATTTAGCCACACCCACTTTCAAGTGTGTGTTTCTTCCGCCTTTGTGTTAGAACTTCCGGTCAGCTAATCAAAATGAATTCAGTTACATGGAAGGAGACCAGAGAGACAATAAGAAGCTTGAATGGGACAACACTGTCTCATCCGAGGTTAATAACACAGTGAGTGGATGATATGAAAAAGTGGCCTGAGGTTACTTATCGAGACATGTTTAATTACGTTGTACTCTCGGAAGGTGTAGACAGTTCGTATCAGTACCTGCTTAGTGGGAAGGTCGGCCGTGTACTCCTACACAAAGATGGTGAGTTTATATTTCTGAAAGCTGCTGTAAACCCAGTAAAGCCAGCTACCCGAGTCACTCTGCGTGGGTGTTAGTTACAGCCCAGATAGCCTAGCGCGGTGGACACTGATCATAAAACAGTTACTTAACTGATAGCCTCACAAGCACCCTACGCGTCTGCTTCCTCGGAGCTTCATAACCGAGACATTTCTCTAGATATGGATGCTCTGGTGCTGGTTCTCCTCCACAGAATGTTAAGAGCAGATATACGGAGGTTTGGATGGATGCCATAGACGCAGGTCCTCTTCTTTTTTGGAAGGCGGTCCCACAACACTCTGATCTTTATGTGCTGTGTTTGTAACACTGTTGTTCAAGCCAAGTTTTCCTCGTCTTCCAATTATTGTGACTCCCTCTAATTGAACATGTTATGCTAGTCATTTTATATGTTTGTTGTCGTTTTGCTTGTAATTAGTATCAACGTGCCCGCGGTCGCACCGGAAGTTCTAACACAAAGTAAACAAAGACGGCCCCCCAGTGTTGTGATGGAAAATAGCATGAATAGTTACCTTGTTGCCATTTTCCAACCAGTGAACTGTCTCCTCCTCCTTTATATTAATTGGGTGATATAATCATGGAACTCTGTTTTTGCTATTCTGGAAGGACAACATGGCCAGAACTTCCATGTAAACCTCAGTGTTATAGATATACAAGGATTTGTGAAGGAATACGTTCAGTCCATCAATCTCATCCCTCCACATAGCTCCTTTACTACCCGTCGCCAACGCCAGGGCAGTCACATGCTCATACTGAATACTGTATGAATATGTATGAGTTAGTGGTTTATATGTTCTTGGACATATGTTTGAATTACTGTTGCATCAGTAACAGAAAAGCGTCATCGACTTCACGCAGGTCTCCTGAGGCTGAAGCATGTATGTGTGTGTGCATGTGTAATCCCTGAGGAGCTCTCTGATAAGAACTGAGAGTTTTTAATCCAGCGTTCATCCAGTCGTTGGACAGATTATCTGTCACCACAGCCACTCTGTAATCTGTCATTGCGCTGCGCGCCATAATCTATCATCGCCAAACTCCGCGCATTTATAGATCATAAACAAATATATCTACTTGCCTCAATCCTTCCACCACCATCCCACATCACCAGCTTCATCATTCTACTGACACTTTAACTACAGCCATAAATGAGCTGCATAATTATTTTTAAAATTAACGATTCATGGTATATATTTATTAGAGGCTCGCTAAGGTTTGCTGGCGAAACCGTACATCAGCAACCACAGTATTGGGCCTACACGTCTGCAGCAGCTCAGTAATGAATCTGTCCAGCCGGAAAAAAAAAAGAATAATCAATATAGAGGTTCAGTTGAGGGGGTGTTGAAAAGATAATACATCTAGTGAAAGCTCATCAAATGTTGCGCTAGAGACTGAAGGACAGAGAGAGTGTGCGTTTGTCTGTTTTAATGAGGGAGTGATGAAATATGATTGGCTCAATAAGTGGCCTTTTGGTGAGTGGACATATTTAACATCATGGTAATCACATTACAGTAATGACCTCATGTTGTGTCTGTGAGTGTGTGTGCGGGTGGGTCTGTGTGTCACAGGCAGTTACAAAATTTTGTTCCTGAAATTCACAAATTAATTCAGAGTTGTTTGATGGAAGATGAATATTTGTAGACAAGCATAGTGACTGAGATGACGTTATAGAGATTGAGCTTTTTTATTTATTCTTAAAAGTTACTAGTGAACCTACATATCGTTGCTGTCTAAAGAAAAACAGGTATCTCCAAAATGCCAACTTTACAGAAGAGGCCAAAAACTGTCTTCGCTTGCAATGTAAGTCAATGGAACCAGAATTCTTTCCAAGCTAATGTGGAGCATTTCTATTTGTTTATTCTTCATTAACTTTTTCCACAATGTAAACGGCAGCTGCTGCATTTAATTGATAGATAAAAATAGAAAGCGACAAAAATGAAGATACATGTTTTTCATTTTGACAGCAACTATATAAATGCAATATTGAAAATGTAAAAATCTTGGTAAAATGGCAGATTTTTTCTTTTTTTTTTACAAAATTCTGCATGTACCTCTTGTGTTTGAGACTTAAAGCATGTCTCAAAACTATCATAAAACAGTAACTCGGGCATTAGGGAATGTATTCTGAATTATTTAATGTAGTAATTTTCATCTCTTAAATATTTTTTTAACTGCATGGCTTTCTCTAAATGTTTAATAGAATGGCACTTGAGTGGTTAATAATGGCTCTATATTTTTTGCTAATACAAAGTGTTAGACTACCCTACTTTATTCTACTCTACATCATTGCGCTTTAGCACTGTTTGTTTATTTAACATGAGCTGTGTCTGATAGACAGCTATATGAATACATTTGTGAAGTCTAGTAGAGGCATATCCTATAGAATCCAGTTGAAGCTTTAATGTGATCAACATTTCATTGATGCCAGATTTTTTTTTTCTTTTACATATATTGTTAACACCTGTTTGCCATTGTGTGATAATTTAATTTAATTTAATTTATGATTTGGTAGAAAGGGTATTTTGAAGATGTAAGGTTTCGAGCTGACAGCAACAATTTATTGGATGGCACCCTTGTACAACATTCTGGGTCCCACATGAATTCCAGGCTTTGGTGAGAGACAATGCGAGTATGGAAAGTGCTCAAGAACATTATTGTAGTCATTACTGGTCGGTAGGCTTCTGTATCTGATGATTGGTGGAGCTCTGAAAAGGGTTTGGATCTGCTACTACAAACATTGTAAGTGATCATCTTTGACTGAAAAAAAAATCTTATGTGGACAAAGTAAGTAAACCCTTGTATGTATAACAGTACTTAAAATTGAATCTTAATCAGGTACAACTGATTAAGTGTTAATAAGAATATCTTAAAGGAACTTAATCTGGTTTGGTTTGCTGTTATATATTGTGTGTGGTATCATCCATCATGTGTAGGACAAAATAACTATCTGCGGATGTGGACTATGTGGATGTCTGTAGGTCTGGGAAAGAGCTTAAGAAGATATCCAAATTTTTTGTAAATCTATCCTTCTGCTATCCAGAAGATCTTCTGCTGACAGGGAAGATTTATAAACCACTGCCAGATTGTCCAGGCCAGGCCGACCCGGCAAATTTTATCCGAGTGCAGAACGTGAGATGCTGAAGTTCCAAATTGTTATCACAGGATCTGCAGGTGGCTCTTCCCAATGTAGTTGTCAAAGATCATGCAAGATCAACTAGCACTGGAGAACAGCCACCAGGAAGAAACCTATGCTGTCTAAAAAGACCATCGGGGTAGACTTAGGGTTGCTAATGAAAATGCAGACAAGTACCAGGACATCTGGAACAATTTGCTATGGACAGGTGGGACAAAGCATGGATGTGGGACTGTAATATTTGGGGGCTGCAATCGCACATTCCACAGTGAATTTTCTTTTTCTTACCAGAGAGTGCTTCGGCGGAATATGATACCATGTATAAAAGAGGTTAAAGCTGAGGAAGTGGACATTCCAACAGGATAATAATCTCAAACTTACAAGTAAATCCAGATATGAAGGTTATTGAACGGCCTAGTCAAGGTCTATATTTGAATCTCATTTAGATTCTGTGGGGAGATTTGAAACAGGCTGTACATGCAAGACCACTTAAATACCACACAGGTGAAAGAATTCTGCATGTAGTAGTAGTAAAAAACTGGTCACCGAGGTTCTTGCACAACTGAGTAAAAGTCTGAATAAAAACGAATGATTACACTTTGGACAGTCCCCAACAGATAAACTATAGATGTTCAAATTATTAACAAACTATCAGGTATAACTCATAGCTGATTCTCAATAATATTAGGATTAGAGTTAGATTTATGTTTTGAGTTTGGTTTAAGGTTATGACTATGTTTAGGTTCAGAGAAGATTAAGGTGGATTTAGGAGATATTTAGTTGAATGCAAATTAGACGCTAGATGAGCACCTACAAAACATCTGTATGGGTTATCCACATAAAATATTTATTTGATTTGTAATGGACAGTATGTAGCTAGAACAGAGCCAGACAATGACTATAATAACTCTTTGTACTTTATATGTTTACTTTGGCTACTCCGCTAGCTTCCCAAAATGACATAAACATACATTTAGGTTTTTTTTGGTTTATTTTATTTGGATCCCCATTAGCTCCTATAATGATAGCAGCTATTCTTCCTGGGGTCCATTACAACAAAATAATATTTTTAAATAAATAAAAAACTTGACCAGCTCATCTAACCCCCAAATATTTCCTAAGAATATCTAATCCTCCCAACTTACTGTTTGTAGTGGTACCTTCTGTACATAATTTTTATTAGATGGCCTGTCTGTTGGCAGTAATGCTTCCAGTCCAGAAGAAATGGGTTATGATTTAGTGTCATTAAAAGTGCATAAGAGAGACTGCTGATTGTTTATTCATTTGCTTGTTGTGTTTGCACAAAAGCTGCCTCAGGTTTTGAGCACTCTTGTGAACCAGAATTGTTTCCAAGTTTTTTTGAAGCATTTCTATTGGTTTATTCACCATGACATTTTTACACAGTGTAAACCGCAGCTGTTGTGTTCAAGTGATGTAGAAAAATAAAAATCAACAAAAATGGATAAACATGTGTCTTCAAAATAGTAACTGCAAGAAAAAAATGTTCAAAAGTGTTCTTTACTTTAAATGTCAGTTAATGTAAACAGGATTTATTTAGGTGATTTTGAAGCATTTTTATTGGTCTGTTCATCATGAAACGTTCACAGGCCACGAAGAACAGCTGTAGACACAGATGAAGATACATGTTTGTCTTTGGACAGTGACGATATGCTTCTTGATCTCTTTAAGTGTTTTTCTGGTGATGAATGAACACATTGTAACGAAAATAGTTGATGTTGTCAAAAGTTGAAAACAATAAACCGAAAGTCACGTGTGCAGAATTCTGTACATACAAATGAAAAGGTCTAGCAAGACCAAAGGTAGCTCTCGTATTTTGTTTTTCAGCTTTACCAGCATTGATAGTATAGTATATATATATATCATTATAGTACAGTATACAGCATTGATAGTATGATATATATATATATGTATATATATATATATATCATTATAGTATAGTATATAGCATTGATAGTATAGTATATATATCATTATAGTACAGTATATAGCATTGATAGTATGATATATATATATCATTATAGTATAGTATATAGCATTGATAGTATAGTATATATATCATTATAGTACAGTATACAGCATTGATAGTATGATATATATATATATATATATATATATATCATTATAGTATAGTATATAGCATTGATAGTATAGTATATATATCATTATAGTACAGTATACAGCATTGATAGTATGATATATATATATATATCATTATAGTATAGTATATAGCATTGATAGTATAGTATATATATCATTATAGTACAGTATATAGCATTGATAGTATGATATATATATCATTATAGTATAGTATATAGCATTGATAGTATAGTATATATATATCATTATAGTACAGTATATAGCATTGATAGTATAGAAAGTGGTTGTATTACATTACGATTTTATTTTACGATGTCAACCTCTCCCACCCAAATCACTTCCTGCAACTATGTGTGTATTTGTGTGTGTGCTCACGCACACATGTGAGCGTGTGTTCTAATAACAGCTTAATAGCAGTCTAATGACAGTCTAATAACAGGCTAACAAAGCTTAATGAGCAGCTGGGCTGGTGGAGCCATGCTGGCCGCAGTAGGTGTCACACCATAACTGCATGCCTGGGGAAACAATTAGTGAAATGCAGTGGACAGTTTTTTAACTGTAACAGATCACACAGCAGGAGTAATCACACTGCCCCCCCCCCCCCACCCCACCCCCCCAAATGAGAATGCTATGTGGGCTTGATATTCTGCTTGTAAATGTAGGCCAAGAGATTAATCTCCATTTAGCCACTTTAAGCCCCTTTCTCTACTCTAAGACCAAACAAAGCGCTTCCCAGGCTGCACGGTTTCAAGCTTATTTATTTATTTATCTGGAAATCACAAACACATACACATAAAAACGATCACAGCAGCAATAATACACATGTCTGCATGTCCCGAGATCCAGAGATGTTGACAGAGCACAGTAGAGCTGTAGGTTCTAATGTGTTGTTGCTCAGATCACATCCTCAGAGTTCTGCCCATGAGAAATGTATCTAAACGGCGGTGGTGCCAATATAGTAACTGCCTCTCTCTGGTGCTTCCTTAAGCTCTTAATATTTACTGAACATAAATAAATGAAAAATGACATTTTAAATATTGCATAATGTGTATGCATGTGTGTCTTTTTCTCTCCTTCTGTATGCTCGTCACAGCAAGACTTTCATTTTAGGGGTGTTACAGTCTGGGGAGGCGGGGGCTGATAACAGATTGACAGGACCTAGCAATTAAGACCAGAGACATCTTTTAATATTAATAAACACGACTGTTTACTGGATAACATTAGAGACTATAACAACTGAGGGCTGATGTTTTTTTTTTTCAAATTTCAGTTCCACCTTAAATGATGTCACAGTTACATTCAGATGTCTGTATGGACGTGTGGAACTGTTGCAATGTTTAAGGTGAACCTGAAACTCGAGAGAAGAAGCTAACTTCAGCCTCAAGAACGTCCATTAATTTAGATGTTTATGCTGTGTTTACATGTTGATATTTAAAAAAAAATCTTAGGTCATTACAGCATGTTGAATAAAATGGGTCAACTTTTGATGGAGCGTTCCTGTTGGAGTGCCATTTGTGATCCAGATCATGCTAGATAAAAACTAATTAAAAATTAATCACCAGCAAAAGCAGAACAAATTCCCTTTTAATACCCTTATTTAAGAAGAAATGTCAGATGAGCAGGTGTCTACAAACTTTTGAACATAGCGTCTGTGTATTAGCATTGTTGTACTCAAGCATTCATTAATAGTCTTGATCGTGTCTCGGTGTGGACATCATGTTAACTCATTTAGTCTCAAATGCAGGTGGAAGGGGCGGGTCTTTCGTATAGAAGACCTGATTTGGTCAGTTTGTTTCGTAGAGACATGATTTAGTCAGTTAAACTCACATTCGTTGTAGGATCTGCTTCCTTGTGAAAGAAATCTGATTCGGTCAGTGACATTTCACATTAGGGCCTGATTTGGTCACTAGACATTGTGTATTAGTTTTGTGGATTTTTGGATTCAGAAGACTCACTTTTTGCTCAGTTAGTCTGCCGTTCGTTTTGGACGAGACAGGATGGGTTGCTTGTGTAGGTTCCATTTGTTTTAGTTGAACTCTAATGGGAAGCATTTGCATGAAATTCTGATCTTGTCATTTGTTTTGGTGTCTCATTATGTGTTGTGCTCCTTGTTTTGTTTAGTGATCCTAAGCCAGATCCATTTGTTAAGATTTGTAGATTTGTGTTTATGCTTTTTTTTACTCTAAGTTGTTTTTAGTGTAATTGAGATTTATATATCGTCGCTGTCCAATGAAAAAGAAGTGTCTCCAAAATTACAACTTTACAGGAGAGACCAAAAACTTACTTAACTTTCAATGTAAGCCAATGGAACCAGAATTTTTTCCAAGCTGTTTTTGAACAATTCTATTGGTCCATTCAGCATTAAATTGTCAAACAGTGTAAAAGGCCATTGGCGTGTTCAAATGATGTGGAAAACTCAAAATCGACAAAAATAGAAATAACATGTTTTTCATTGGACAGCGACAGTATATAAAGTTAATGCAAAACAATGCAGGGTCCGATTCCCAGTCCGGGCCTATCTGTTCATTCAATTTTGTTTATTATTGTGGTGTTTGCCCTCCCTGAAGCCAGTGTACCAGCTCACTTTTAAACATTTGAGGGAAATAAACCTGCAGTTTACAGTGACCAGTGTTTGGCCTGCAGAGGTTTAAGGAGAGAGTCCACTCTCACTTTCTCTTACAGCCTGACCTTAGACTGCATCGTAACAGGTGCCTATATCAGAGGTAATCATTATCAAATAGCTGCAAAACCTTCAAGCTAAATATTTTTTTATATATATGTAAATAAATAAACTCTCTTCACTGCTGGTTGAGGATTAATCCCTTCCTTGATGACTTAACTGGGTATTAGTAGTTTATTGATGTTCATTGATTTCAAAATTCAAACATCCTCTAAAAGCAGATAGAAATGTTATAATGTTTTAATTTGAAAATAAAATAAATAATGTTTTTGATTCTGAAAAAGAGTATTGTGTAATAATAATAATAAGTAATATGTGATGCTATAAATGCTATATTTAAAAAATATTACAAAATACAACATTTTTTATTCAAATATACTAAAGTAAGACTGACCACTAGTATAATTTATTTATATTATACTAATATTTTTTTGGACCACATTTAGCTTTGATTATGGCACGCTTTCACTCGGGCATTGTTTTGACAACTGAAACAACCTCATATCATAACACTGCCTCTAGAAGCTTGTACAGTGAGTGGTGTGCATGACGATTGCCTTATGCTCTTTCTTTCTTACCCTAACATGTCCATCACCCTTGAATAGGGTAAATCAGACCAGATAGCTTTTTTGCATTACTCCAGTGTCCAATCTTTATGCCCCTTTGTGATGCTCGCCCTTAGTGGTATTGACTACAACATGAAGACGGCCAGTTATAAGCGGCATGTAATCTCCAGTTCTTGCAGTCAGGCGTGCATGATGTCATCAGCGCAGTTTGTGGAAATTGCCATGTCCAGGATGGGCTTCATGCTACATGACTTACGTTTATTCATTTAACCACTGGCACTATCTACTGCCTGCAACATGCAAGAAGCAGTATTTCATCAGCATATTCTATAGCTCTGTCCTACGTCATATACCTCGTATGATTGGACTACATTCACGAATGCGTGCAGTGCTACTGTCCGTTTCATTAGCATACAGTGTCCGAATTCCCATATTGTACCAGTCACATTAGCATGAGCTGCAAGGGAGTAATTCAGAGAACAGTCAGACTATTAACACGCTCCTTTCTAACAGTACACTGGAACCATTCAAGCGAGGAAATACAATAGTCGGTTTGTAAAAACCCACAAGAGCACAGGAAAAAAGACATGGAAGCTGAAAACTGGCAAAAACATTCAAATGATAAGCAATAGACTTGTCCTCAATAGTCTACAGTGTCTTTCAAGGTGCTCTTTCTTGTATTTTATTTTGTTTTGTCACTTAATTTACTATGATTTGTATGTAAATGCTTTGGGTTTTCAAGTCATCAGACGAAATATTTTTTTTCAAAATTAGCTGTTTTTGCAGCTCAAGCAGTGCTGAAATAAAGTATTTGCCTCTGCCTGATTCCTTCTATGTTTGCTGTTTTTTTCTCATTTAAATGTTTCAGATAATCAAACTCATTTTAATATAAGATAAATACAACAAGAGTGAATACAAAATGCATCTTGGTCATTTCATTTTTTGGAAAAAGCAATTACTTTTTCACATGATAAAGGTTTTGAATAAATCTTTATCATGTGCAAAAGTAATTGTCCTGTAAACCTAATAACCTCCTCTTCTCTGCAGAATTGTTTTTATTCAGCTACATTAGAGGATTTTGAGCATAAACTGTCCATTTAAGGTCTTACCACAGCATCTCAATGGGATTCGGCTCATTTGCCTCGGATCATTGTCCTGTTTTCTGAAAAGCAAAATTAATGGTTCAGAAGGGAAGCAGCGCCAGACCATCACACTAGAACCACCATGTTTGACTGTAAGGTGGAATGTGGTGTCGGCTGATATGCCAGATGTCACAGAACACATGTCGTCCAAACAGTTCCACCTTTTGACTCATCAGTTTTATATTATTTTTTAGATGTTGGACAAGCAGTTTTTTTTTACCAACTTTTATTAGCAATGTAGCTGATACTGTAATGTGATGTCAGCACTGTCTCGTTTGTACTCATGCTGCCTGTGTTGTTTTGGGAGGTTACTGTTTTCTGTGGCGTTATTATCTATATTTTCTAGATTAATTTGGCTTGTGGATACAGTTTTTAGAAACATGGCAGCCATGTAGATAATGAGTGAATAAGTGAGAATAGTTTTATTAACCAATACAGCATAGATAATAGCCATGACATCTCTAAATAAATATCAATAAATAAACATTATCTCTTCTGCTTGGGGGCAGAATCCCACTGCTTCTGGCTCCTATTGGGCTTTTGTGATGTCTTACAGAATCGTGGCTTACGTGATGTCCCTGCGTTTAGAAGCTATATTGGACATTTACACACATACATGTTGAGCCACAAGAGTGAGAATGTGCTCCAAAGGACACTGACCTACCTAATAATCAGCCTTGCTCCTCTAATTTTTTCCTTTCTATTTATGCAAGGCATAGCTAGCGTAAGCTGACAGAGTAGTAGTAGCATGATGCCTGTTAGCCTGTTCTGACTATTGTATTGCTCAAGCTTTCAGATTGGATAGGCTTGTGTAGTACTGCATAGCTGATAGTGCCATCAGTCTTGCTGAAGCCAGCGAAAAAGGCACTGTCTGGGGAAGGCCAGCGAGCCGTAACAGGAGCTGGGTCAGCTGGATACTGACCTAGCTGACGCTAATGTGCTCTAGTTTTTATAACCTTATAGTGTTAGGGGAAGGGTCAAGCAAAGTGTGACACCTGTGCGTCATCGAGCCATGAGTTCAGGCCCCATATATCGATATAACCCCACAATTCAGTGCTACATAGTCTTTTCACATGTTTTCAGCAAGTACATTCTAACATGTATATTGTGTTTTGAAAGAACCCCCTGGATATTCTTTATATGGACTTGGACAATGTATAATAATATTAGACTTCAAAATTAAAAAATACAATGGCCCACTTTGCCCTCTGACTGATGACTCCCTCTATCACCGGACCTGCATTTGAAAGATGCTTTAAGGAACATTCTGTAATCATCATTCCTCATAAATAACAGGCGGTGCTTCTAAAGTGGTCTTAAGGAGGCCTGACGTAACAGAGGAAGACAAACTGGCGTCGAAGGCCTACAGAGAGGCACAGTAAAAACATCAGCCTCATTACAGCTATGCTATCCATCACAGCCTTAACGCAATTAAATGTAGCTGGAAGTCAAAACTAAGACAAAATGCACAAACAACAGCAAAGTGACCACTTCTGTCTTTTGTGTCCAAGGCCATGCTAAGTACTTGGTTCAGAAGGTTGAAAAATGATTGGTGTGTGAGGCATGTGGAGTGAGTGATGCTTGTCCTTGACCGCTGTCTTAGAAAAACTCATTTACAAAAACATCATCTATATATATATATATATATATATATATATATATATATATATATATATATATATATATATATATATATATATTCCTTTTCTTTGCCTCCTTTGCTATTATTTCTTCTGATTTCGTTTGCTAGAAGTTTTTTCTGATTTCAAGGGTATTGCTGCAGTAACAGCTTCTATTCGTCTGAAAGGCTTTATACTAAACATGAGGATTTGATTAGATTCAGGCACAAGAACATATCGGGTACTGATGTTGGATGATTAGTTCTGGATCACAAATGCCAGTCCTACTCATTCTAAAGGTATTGGAGGAGCTTCACAGCCCATTGCTGGGGTGCTTTACACCCCTCTAGCTGATGCTTGCCACTGGGCATGGTGACCTGAGGCTAATGTGTGACTGCTCCAGAGCATCCTGTTCTATTAGTAATGCTTTTCTGTGGAGCCCTTTAAAGTGGGTGAATTCACTAATTAAGAGGGAAGTCTGGATTAGAAGTCTGCTAGCTGACCTGAGCTTGATGGGGCCTGACAAAATATTAGTATCAGGCTGGGTTCAGGCCAATATCTCACTTTTCTAATGAGCGAATGTTATACAGTTGATTTGGTTTTGGAAAATGGCTACGTATGTGCCGCACGCTCACATGCTTTTTCCTTTTCTCTCTCTCTCTCTCTCTCTCTCTCTCTCTCTCTCTCTCTCTCTCTCTCTCTCTCTCTCTCCCTCTCTCTCTCTCTCTCTCTCTCTCTCTGGTATTGTCTATAGCTGCATGTACGTGCCCTTGAGTAAACCTGGGGATGAAGTTCATTAGTCGGAACAGTGACAGTACATCACTCGCAATCACATAACGGATGATGGGAGGGAAGTGCTGGGTCGGTGGAAAGACCCACCCCCCTTGCTTGTTAAAGGGGAATTCAACCATTTTTTTGGATAAATGTCTGCATAATTTAATTTAGCTTTGATTTCTTTTTTTGCAGTGGTCATGACAGTGGTCTCAATGTCTGCATTACAAATATAGAAATTTTTCTTACTGTGCAGAGCCATGAGTGAACCAGCATGTGTCCAGCGAGTTCATGTGTAATGATCATGGTTTTAAGATAGTGGACAACTGAGAAAAATGCAACAATAAATAAATAAATAGAACAATTTAGGAACTGCATTTAGGCTAAAGCTGTCATTAAACACTGTTTCAGGCAGATATTTGTAATCATTTTGCACAGTAACCTTCTGCAGTGGAGCTTTTAAAGGTGTTTAAATCTTCAGACGTCTGGTTCCTATCATGATCACTGTTCAGCATTGATCACCATTGTACAACAACACACTCCGATGGCCTTTGTTTACATCTTAACCTTCCAACTATGCAGAAGTCAGTGTGTGCATGCAGGTTCAGGTCAGGTTAGGTTAGATTTTAAAAATCATAGGTAGGGGTCACATTCAGGCTTCAACCTCCAATCTGGATGTATAGTGTCTTTGAGAAGCTACAGTGCAAAATATATGCTAGGCTGCATCTATTATAATCGTGAAAGGGCAGTAAAGTGCTTAGTCCTACAACAAGCTTAGGACAAAAGAGAAACAATGAATGAATAAACGTATACAAGTTCTTTCCCACCAAAAATGCTCTACATGGGTGTAATTGTACTCCTGCCGAACAGAAACATGTAATTTTGAAAACAATACGCCAGATTGAGAGTGCGTTTCACAGTTCTTGTACATTTCCTTTCAGGACGAGGCTTCTAAGATAGCTGTCTTTGTTAAAAGAAGTCTCCCAGTTACACACTTTTGAAACACCACAAGTCTGCGCTCGGTGTTAAGAGGCGGAGAAACGCAAACATCAGTGAATTGAACAGAATTGATTATCAGCTGCATTTCCAGTATATCCATATTTATTGTGTGTATATTCCAATCACCAGTGTGCATAACCTGCATGCTTTCAGACTTTAAAACCAAACAGTTTTATACACAGACACATCCTGGCTATGAGTGAAACTGGAGCAAAAGACTAAGTACATTTGGCCCTCAGAGTTCATGAAGGCAGATGAAAATGATTTAAGGGGCATGTTTCCTCTTAAGGTTGGACAAGCAGGTCAGAGTGAAGGGTCACATACACAAACTCACACACACACATGGGGTCAGGGGGTGAAGAAGTAGTGCTGCAGAGAAGTAGTGAGTGCCGTGTTTGATGGCTTTTTGCAATTTTCTGGTGTTTAATGTTTAAGAGAATATTAAATTATTGCTGTGTAAATATGTTTGACTCTGTCCATAAACCATGACTGCGTGTATCTCTTCCTGAATGAACCTGTGAATGTGATGTTTTGTGTGTGTGTGTGTGTGTGGGTGTGTGTTGGAGAAATTACTTGCTTCCGTCCGAGAGGGCGAATGTTTGTTGGGATTCTGCTCATGTTCAGCAAACACAGACTTTCTCTCCAGCTCATCAAAGCTATGCTGTGTGTGTGTGTTGTAAGGATTTTGGTGTTAAATCCGAGTGTGGTAAAAATAAAGTGCGTTCAGGAAGACAGAACAATCAACTCACTCCCTCCTTCCATCTCTCCTTCTCTCTCCCCCTCTCTTTTATTCTCTCTCTTTTCTTGTACTCATGTCTCCCTCTTTTCTGCCTTCTCCCTCTCTCTTTGTTCTGTCTCTCCCCCTTCTCTATCTATTAATTCTTTCTCTTTCTCTCCATCTCTCTCTCCCTTTCTGGCTGCCTTCCTTTTTCGCTCTTTTTCTAATGCTCCCTATCTCTTCTTTTCCCCTCCCATCTCTCCTCTTTTCCCAATTTATCTCTCTCCATTTTTGCCTCGTCTCCCTATCTGTCTATCCCTTATTGTTTCCTTTTTTCTCTCCTCTTCCCTCTCAACGTCTCGCTTGCTCTTTACCTCCGCTTCTTTTTCTTTCTTTCTCTCTTAATCTATCCCCCACCTCCCTCCTTTTTTCTCTCTTACTCTCCATCTCTCTCTCTCTCTCTGACTGCCTTTCTGTCTCTCCTTCTCTCCCCTTTCCCCAACTCTCCCTCACTCTCTCTCATTTTTGCATCTATCTATCTATCTATCTATCTATCTATCTATCTATCTATCTATCTATCTATCTATCTATCTATCTATCCTTTTTTCTCTTTCTCCCAGCCTCTCACTCCATCTCTCTCCCCTCCAGACCGTTGATTTTCTCCTCTCTTGTCTATCTGCTGTACATTTAGAAGGTAAATCAGACAGACTGTTTGCTTCTACTTCTAGTACGAAGTTGCTCTTTTCTGCAACCTCACTCATCATATATGACACCAGTAGAAATCCAGTTAGCCAAAGGAGTATGAGAACTTTAGATAAGGTCTTATGAATTTCAGTTCATGTACCCTTGCTGCATGGGGCCTAATAATAAGCGGGTAAGAAGAAGAGCCACAGTCCTATAACCAGTGTGTGTGCGTGCGTGTGTGTGTGTGTTTCCACCCCGAGGGAGACAATCTCTCCCCTGGAAATGAAAAATACTCCAAATGTGTTTTATTGCCGTCACTCCTCGCTCCCCTCAGCACTTGAAGCTAATGCATTTCCATCGAGCGCAGCAATAATTTACCACATATATATATATATATATATATATATATATATATACATATATATATATATATATATATATATATATATATACCTCTTTCCCCGCCCCCCACCCCCCTCTTCTTTTCACGTTTATTTTTTTCCCTCTGAAAAAGAAAGCAGAAATACAATTGAGAAACATTTACAGAAGAGCCATTTAAAGGGTGCACTCCTTTTTGATACTCTTCTGGAAGTCGTGCACAGGATCATCAGGAGTCTTTGGGGCGGGGCCTGTATATCATGTCGTTGCAGGGCTGGGACAGGACTCGAATTCAGACTGGGAGGTAAATGCCACAGTTCAGCAAACCCCAACCTCTAGGCGTATTTTCTCTGCTACCTACTCTTGTTTATTTGCTAGAATGGGATACAGTCCAGCAAATGATAGAATGAAAATATGACATAATCAATGAAGGCCAATCTGCTATAAAATAATGCTGTGTTCATGATTGGATAGCCTATAAGGACCATTCGACCACATGAATTCAAACTGCAGTCTCACAGTAAAAATGAAATATTCAGACGTTGCATATTTATAAGGATTATGTTCTAATCTATTTAAACCTATTTAAAGACATAAGCTAAATAAACTAAACATATAAAAAAGTCCTCATTTTTATTGGAAGGTGTCCATCCCAAACACTAATCCCGAAAATTTAAGTTGCGAACAACTTGTTTTTAAGTTGTTTTATTCTTTCTGATTCATTTTAAATGGCAGTTAAAAAAATATACATTATATATTTTTATTTAGTTAGTTTTTTTTACAGAAGGTATTTTTATTCCTTATGGTCACATAATAATCAGTTATATATATACACATATATCCATCCATCCATTATCTGCCGCTTTATCCCGCTAGTCTGGGTCACGGGAGGGCTGGAGCCAATCCCAGCTCCATCGGCCGAAGGTGGGGTATACCATGGACAGTTCGGCAGTCCATCACATGGCCAACATTCACTCACACACTCACATCTATGGGCAATTTAGAGTGACCGATCAACCTGACTGCATGTCTTTGGACGTGTGAGAGGAAACTGGAGTACCCGGAGGAAACCCACTCAAGCACGGGGAGAACATACACACTCCACATAGAATGGCCCAGACCAGGGATCGAACAGTGCTAACCACTGCAACACCGTGCCGCCTATATATATAATGTTATGTGTGTAGAACTTTTCTAAAATGTTTACTAGTCATGTACAGTACTGCAAGAATGGTAACTACAGTATAGGGTCACTCAAAGCAAAGGGATTTCAGTCTAAAGTCCAAATCAGTTAAACATATAAAGTGTGTTTACTACTTTGCACCAGTTCGGTAGAATGATTCATTTAAAATATTGTATTTTCTTGCTTTTCCAAATTCACCTTGTTTTTTGCAATTTTCACATGATTCATGTTTTAAAACTGCCATGTTGATAACCTACTGTGAAAATAAAACACTCTTAGTACACTGTCTGTTGTGTTAAGTAGCCCCAGATTCATAGCACTGCCCAAAATGTAAACAATCACTAGCTGCTGTATGAGACCTAAAATAAACCTGAATAACCTAAACTCGCCTTAAAGTTGCTGCAATTATAGATTAGCTATAGTGTGTGGAACATATAGTAGGTTTATATGCTAATCCAGTAACCTGCCCAAAATGTTACCTGCCCCACAGCAGTTCTCCCGACTCCCCCCATTACCCATTCTGACGCGGAGTCGTTACGTGAGCGAGTGATGCTTTCAGCTGCTTTGCTGTTTATTGTGGAAGCTCCTGCTGTATTTGTAGAGGATGACAAGGCTGCCCTTCGACTTGAGCAATGAATCAACATGCTGTGTTTGGTTAGCCTGAAGCTTTACCTGTGTTTCTTTTCCACATCTGCATGTCAGTGACGCCTGCTTGTTTTCGGGGACTTCCCTCGTACATGTGTGCGTGTGTATTTGTATGCATGTAAAGTTTCCCTGTCCTCTGTGGGGCATTGTGTTAGCCTGCATTCATTAGCGCGCTACTAGTAATAGTCATGCATATGCATGCGCATGTGTGCCTTAACGAGGACCCAAAACAAAGATAATTACCAACATCAGTGTAATATAACGTTTCAGATTCATTATTACATATGGAGTCCGTTTATGGCGCTGTTTGATTCTTGTACTCCCAATAAAATGCTAGTTAATGCTAGTTGTTCAGGAAAGGTCAGCCAGCTGTAATCAAAGATTACAAGCTTTTTAGAAGGTATGCCCATTTCACTTTGATCTTTAATGCATCTGCACTTAATCTTTATGGTCCACATCAATCACCTCGTCTAGCTGAATATAGGAGAGGAGCATTTTAGGGCGGTTCCATCCATAGTTTTTTTTTACAGAGGATGCGTTTGACCCGCAGATGCACTGGAGGAAAACTGTAAAGAACCACTCACATATGGTACTGGAGATGTAGGTGCGGGTTTATGATGATTGACAAAGCAATAAGCTTTCCTTCTACTTCCTGTGCACATGGCCCGAGCGCTTGTCAGGGGTCCTGTGAAGCCAGCTGAGTGGCTGAGTGGCTATTTCCCCTGGGTGATATACGCTAATGGCAGATATGAGAGCTGCCGGGCCTACCGCCCTGAGGCATGGTTAAACCTGAGGCCTAATACCCCCTGAAGCAACGTGTCCCCAAATAAGAAATATTGACCGCTAGAGCGCCACTGGGAGGGGGGAGGTACTCGGGCAAGCCGTATGAGGGAGAAATATTGAGTTTGTTTCCCCAGATTACCTGTCAGGTTAGTCTGCGGCATCGCGCCGCTCCGCTCCGTGGCATTACATTATGTTCTCACCGAGCACCCATCAAGCACCTGACAAGCCAATCTCTCCCAAAAGAAAACAAACAATAAAAACCCCTGCGCACAAAAAAAAAAAATGCTTTTCTCCGAGCTCCCATTCAACGAGAGCAGCGAACTAAACAACGTGACTAAAGGCCTTTTCCTTGACTCGAGGCCAGCCGTTTGATTTGTCTTTATGGAACTCGTTCTCCATTTTCATAGCAGTTCTCTCACTTGCCTTCATTGCTAGCTTCCGTCGCGAGCGCTAAAGGAACAGCAGGTGTGAAAGAAAAAGTCACTGCGGGCTGCCAATCTTCTGGTAGGCATTTCACAGCCACGTTGCGACTGCTCTTGTTTTTCCTATATGAAATAGTGCCTTTTAAGTTTCTGTGATGACACGCCGCTTGTTTATTGGCTTTTAGCTCGGAAGGACGTCCTCCCTAATTCACCTTGGCTTAAAACAAGCAAATGGATTTTACAAGGACAAACAGTGTAAACAACTATCTATTAACTCCACCAAGCTTCAAACTTTTTAATTAAAACAAACTGTTGGACAAAAGAGAGACAACAAAGCATTATACGCAAATAAGGGAGTAATTAACAAATGACAGAGAGCCTGTGCCAAAGATGCCATAAGACTAATTAGCGTAGCAGGACGTATGGAAGACAACCCACCCACACACAAGAGAGGGGACATTTCACCTAAACACAAGGTGGAGAAACTTTATTCAGATTGACAAATCTGGACAGTTTCTGCAGAAACAGCCACCTCTGAAAGTGTTCTTAACGAACCTAACGAGCTGCATTGTGCTGAATACTGTAGTAGTCTCTTTAATGCTGTAATAAATGTGCTGACTTTCGGGACTTCACCTAATTCAGAGTAATTTTTCATCACTGGGGAAAAAAACATACTTTTAAAGAATTTACACACAATGAAACAAAAACCTTAACAATTAAATAGAATGTTGAAAACACTAAACAGTAATTAGTGTGTCCTCTGTTTGTAACAGTTATCACTCTTTTCAGGAGACTTGCTTTCGATTGCTTGTAAGAAATCGGCAGAGATATTCTTTCACGCCTGCAGAGTTTAGTCTTAGAAGTTGGTTGCATTTTCTGGCTCTTAGGATCCACATAAACCCAAAACATTCAGTGATGTTAAGGTCTGGATTCTGAAATGATCAGTTAACCCTATGGGGTCTAAGGGCATTATCTCGATTTTTGAATATTTTCTTAATTTTGCCTTTAAAGGCACTTGCATGTAACGTAATAGTAGGGCTGGGCGATAAAACGATAACGATAATTATTGCGAAATAGCGTTTCCTCAATAGAACTATAAGACGTAGTCGATAGAAAGTCAAATTAAGTTCCATCTATGTTTTGAGCGACAACACGAACAGCCAATAAGAATGGGAATAGCGCCTCTCCAAACCAATAAGGTGGCTGAACTAGAGTTCCAGCCATTTCATGTTTGGTTGAAGCTCACAGCACAGAGTGTAGACGTAGCGGCAGCTTAACCCACGCGCTAGTAGTTTGGTTACTGCAGGCATCACACTCGAGCAGTGAGAACAAAAAAACTTTCAGTGGGCACGGCCGTATTTGCAATGTATCGACGCACAATGCTAATCGACGTAATTTTGTAATCGATAAAGATAAATATATGTATTGTAGGAGTTTGAGTGAGAACCAAGAGGCAAAGTTTAAAATTAACAAAAAATCTCGAGGAGGGAAACTTTATTTACTACCAAAAACAGAATCACTAAACCAACTGCCCATTAGAGACAGAGTTGACTCACAGCTATGAGTAAACATAAACATTTCCTCAGCCCGAGCTTAAAGGACCAGCAACAGCCTGTTTAACACAGTGTCTGTGTGTGAATACTGTTCATGAGTGCTCAGTAGCCCCTACTATATTATATATATTATTATATTATATACGTGTGTGTGTGTTTAATTTATTTGAAATTGACAGAAAATAAAAAAAGAAAAACAATTTAACAAAAAATTTTAATTTTGATATCTTCACTTCTCACTTAAAGTAAAAAGGAAATAGTGATTTGATTTATATCGTAATATATATATCGATATCGACTGATATAAAAAAAAATATTGTGATAAGATTTCCCAGCCCTACATAATACCTATATATATATATATATATATATATATATATATATATATATATATATATATATATATATATATATACATATATATATATACATATTATACATTTTATACATATAATATATATTTAGAACACTCTCAGCTGTTTCAGTAATGAGGAAAAAAGTGGGTCCTAAACCTGAAAAACTTAAAATTCTGAGAATTACTGAGAACACCAGCTGCTTCTTCTGTCTTTAATAATAGCCCCTGTATTTCTTACTGTCCCCAAATAGGAAATACTCAATGCTGCCAAAATTGGGGGAGGAACACAGACAAACCATATGAGGGAGAAATATCAAGTTTGTTTCCTCAGAATAACAGAACGATTTTATTTTTTCTATTTCCTTTTTTGACATTCTGTAAGCTACACATTTTCTCAGACCCATACTATTAACTTTTCCCACCGTGGCAGGGTGAACAGAAACATCTGTGGATGTTTTCAGATGCAAGTGTGGAGCTTAGTTTTCTCCTCTCTCTTAAAAGATGAAAGCTTGCACTGGTTGTGTCCTGTGCTGTTCATAACCACTGTGGTGGTTGAGCAGAAATGTCTTACTTTCTGCATATAAAACAGCCAAGGTTCACAGAAAGGTGCTACCAAAAAAAACTTCAAAGCTTAAATGAAAAAAAAATTACAAAGATAAACTAAGGATTCTCTGAAATAAAGACTACTCTGACCACACCCTCTAGGCAGCATCACCTGCCCTTATCTCCCGATGACTCATCCTTTCCAGCTACTAGATAAAAAAAAAAAAAAAAGAATATGAAAGACTGCAAACTTAAATTATCTTCTTGGCTTATTTGGCACACACCTACGTTTATCTGATGGTGACAGTGTTGGAAACGTATTTGCACTAATAAACCATCCTCTGAGAAATAAACAATCTGTACTCAATGGCCATTTGACTTAAAATGAAATAAATGAGGGCTGGTCTCTTGCACTGTACTGTACATTATATGGTTCTGGAATCAGAGCCTGAAGCAGCTTTATACTCCAGTTGAAGCACTTTCTAATATTTTAAAATACGGTTATCATAATCTCTAAAATCTAAATTTCATTAGTCCACGGACACCTCTCCTTGCCCTGACCTCTGCCCTTCCCACTAAATTTAATTTCACTCAAACTTTAGGTGCCATTGCACTGTGTAAAAGTGTTGGTTCTGTGTTGTACTAAATTTGGCAGGATGAGTTGATTTCCAGGAACAAGCTTGGACTGCTGTTATCCAGCAGATAATCACTTTGTCAACAGTTGCAGTGAATCAGGGTCATAGAAAGTATGTGGCATGCAGAAACAATGAACAACCGTATCATCATTCAGAGCAAAAAGTGTAGGGAAGCTCACCCCTTCCTGTGCACCATTTAAACAGAGGCTGCTGAGAGCAGAGCACACAAGAATAAATGTCATGTTGGACCAGCTATTCCGATATGAATACCAATGTTATGAGGTTAGGCTCTAACGATAAAAACATCTTGTCAGGTCAAGAATTAGTCTTATTTTAGTTTATTAGGACAATCTTTCCTGATCCTAATGCTTGGACCCCATGCACCGCTCTTTCATTACCTCTTTATAAGGTTCAATTGTGGCTTTTTTTCTTTCTCTTTTTTTTAGAACCCCATGTGGTGCATTATGTTGCTTTGGTACATTGTTGGGTACTTCACTGGTCAAAGTATTCTTTATTTATTTGATATTAAATGGTTCTGAATAGATTCTAGACAGATTTGTTAAACTCAGATGTAGATTAGTAGATTCCTACTAGTCTAATGCTGCATTTGTATTACTATTAATAAAAAAATGATGGTCTGTGCTTCATAGTTGCTGTAATCATGTTTTATTGTGCTTTCTGAATCTTTCATTAGCTATCCGCCCTGAAATGCTCTAACCAGAAGCGATACCTCGATAGACAAGAGGTTAGGATATCGTCCCTGTCCAATGAAAAACAGGTATCTTCAAAATGGCAACTTTACAGGAGAGGCCAAAAACTGTCTTCACTTTCAATGATAGTTAATGGAACCAGATATTTTTCCAAGCTATTTTGAAGGATTTCTAGTGGTCTATTCATCATGAAATTTCAAAAACAGAAATCAACAAAAATAGAGATGATAGAGACATGATGTTCATTGGACAACGACAATATATTTTCAAGGCAGTGCTACTTCTTTAACCTCTCTTGCTGGACTCATAACTCCAAAACTAACTACACAACTGTTTTTACTTCACATTCTGTTGATAATTTTAATAGATTTTTGAATGTATTAAACAATAATCTTACAAATTGCACTTTTATTTATTGCCATTATTTGTGTTTGTTTGTGTGAATGGTGAATTTTATAACATCATTTTAAAATTTGAATAGCATAATTTGTATTGCAGTTGGTCCTCATTGTGTACAAACCGTTATGCAAGCTTGTGTCTACATATACAAAAAAATGTTTATTCTATTGCTATGGCTAAAGCCAAAAGTTGGGAAAAGTCTTAATGGAACATTTCACTTTGAGGAAGAACTTTGCCACTGACCAGGAAAAAAATTCAGTCTGTGGACAAACATTAAATACCCAAACTTCCATTGTTTATCTACCACCACATTATAACACAGTTACAGGGTTAAGGTAATATTAGAACCAGGTTTAGGTTTTGGATTAGGATTACATTTTGATTCAGGGTTGAAGTAAGACTTCCCCGTTTCTCTCAGCCTTTTGGTAGAGCACATTTTGAGTCACTATATCTTAATGAGGTTTGTGGATTGGGGATTTTGGTGGAGGTTTGAAGATAAGCTGATTTTATTCATATTATAGTTATAAAAAAGAGGTTTTTATGAATTGTGTAACTTTATGCAACAAACATAAATTATATAGCCGCAAGTGGTAATGACCATGTCCAAGCACGATCAGCCCTATCAAGCCTTAAGCAGTTTGGGCATATTAGGCATAACAAGGCCTAATGCAGTTTGGGCCTTACTTACATAGAAACTATGAAAAATGTAAGCAAGTCAAAATTCATCAAAATGCCTTTATGTGCCATTATTGTTAAGGAGTGGTGTTTAAATATGATTTCATATTTACATTACATTTCATATTTATGTATTGTTTTAATTTATTCATTTGACTCAGGTTTCATGTTGATCGCATTAATGTTACTATACATCTGCTTCCGCTGACTTACTGCACTAGCTCCACAACTCTGGTGGGACTTGAACCCACAATCTCTGAACTAGGGGGCCAGTGCCTTATCTATTAGGCAGTAACTAGGGTGCTAAAGTTTCGCCGCCCGGTGGAGGGGAGGAACGTACTGATATATGGAGATAGAGAACATTAAATAAGTGCTCTGTGGGAATTCCCTGATCTGAAGACTCCACGCGACAGACAAAATCTTGAGCTGCTTCCTGTTACCGTGACCCTGCATAAACCCCCTCCCTACAAACACCGGACGCCATACAGGCATTGTTTAATCGTGCTAAATCTGGTTGGTGTTGAAATGTTGGAAGGTTTTTATTAAAGTCGCTGAGACGAACTAAAACTTTTATCAAATAAACAGAAAAACGAAGCTCTGTTGAACTTGAAAGGTTAGCCTGACTCTCTCAGTGACCTCTTAAAGCAACGCTGCCTGACCAAGATAGCAAAAAGTATTAGGCCAAGCTCTGGGCAGAGTTTACCATAATATCCGGTCCGGGTTTGTGAATGGGATCTGGACCAGTGTCTAGATGTACAGCGGGTCAATACAGACACAGATGTGAATTCTGGGTTCAGCACCAGGCCATATTTTAATGATTTCTGTGTTTGTCCGGTTCAAATACGGGACAGATTCGTTTACCACTATCCTCCTCCGGGTCACCACCGGCACAGCTCTAGTCCAGCTTCAGCTTTTCACTGTAATTTCTCAGTGAATTTTAACTACTAGTAATATGATAAAAATAAATATTAGAAAAAAGCAACTAACAAACAAACATTGAGCTTGCTTTCTTTTCTGTTTCATCCTAATGAAGTGAACAAACTACCAACTACATTTTAAAATATTACAGCTGCAAGCAGCCATGAGCGGGTCCAGGCACAATCACCCTAATAAGGCCTTAAGCAGTTTGGGCCAATTAGGCATAACAAGGCCTAATGCAGTGTAAGTAAGTCAAAATGGCATTATTGTTGAGGAGTGGTGTTTAAACATGATACATGGTTACATTTCATATGTACTGATTTACTGAACTTTGTAGAACACGCTGAATATTGTAAACATAGATGTTAAATATACATGACTGATGGTAAAATCTCTGACATATTTGTATTTGTACAGTGTCTGGTTGTCAGAATTGAACCCTTTGATGTGGAGGCCATAATGAGGCCCAATGCATCCATAATGGGCCATTTTGGCATACAAATGAAGGAGAGTGATTATTATATTCAGTGTCTTGTGAATTTTCTGCAATTTTTTTTTAGAATTTATGGGCATAAACACTCAGACTAGTTCCCAAACATAGGTTTAGCATATTATGCAAATGAGCAAAAATCTAAGTATGCAGAGCTAAAAGTTCCAAACGACAAAGTGATTTGTCTCGAGCCATTGTATCAGGAAAAAATAGATTTTGTTTGTAAAACAAACCTTCTTCAGGACAAAACATGTTTTGTTGCGTCATAGCGCCACCACCAGGCCAAGGAGTGTCATTTTTCTTTTCATTTCACACCTGCTGTACCTTGTGGCCAAGTTTGGTGTTTCTGGGTCTTATGGTTTTTGCTCCACATTGCATTTAAGCTGAAGAAGAAGAAGAAGAAGAAGAAGAAGAAGAAGAAGGGAAAAACGACAACAGACAATTACAATACGGTCCCTGCATTATGTGCTTGGCCCCCTAATTTTTTTTTTTTTTTCCAAAAAACATGCATCACCAAATGGTTTAATAGTTTCTTTATGTTAAAGGTGTCTATGCTAAGCTAATGTAATTAGAATTATTAGAAATATTATTGCCCCAAACAAATAAACAACACAAAAACTAAACTTTCCATTACTTTCCATTTTCTTGGGCTTAAAGTCTTAACAACAAAAATAAGCATCTGCAAAGCTTGTACAGTGGACCATTTAGGTGTTACCATAATTTGCAACAGTAGAAATGTGTAAATCATATTAACTCCTTAGTATTCATGGATGTGTGATCCATAATGAGTTTTATTACTTCTATAACTCGTTATTTTCCATGCATTTCCTGTTAGAATGTAAACAGCCATAACGTTTAAGACTTTAAGATCGTGCCACAATGTTGCCCCTTTAATGTCCTGATCTTGCAAACCCATAAAGAACTTCTGCTCTACCTCCCCTTCCACTGTAGACACGTCAGATATCTGAGATATATTATCTCAGGTACTTAATCCATAACAAGAGAAGGATGAGAAGCGGGAGTGACTCTATTCATCATCTCGGAAAGACTCAATCAATATGTCAGGCTTAAGGTACACACAAAAGCTCAGCTTTCACACTCGTGAGCTTTGGTGCTGACTTAAGTTTAGTAGGAAAAGAAGGCATGGTGTCCTTTGGAGGCCGGGAAGCAGAAGGGGTATGAGAAGACAGAAAAGAAAGGAAAATGAAGAGAGAGAGAGTGAGCTGGATGAAGAGCAGAGAAATAATGAGAAAGTAAGAAGGCTCAGCAGACAGACTGTAGTACAATAATGATCTGAAAGCCAGCTAACTTCAGCGTCCGGAGCCAATAAAGACATGAGCCATTTCAGGAAATCTCCCAGGATCCCACACACCTGAGGTTGCTCTGGTAAGATCTCCATGGCAACGCTTTCTACCAACAAGGTAAAAAAGTTCTAGCAGTGTGAAGAGGCTGCAGAACTGAGAAGAAAGAATTATAAAGAAAGAATGTATAAACCAGGACAAATGACCACAACGTTATTAGCATATCTGGGACGAGGGGAGAAGGTTGTACACCTTGTTTCACCAGTTAGCTAGTGTCTAAGATATCACTATTGTACACACCCAAAACAGTATATCAATCAATCAATCAATCAACCTTTATTTTCACTCGGGAGACCCTCATTTACAATGTCGCCGAGCATTACAATTGCTAAACAAAAGAGGGATTGAAAATAAATTAAAATAATTTTAAATATATATAAAATAAATTTTAATGAGTACTTAAAATGTATAAGAAACAATAAGAACAGAGACAAAATTAGGTAAGATGAATCATAAAAGAAAAACAAATAAAAACTGAATAAAAAATAAAATCAGTTAGAAGACAAAAGGAAACATAAAAGTCAGTAAAAGTAGATATAAATATTATATATAGTATATATAGGATGCAGCGTGGATAAACAGTTCTACAAACAACTTTCGATATAAAGCTGTTACATTTTGTTCTACACAAAAGTTCTTTATACTTAATGTAATTTATAACAAAAGGTTATTCACATTCATAACAATATTTTTATTAAGCAAACCCCTCTGAGAATTTGATGATGGCCATTTTGAAATCTGCCCCCAATAGTGTGTGTTCAAACACATCAGCTTATAGAAGCAAAGCTTTCTGTGCGCTACCATGTTTTCTATCACTAAAGAAAAGATGCACAAGACCTCCTTTATTGTTGGATGTTCTTTGATTTGTGACCAGTTTAGATAGATTGCTTATATTATTCTTGCCCGACGAATTTGTACATACTAGAGAGTTTCTTACATCCTACTTCTGTATATTGTTGCATATATTTGTATGTATTTCTGGTTATTTAATATATTTAGCTATGTATTTTAGGGCTACCCTGCTGTGCCCTGCCACAAGCATTTTAATGCGTGAATGTCCTGACATGTGCAAATAAAAAATAAACTTAAGCTTGAGCTTAAGTTTGTATAGAAGTAGATATTTCAGCCAGTAAAAATCACTGTTTATTGGACTTATATATATTGGGCCCACTGATTCCCCAAGAGTGTATAGTATATTTCATATATCAGCATTATGTAATCACTGACTAACTACACTACAAAGCTGTCATGTATGCTGACTTGTCAAATTTGATGAAGTTACACTATCAAATAAAATAAAAATATCTGTTTACTTCAGTACTGTGGGCCAGTTTTAAACATTTGAAACAACACACAGAGAAAATAAATAAATCTGTATACCACTAATACACCAAAGTTGGTAAGGTATGGCTCAAACAATCACAAGTCTTAGAAGCTGAGACAACAAGACAAAACATTTCCCAATCAAAGACAGTTGTCGGCGAGTTCCTGCATCAAATTCAGCCTTTGTTTCTGATGCACCCTCAGCAAAGCTTCATTAGGCTGTGTGTGTGCAGCTCCACCTCCAAGTAGCAGCCGATGAACTAAGGCTGGAGGATTTGTGGATTATGAATAATACAGAGCAGCCGGAGTCACATTTCCCCCGACACAGCCTAGCCTTTGAGTATCACACCCATTTGCACTATAAAGTGAGCAAAAGGAACACTTGTTATTGAGATCAGGTTGACATTGTATGTGTGTGTGTATGTGTGTGAGAGAGTGGGAGAAAGAAATAGAAAAAGAAAAGAGAGAGAAAGAAAAAAGGGACTTGGATCTAGGGGGTCCGTACCTGAGTGCAATGCATTATATTGTCCTTCATATGCTCCACTGACACAGCTGGAGTTTAACATCTACATAAAATAAAAAGGAAAATCCTGCTTAAAGGCAGAAAGATAAGAGTTGTGCATGCGTGTGCTTAAATTGAGTGTGAGTATGTGTCTGAGTGTGTGTGTTTCCTGAGGCCACACACTCTTCGGAAGCAGCAGGTTGGCTGTGCGCGACTGAGAGAAAGGCCCAGCATGGGAAAAAGGCTCTTGTACACCTTCAGAGAGCACACTAACTACATTTACATGCACACCAATAGTTTGATATGAGTCTGACTGAAACGGCTGGTCTGACTGAGATATGATCATGTATTCAGCACAGTTTGACTGTAAAGACTTAGCTGACCCACATTTGCACAGTTAAACTGTTGAGCCCAGGCTGATATTGACTGGACCATTTAAGTGAGATTTGGACATGTAAATCGTGCCCACTTCACTTACTCTTTTTACTTTTTGGACAAAAGAACCAGTTTAGGTTCCCTAAATAACCATTGAGTGGATGTTTCTTTAAAGCACATTGTTGTGCAAATGAGTTTAAAGAACCTCCACATAATATTCTACTCTGATGAAATGATTAGGAAAACATATAAGAACCCTAATAGTCTTCCACCAGCATCACACGCAGCACTTCTGTGGCCTCCTCAAGACCTATGAACTAATGAGAGCACACCAATGATGCTTAGTTAGTGTCAAATGCAGTCTGGTGAACAAGACACAGCACATAGTTATGCTGCTATGATTGTCTAATCTGACACAGTGAACACAGAGAGAATATCATGTAGTCTGATCCCCTCATTAGAAAATATGTAAATGTGTCTTAGTCTGTTCCTTCCCTCAGTGGAGCTGACTGCCAGACTGGGTAACTGGGACAGTGAAGAGGATTCTCACTGGGTTGGTAAAGTTTTGGGCTGATAACTGTGGGTTAGCAATGTATAAACTCAGACATACTAACCCTGAAATATTGGGACCAAGTCTGTATTTAGAGTAACTGAAGTTGGTGCACCCCTCCTCAAATAATGCCCACAACATGGTTTACGCCTGATGTTCAGTCGCCGACTGTTACCTCTGCTTGGAGGCAAATCGGCGATCACTCTGTGCTCGCTCAGTCGTGTAGTGTGAACTGGAGAAAGACGCTCGCGAGCCGTCGCCAAGTGGTCGCCAACTAATCGCAGATGCCCGTCAAACCTCTAGCATGTTTAATATATAGGCAACAGCAGCATCTAGCTACTGCCAATGGGATCACATAGAGAGAGAACCATGTCACCGTTGACACAATCTATCTGCGGCTGCGGGTGACGTGACAGTTGAGGAGGAGTACACAAACAGTAAACAATGGCTGCAAGAGGTTCACACTCTAGAAATTGAGGAACATTTGATAGAGCTTTGGTAGGAGCACAATCAACGTAGTAACAACGTGTATTGCTTGTTTGTTGATGTATATTTTAGAAATAACGTATGTTGTACGTGGTATCGCTAGTTCTCACATATGTTTAGTCCTCATGAAAGTTTAGTTCTTGTGACAACATGTTTTTGGACAGCAGCCAGATGAAAAACGTATAATTCGTGACCACGTGTCAGTCATGTAGTGTGAAAGCAGGAACAACTGAAAGACTTGTGATTACAGCACAACCAGTTATGTAGGGTGAACGGCGCAGAGAGCTGATCACTCAAAAAGTAGTGTATTGTGAACCAGGCGTAATATAACCCCAGTCTGCATTTTGTAATTGGTCAGTGAATGAGTCATGTAGAGTGGATAGAGATTAACATAGGGAGTGTTCTACAGAGGGCATCACTTCTTGCATTGCTTGCCAAATGTATTTGATCATTTCTGTATGTGACTTTTATAAAAATGGACAGCAGTCGCAAAAAAACAAGATGACACCAAGAAGACAAGAAAAAAGTGGGATGCAGTGAAATGTTCCAAACCAGTGTAAAAATAGGAGGAGGTAGGCACTGAGACATTCTGACAGAAATCTAATTACCACTCCGTTATAGCATTTCAACTGTCATGATAATGTCACGTTTCACTAATCTCTGCCAAGTTAGTGCTAAGTTATTATTTATTTCATCATATATACATTATTTATTTCTCAAAATGATCTTAATCTTCAAATTGGTAACAAACTATCTAGTACAACATTAATTCTGATCAGGGTCAGGACTAGGATCAGGTTTAGATTTGGGACCAGGGAAAAGATTAGATTTTGGGTGGAGATTAATTGTAGGGTTAGGGTCAGCTTTAGATTTGGGACCAGGGAAAAGATTAGATTTTGGGTGGAGATTAATTGTAGGGTTAGGGTCAGCTTTAGATTTGGGACCAGGGAAAAGATTAGATTTTGGGTGGAGGTTAATGTTAAGGTTAGACTTATGTTTAAATTTGGAACCAGGGTAAGGATTAGATTTTGGGTTGAGGATAAGGGTAGGGTAAGGATCAGGTTTAGATTTGGGACCAGGGAAAGGATTAGACCATAAAATGCTACTAGCAATGTTCAGAAGTGAAAGAAAGTGAAGAAAGATGAAAATTAGCAGTTGGGGTGGACTGGTCTGCATCCACTGGTCTAAATCCTGCAACTCCTGGTATGAAAATGAGGTTATAGTCTCTGGATCACATCTAAGTCCTTCCAAGATTACTGAGGCACAGACCGCCGGACTGTTCTGATGGTGACAGCAGTGCAGTCAACAGAGTGGACTCAGAAACACAGAGAGTCTGACCGCTCGGCTTTGCCAGGAAATGGAAATTGTAAATCCAAGTCACTGCATAATGGCCATATGTTTGCTTTGGATTAGAAACCCTACCAGTTGTTAGTCAAGCCCCCCTCTGACTTTGTGTGTGTGTGTGTGTTTGGACCATAGTGGTGGGTCTATGCAAAGAGTGTGTCTGGCTCCAGTTGTACTCTAAGCCATGTATCATCTCTGCCATCCATCTTTGTGAGTGTTTTCACTCTGTCTCTCTCTCACACACACTCCAGCCCATCTCAGCTCTAGGGGTCCATTAAGAGCCAGTGATTTAGAGGTGTCTGGCTATGTTTACATTCTCTTCTCCTGGCTGAGTGGAATTCGAACACACACACAGTCCGAACCACTGCAGATGCTCTGGAGACATTCGTTCTGCCTCTGACAACCCATATACCATAAATAGACTGCACTGACTTCACTTCATCTTCAGTCATCCTAAGGTTAGTCTAAACACGACCTATCAGTATATATAAACAATAAATAATCTCAAACCTTCAGACACACAAATCACTGTTATGTTTAATAAGGTAAGGAGGAGTGCAAACAGCGTCTTATTGGCAAGGCTTATTTGATCAGAACCGTAGTGGAGTTGTTTTACTGAGCCAGGAATTGGAACAGTGTTAATACTGTGGTGTTTTCATTTTAACTAGGTTTGCACACAGGGATTGGCTTTGAACATGTGATCGCTTTTTTAGCTCATAAGAACACATGTTCAACCCAAGGAGCCCCTGAATAAAATATGAAGTCCTGTTTTGCATCTTTCATCTTTTAAAATCTGTTGCTGGGAGCAGGAGTCGCACCAGACTCCCTCACGGCCATGTCATCACATCAATCGGCCATGATCGCAACAAATCCTCTGCATATGGAATATGACCAAATTTGGGAATGTGGGGCCCAAATCCAGTTAACAAACCACCAATACAAGGTCTAGGTTTACAGTCCTCTCATTCTTACTCCAATGTATTTCACTGCTGAGTAGTCTAAACAAAAAAAAAAATAAAAAAAATGCACTGCCCTGAAACGAAGCTGTTCGAGAACTTGGGATATAACCACGTCCTAATCTCCACTTTCACACACAAACAGAGACGCTTTGGGTCTAAATAAGCGGCGGAGGCCCCGGGCTCTCTGTCTCATAATTACAGCAAGCTTGTGTAACGCAGCACTGCTGGGAACGGATCATGTTAATTATTATATCAAACACTAATTATCATCCTAATACCTACAGTACCCATACACTGGCATACAAGGTGAACATAAACACCAAAAAAATGAGCTTTTCTGTTTTGTGGCGGAAGGCGGGAGGAGGTTGGGTAATTGAGTTGAGCCGCCTAAATCCACGCCGAGATGGATTAGTCTCGCTCTGGACATAGAGAGTTTCTGAAATCCCCCCAAAACTCTGAAAACAAGCGACAACGAGGTCCTCCGATTTGGGACAATGAGGTCGAGCAGTGCTCGTCTTTCGTTTGAAAGAGTCTTTAAAAGGGGCAAAGAAAAGTGAGTTCCTACGCGGCTGTCATTCCGCCGTGCCCTCTCCGTCTTTCCACGCTTCATCAGTTTTGGGAGAAGGCCCATTTATTCCGCTCCTCAAATCACTCACTCATCTGGTAACCATGGTTTCAGAAGAGCATCCCGCGTTTAAGGCCAGAGATAGTCCGTCAGTATTATGATGACCTGTCAGAAGGAGAATATGGGAGCGTATATCTCAAATTGAAATAATAATAATGCCTGTCAATCATCATCAGCCTCCTGATGAGCGTCAGCGCTTCCTGCTTTTTTCGGTTTCCCACAGTGCTTCAGGGCTGCACCACTTCCTCCGCTTCCTTCCTGTACAAACTTGGGCTGAATATGCGAGCGGCTCATCAAACATTCTCTGATTACTTTGTGTATATGACCCAATCAGCCCGGATAGCTGCCATATTAAATCACTCTACAGGCAGAGTGCTCCTTGACATTTGAGAGCAGTGGTGCCAGTATCTGACATTACTGTCTGTTTTCATAGTTTAAAGGCTGCTCAGACATAAAGACGAGCGCATTGCTTTCTTTTATTTATTTAACTTTTCTCAATGCTCAAGGGTCATCCTTGGCGTGTACGGCTTTAAACGCTCCTTGTTAAATTTGAATTGAGTTGAATTATTTCTTACTCTAGCTTTAGCAGCTTTACTAGACTAATATCTGTGTTGGCAAAATTAGTTTACAGTCTTCTTTTACAGAAAGAAAAGACACCTTTCACACTGTTATTTATGTCTTTGAAATGAACTGTGGTAATTGCTGGCCTGAAGCTGCCATACCAAATGCAAGCCAAATGTAAATATCATTTTCTATATAACTAAAGTTGTGTGCAGAAGTGTGATCACCTTTCATTTGTTTATTTTCACTTTTTAGGATCAGAGGAAAAAAAATAGAACACATTGCATTAACAACAAAATATACTAAATATAGTGTTTTTTTCAGTATTTAGTGTGTCCACAGTTTTCCTTTATTGCAGCTTCCTTTGGTTCTGCGAGACTAGCTGCAGGGGTATTTTTCCAAGTTCAGTCTTAAAAGTTCTAAGCAGTCCCAAACACTTTCAACAAAGTTGAAGTCTGGGCTCTGGGGTGGCCAATGAGAATGCCTGAAGAGTTGTTATTTATTATATATCCTTTATACATCCTTTTGGACCCATAGTTCGGAGATGTCTTCTCACAGCAGGAGTATAGACAGAAACACTAGTGGATGTTTTCAGACCTGAAGTAGAGTTCAGTGTTCTCCTCCCTTTCTGAAAGCCTTAAGTGCTGTTTATCTGATGGAGATGGAGAGAGTGGTACACCAGATCTTGCATGTTTTTTTTAGGAACTCCATATTTTTTAATAACGTTTTGAATTCCAGTTTTGGAAACTTGAGTTTGTATTATTTTACTTTGACTCCTACCTTATGCATGTGGATTTTCTTATCTCTGACTGGTGCTATATAATTATTTCAGCACTTTAAATAGTTTTCTTATGTCTACACAGAAGGTGATATGATTTGGGTTGGGGGGAACAAATGCTCAGATGTGGTTTTACATACCCATTTACACCCTATTAGTTGACTCTAGAATTAAATAGACTGTTTTCCTCTCTCTAGAATAATTCGATGAACTGCTCTAATTGGCTGGTTTACAGTCAGACACTACAGTGGCTCACATAGAAGTAATATGTCAAAAATAAAATAAAACATTGTGTGAATAAGAAATACAAATAATAAATAATAAATATTTACTTAAATATGATACTTGAGGTTTACTAGAAGCTAATGTAACCTATACTAGCTACACAACAATAACACAAAGTAAATTAAAGTTGTTACTCACTATGAAGCTTTTAATTAAAGACGATCTGCCTTCAACTGTTACAAATGGGTAAAATCACACAGCATGGCTGCTACTTACAGGTTGTGATTGGTTTTGTGATGCTTATAAAGGTGTATCTGCTCCTCTCTTCAGTCTAATCTGAGCTGAGCTAAGTCTGCTCGATATTGTCCAAGGTTTGGTGCCTGCAGCATTTAAGGTGGACTGGAACATTTGATTAAGAAGCTGGTAAATAAGAAATACTTCCGCCTCTTTTAAAGGTGAACCCAGACCATGTCCACATGTCCGACATTGTCCTCATAGCCTTGAATGGTAGATTTCTGCCATTAGTCCGCCATTTTTATTGCTGTTGCTCTGTTGTCATATGTACATTTTGGGGAGGCAAATATTAAAAAGTGAAGACTGTACATAAATAGTTTAGAGGTTTAGAATCAGTCAGTTTTTTAAAATAACAATGTATAGTAATATAACACAAGATATGATATAAAATGTACTATATAATATAATATGTATTTGAAAAAGTGGACAGCAGTGTTTGAGGTATGTCACATCCATGTACCAAGCTCATTCATGCCAATGTAAATATGTTCTTCTATTTTATGGCACCTTAAATGGCTATTTAATTTGCTAGAAAATAAATAGTATTGTATGTATTAGCTTGTGTAATTTTAACACATTAAGCATTGATGCACAAGACACAAGCTCAGTAGGTTTGTTGGAGGTAATCCATAATCATCACAGACAGAAGTCAGAACACAGGCAAGCGGGCATAAATTAGTCTAATTAATAATGATGACAAAGAGAGAACATACAAGCAAGGGTCAAAACATGAGAGAGGACAAAACAGACATGCAGCTAATTAGCAGCACGTGAACTGAATGTTTAGTACATTGACAATACAGCTAGACTGCTAAGGGTTAAATGACTTCTCAGTTTCTCTTCTGTGTGTAGCAGGTCTCTGTTCTGGCATATGACAGTGGAACCGGTCTCAGAGTGTAAAGGCTAACACATGCCTCCTCCCATGTAGCCTAATGCGCCTGCAGCCCGGTGACGATGCCACGCAGCATTGTAGAGCGTCTCAGTGTGCCCTGAGGAAAGCTCAGCTGTGCCACATGGCCCCACAGAGAACACGCTGGCTGGTATATTGTAGAATGACACAGAGGAAAAATAGAGGCACTGCATGTCTTCAAAAGAATGAAAGACCCGAACATCTGCCCTACAGAGCTCTGCACTGCTAGGAAGTGCTTTTAGAAAATGTGTACAAGGAAATGAATATATGTGTTTAAGGGCCTGTATTTTGTATTCTGGATGTTAAGTCCACTAATAACATTTTGTGGCTTTAAGTACAAAAAAAATTCAGATTTAATGTTGCTTTTTTTGAGTAACTTAAAATATTATAAGAGTAAAATACTTCTATTCTGACTGGATGACCCATACCCAAATGAAATGAGGCACATCATATTCAAAACGCAGTCCATACCGATATGTACAGAAAGCACTGTTAAAGGGAAATAAATTTAATCATTTAAAATGTAAGCCTAGTCATTTAGAGGAGTTTATAAGAAATTCTTCATTCTAGAGAGTGAGAATTGTTTGTATCTACAAAAATCTACATCCATATTAAAGAAAGTTTTTACATGAATGTGTATAAAACCATAGTCCAATGGCAGAAACATTGTTTCAATATAAGATTCTGGCCTAAAATGCCTTTTAGACAGTCTGTGTAAGGTGCAGAGCACACTCAAAAGACACACTGTAAAAACTGCAGCTTCCTATCTTTAAAGAAAATACTTGGGTTGGCTTAAATGGTTGACTGCATTGAACAGAATAATAATAAAAATAATAAAAAATAATAATCACCAACACTGTTTTTTAAAATATTTTTCATTGTCATTTTTCTTTTCCTCAAACAGACACAACAGTACAACACCTACCTACATCACCCCCTTCAATACCGCATCACATAATTAAACTAAACTAGAAATGAATACTAATAATACATAAGTTAAAAAGTAAATAATAAACAATAATAAAAATAAAATAAATAAAAAATAAAATAAAATAAATAAATAAATAAATAATAATAATAATAATAATAATAATAATAATAATAAAATACAACAATACATACAAACTTACAAAACACCACTTCCACAATGTCCATAGTTCACAGATTCTTATTAAATGAAATTTGTAGTTTTATTAATCATTATAATCATGTATGGTTCCCAAAGATTAATAAACTCTCCTTGTTTGCCCCTAACAATATATGTTAGTCGCTCTAGTCCAATTGAATTTGAGAGTTCCCTTATCCACATTTTCAATATCACCAACACCGTAAAGAGATCTGAAGCAGTGAGGTGTAGAGTGAACCATCTTTCAGCAAACATTTTAAAATTATGTTCACCAAGTAAAAGTGTGTTTGTGTGTCAGTGTGAACAGCAAAAACACACTGAATCTGACGTTCTTAGTTCCGATTTGAGACACTTTCACATGTGGTACTGAAATATAGAAATGTGACAGAATTTGTGTGAATTTGTTTGGCAATCCAACTCAACAATTTTGTGTAGCAGAGACGTAGCCAAAATGAGCTTACAGCTGGTACTGAATTGGGTAGAAACGGGAAAAAAATTGGTGGAATTTAAGCTGAAAGTTCAAACAGAAATCCTCAGAATGAAAAAGTTTGCTTCATGCACTTCCTTAAGACGTCAGCATTTTCAGCATTAAGTCAGTCAGCGTTTAATGCCCTTCCCCACATTTTCCACTCCAGTTGCTACAGAATGTATGCAGTAGCAACACAAATTATGATTTCAGCATGAATAGACAGCAGAACATCTGTAGACAAATGAGAGTGCGCATGGCTGTGACATCACAACAATGCTGAATTCAATATAGGCCTATTTCTTATTTATAAACTGCATACTGAAGAGTGAATGGTATGTTTTATTAAAACGCTACCGGTGTTTACGTAGTAGCTCAAAACTTTTATTTAAAAAAACAAGCAAAACCCTTGAAATTCTTTGCGAAAGATTTCTGCTCCCATCGTTGAGGTTCTGTTGACCTGAAAAAGGGGGGGTTATTTTCCAGCCTTTAATCTGGGTTTTATGAGACATTTATGGGCCAGTACACGGGAGAACCATGGAAACTTCTCACATGCTTGTGTACCATGAAGGGCTTGAAAAACGAAAGGGAGAGCAGTTGCTCTGGCGTAATGAATAAATTATAATCCACTGAAGAGGGAAAAATAATACTTCCACTTCACAGCATGATCGCACATCACTTAATGCTCTTGTGTGATGGCAGCACTTTTCGAGCTATAATCTGGCCTATACACTTTACATAAGCATCTTAACATGCTAGCTTTGATAGCGCGCTGCACTTCACGTCGTTTGTAACATGTGTGTTTACGGGCGAGCCGCCGAGTCCTCCCCTCACAGTTGTGTGTGCGTGTTTATACTCGGAGCATGTCCTGGTCCAAAGTGGCCGGGGCTTGCCCTGTAACCCAGCCTGAGGGAGGCGGTGTGTGAGGCAGAGAGAGCACGGCTCTTTCCCCTGCCTTCCGGTGCTCTCTCGCCCATGCATTAAACATCAGCTGCCACTCAAACTTTAACTGCAGGTTCACAGTGTAATTGCTTCCTATTTTAGTGAGGCCGATGCCAACTGCATAGCAATGAGACAACAGCTGCAGACACATACACACATATGCATGCGTGTAGACACATACACACACACACACAATGTTAGTGCACTCTTATAAGTGTATCTCTCTCGCTCTCTCTCTCTCGCTCGCTTACTCATGCACATACAACTTGCAATTAGAGCCCGCTTTCATTAAATTGGATTAATGTAATGCATCTGCTGCTCTCTGAGAGGTGATGTTGCTGTCAGGCATGCAGATGGACACATAAGCAATGAAGCTTCGTTTTAACCAACCGGGTCTCGATCTTTCCCGCCAGTATCAGCAAAAACAAGAACAGGTATCTGCTAAGACAAATAGTCAGCTTTATATGGAGCACTCTACCGAAATGGTTCAAAATCAGAGTTTCAATTGATTTGGACTTTAATCGTTTTGGTTTGAGTAAAGCTATATCTTAGGTATGTTGATTTTCTAAAAAAACTATAATGGAACTTTTTAATTTGTCACTACCAATTCAATAATAACACCTCTGAAGTTTTACCAGTGTTCTGGTAGTGACTGTTCTGGTAGTGACAATTTTAGGGAATTTTTATCAGAACCCAGAAATGCTTACCAGTATATGACTAGCAAACACAACGCTTTGTACATCTGTACACACATAAAATCTTTTTTTTAAAACACAATACAAAAATGTGACACACTGATTTTTTTGTTGACTTGAATGTAGTCTATATGATGTCTGTGGCTACTTAATAATACAATGTAGTGACTATAATCAACCTCCTAAAACTCTTAAGGTGCATCCTAGTCGCCCTCGTAGTAACCTGTAAACTGTACTGCACGGGGTATCCTGACATCATAAGTGAATGAAAATGGAGGCAAACTTTAAACTACATGAGTTGCAAGTTTTCCCATCAGTCATTGTATGTCCCTTAAAGATGTGTGTTTGATTATGATGCTGTAGGGCACTCAGAATGAAGGTGTTAATCAACTGCAGTTCACTTAACTGACATCACAAGCTCAGATGTGTAGGGAACATAGTGGTTCTTGCTAGAGAGCCCATTAAATGGAAGGTAGTTTTTGTGTAATTTGCACAATGGTTTGGAACAAACATGTCAGAATAGAAAGTACATCTTAATCAATATATAGTTGAGATCACTTGTCATTTTATTCACAGGTTAAAGTTTTCAGAAACAAAAATTTAAGGACATGGCAGAAAATATGTTTTTAAATATGAGCTTTGATTTTCTGTTTAGTGGTAATTGTCACAAAAACATAGCTCGTATTTAAAAACATATTTTCTGCCATGTCCTTACATTTTTTTCAAAAATGAAACACTGTTGATGTCAGTTTTTCATAGGATCACTGTCAGTACTGTACAGATTTCACATGCTAAGACATCAGTGACCCCAAAGTTTTGATCAGTAGTATCTACATAATGAATCAAATTGATAATAAGCCATTGGTATTCACAAGATGGCGCCCACCGTGGCAGACGTCTTTGTGTGTTCCTCCGGAAGCCAACGTTATTTATTATTTATTTTGTCTTTAGTATTTATTTTAAATGTACAGTATACATCCGGAACATTTAGCTACAGTAGAGAGGCACTCCTGGAGATTGGTAAAGTTCGACATGAACTTACCTTTAGCCTTTCTGACTTCAGCTTTCTGTTACGCTCGCACTCGCACTTCACCAGCTCCGCGCAAGGCCCAGCAGCACCGGCCTCGGTGAGCGGCGCAGCCGACAAACAGAGCGGCCAAGACGGAAGCGGGGTAAGAGAGGTGGGCTACATGCTAGGCTAAAGGCGAGAGCTACGCGGCCACCGCTACCTAGCCTGTTGCTAGCTAATGTTCGCTCCCTCGAAAACAAGCTGGATGAGCTGAGAACCAGAATAACAGCTCAGTGTGAGATCAGAGAGTGTTGTGCTCTGGTCTTCACAGAAACCTGGCTTTCTGGCAACACGCCAGAATCAGCGATCCAGCTAGACACTCACTCCGTTCACCGTGGCGACCACACGGCAGCGTCGGGGAAGAACAAAGGCGGCGGGTGTCTGTGTTTACGTAAACAACGCGTGGTGTTCAGACGTAAAGACAGTTGAAAAACTTTGTCTAGCGGACTTAGAACTGCTGATGGTGAAGTGCAGACCCCACTATCTGCCGAGAGAGTTTAGCGGTGTGTTTATTCTGGCTGTTTACATTCCGCCTCGCGCAAACTCCGCTGCGGCTGCTGCATGACGTCATCAGTAAACAAGAGACCGCGCACCCGGAGTCCGTGTTTATTGTTGCCAGCGACTTTAATCATTGCAACCTGAGGACTGTCCTCCCCAAGTACCATCAGCACGTGAGCTTCCCGACGAGGGAGAACAACTTACTTGACCAAGTCTACAGCAACGTGAGGGGGGCCTACAGAGCTGTGCCTCGGCCACACTTCGGACAGTCCGATCACATCTCCGTCTTCCTCTACCCAGCATACAGACAACTCCTCAAGCGGTCACTTCCAGTGAGTAAAACTGTTAAAGTGTGGAATGAAGAAACTGATTCAGTGCTTCAGGACTGCTTTGACAGTACAAACTGGGATGTGTTTAGAACTGCTGCTGTGAGAGAGGATGGTTCTGTTGATCTAGAGGACTATGCTTCTGGGGTAACTGGTTACATCAGCAGCTGCATTGAAACCATTGTCCCTTCAAAGCGCTGCATAAAGTACCCCAACCAAAAACCATGGATAAATGGTGAAGTTCGGTCCATGCTACGTGCTCGCCAGACTGCATTTCTCTCTGGCAACGCTGATGACTACAAAAGGTCTAGATACGACCTGCGTAGATCTATCAGAGAAGCTAAGAGACAGTACAGGCTGAAGCTGGAGGGCTACTACACCACAGCAGACTCCCGGCGCATGTGGCAAGGACTGCACCGTATCACCAACCATCAACAAACAAGCACGGCACTCACAACCAGCCATTCTGCATTGCCTGATGAGCTGAATGAGTTCTATGCTCGCTTCGATGTCTTCAACCTTGACCAACTGAAGGACATTGCGGCCAAGGAGAGCACACAGAACCCATCACTCATTGTAACAACAGTGGATGTGCGCAGGAACCTGATGAGAATCAACCCACGCAGAGCAGCAGGCCCAGACAACATCCCTGGGCGTGCGCTCAGGGTTTGCTCATCAGAACTGGCTGATGTGTTTGTAGACATATTCAATCTGTCACTCACGCAAGCTTTTGTGCCATCCTGTTTTAAGACCACCACCATCGTGCCCCTCCCAAAGAAAAGTAATGTGAGATGCCTAAATGACTATCGCCCTGTTGCACTCACTTCAATCGTGATGAAGTGCTTCGAGAGGATAGTCATGACTCACATCCGGGAAGACCATTCCCAACACTATAGATCCTTTACAGTTCGCATACTGCCGGAACCGGTCTACAGACGACGCAATCAACGCTACTCTTCACAAAGCCCTCACACACCTGGAGGGCAAGGACACATATGTCAGAATGCTCTTTATTGACTACAGTTCAGCATTCAACACGGTCATCCCACACAGACTCTCAGAAAAGCTCCTCACCCTCGGACTGACACCAGCCCTCTGCAACTGGGTGCTGAACTTTCTAACAGACAGACCCCAGTCAGTCAGAGTCGGCAGCTGCACATCCAGCACAAGAACAGTGAGCACAGGGGTCCCTCAAGGCTGTGTGCTGGGCCCCCCTTCTGTACACGCTCTTCACATACGACTGCGTGGCCTCCCAGAACAACACCAGCATCATCAAATTTGCTGATGATACTACAGTCATTGGACTGATCACTGGTGGGGAAGAGACAGCGTACAGGAAGGAGGTGGCTGAGCTGGTGGCCTGGTGTCATGACAACAATCTTTCCTTGAATGCAGACAAGACCAAGGAAATGATTGTTGATCCAAGGAGGAAGCGAGAGCTACACACACCCCTGTACATAGGGGAGACTGAGGTAGAGAGGGTGAAAACCTTTAAGTTTCTTGGCATTCACATCAGTGAGGATCTCAGCTGGTCCCACAACACTCAGATCATCATCAGGAAGTCCCAGCAGCGACTGTACTTTCTGAGAAGGCTGAGAAAATTTGGTATGCCAACCAAAATTCTCAGCACCTTCTACAGGAGTATGATTGAGAGTGTTCTTACCAGCTCCATCATCGTCTGGTATGGAAACTCTACTGCTCAGGACAGAAAGGCTCTCCAGCGTGTGATCAAAACTGCACAGTCCATCTCAGGAGCAGCCTTCCCCTCACTACAGAACATCTACCACACCAGGGTCACCAGGAGGGCCCACAACATAATCAGGGACAGTACACACCCCCAGCACACACTCTTCACACGTTTACCTTCAGGCAGACGTTACAGGAGTGTGAAGTCCAGGACCACAAGACTGACAAACAGTTTCTACTCACAGGCCATCAGGCTTGTGAACACCTCACGCACTACCTCTCCAACCTCTCCTTTCTGAACTGGTTTTAACTGGTCTGATTTAAACTGCACCTTACACTCACTGTACTGTCAGAATACTGTTTACATTCACTACTCACACAAACATTATTGTTTACATTCGTTACTTGCAACTTGCACTTTATGGCTGCTGCTCTTCATACTTGCACATAAAAGCACACATAACTTTTATTTTTTATTCTTTAACTATAAAAATATTTTTATCTACTTCAACTTATATTGTTATACTTTGTATATTTTGTATATATATTTTTTATTTCTTTTATTTGTTATCTTATCTATTGGTGAATGGAGGAGCAGCAAAGTAAGAATTTCATTGTACAGTGTAACTGTCTGTTCTGCTGTACATATGACAATAAAACTCTTGAATCTTGAATCTTGAATCTAGTGATGTGAACTGCATTCTGAATGTGTGTATACATTCTTTCAGCACTACCACAGTGTGTCAACATTCAGTAAAGGCAACAAAGCACACATAAAGCTCCAGATGCTGATCTATGTTGCTACACTTCAATGAATCTATTACCAGCATAGTGCTAGATAAGATAAGGTTAGTGTTGTGTTTGGTAAATCAGTCCTACAAAGAAAGACATGTATGGGTTTGTGTTGTAACATCATTCAAAAACATTTAAAAGCCAGGAATGAAGTGTGAGAGAGAAGGTGAGAGGTCGTGTGTTTGTTTTTATGGTTATTTGTTTAACATTTTGTGGATCAAGTGGAACCCTCAGGATGACAAGAAAGCATAACAATTTGGTTAAATATGCTTTTTTAACATGTTTTAGAAACATTACAGGAGACATAAGGTTGCCTTTTGGTTACTGGGGTTCAAGGTGCAAAATTCAGGGGGAGGAGGAGCTGTGGAACCTCTTAGACCCCCTAAATGTCTCAAGGACCTGTCAGTTGGTCCTTCTAGAAAAGTAGGAGTTAACTAGAAAAGAGCATTTCCAATAGAACCGTTGAACCAAACATTTTGTTGTCATTGAATCTAGTACTGCTATAGCTAGTAAGTTGGCAGCCAACCAAACATAGGACCCCCTGAATACCAGAGGGTATTTTACACAGCTCAGAGGAGGTTAAGGTCAGGGTTAGATTTCAGTTTGGTTGAAGCACTGCTACAGCTATTAATTTAGAAGTTGGCTAAAATACTAGCAAATATAGTAAGACCAACATGAGTGTGTGTGTGTGTGTGTGTGTGCACATTATAGGGAGATGCATGAACACGGCAGGCCGTCAATAACGCAGACGGCGAGTTGATGCTATTAATTTCTGTTGTGATAGAAGTCTCCATTATCTGTTGAAAATGCATTGCCACATTGTTATCAGGATGCAGCGATGGGCCTATTTAAGCCATTAGAGAGAAAAAAAAGTGCCCTGTTCTGCTGCCGTCTGATGGAGAGGATTATTACTGAATTTTAGCACGCCATAGCAGCAGAGGCCCTATGCAAGCATCTGCAGAAGCACCCAGACCTCCCCTTCACATTACAACAGTACAGCCTTCTACATATTCATAGAGATTTTTTTTTACATATACTACATATTCATAGAGATAACTCTCCCTCTCTCTCTCTCTCTCGTGCTGTCTCTCTCTTTCCCCCTGTCTCTCTTTCTCTCCTCTCTCTTAATCACTTATACTCACAGTTCCACAAACACCCAGCCCTTCAGTTGTAGACGTTACAGCCACACACACAGTACACACATGGCTAGTGATGGTGTAACCAACAGCAACAAGCTGAGAGCTGGGAGTTGAGAAAGTCTTGTCTCACTTTTTTTCGTTTCCCATGCCCATGGGTTTGTTTCTCTTTCCCTCCTGTTCTTTTTTGTTGTTATTTTATTATTTTCTCTTTTTTTCAGAGAAAGATCCATCCTGACAAGATTATAAAAAATAAATAAAAAGATAAAAAAGCCTAACTGTCTCTCTGTGGTCCTATTGCATCTGTATGTGTGTGTGTGTGTGTGTGTGTGTGTGTGTGTGTGTGTGTGTGTGTGTGTGTGTGTGTGTGTGTGTGTGTGTGTGTGAGTGCATGTTTATATTGAACGGGAGTTGTTTGAGTAGTTCAGACAGAGTCCTCCAGCATTAGAGACCGGCACTAAGAGGAATGTCTGTGCATATTGTGTGCCTGGAAAGGCTTGAGCAGTCGGTTTATATCTCAGCCGACACCACTGGTATAACATTAACCTGCTGAACTTTGCTTCGTAATGCTTTGTAATGTATAGCAATATCATTACCATTGCTCGAGAGGGCAGGTAGTGTTTTGGGATAATGAATAAACGTACGCACATGAGCACAACAAAGCTCAACCTGCAAATGTTACATCCAAGTGTAGACCTATATCTGTCATTTAGGGGATAGAGAGCTTCACTCCCCCTCCAACCTTAAATGATGCCTTACAACTGCATTCAGACAACAGACCTGCACAAATGTTTAAGGTGGAACGGAAGTTGGAATTAGAAGCTAACTTTAGCCTTGAGAGATTAGCACTCCTGTCTGAATCTGGACACAATATTATCCATTCTGGCCCTGGCTGACACAACACACAGCTCTCTACACAGTTTATTACATTTGCTTCAATCCTGAATTTAAAGCTTCAGTTTGCTGTTAAAAGATGGTGATATTTACAAATATCTGTCTCTTAAGATTCGTAATTTTCTATCCAAGCAAAGCTATGGCATGGGCTTCAATGCATTGTGTCATTACCGATATGATACTGGTACCATATACCAATACCATAAACATGTTTTATGTCTGCTGGTTAAATTATACTTTTTCCTACAATGATTAGGTTTGCTGTTTGCTTTAACATCCATGCTGTCTTCATTGAGTTGGCCCACCGGGGTAGAAACCTTTTTTGTAAGTTTGTACATCTTCAACTTTGTGGATGTTATACCCCTTTTTTAGAAGTTAGCACTGGGGTGATACTCTGGTCAAAAGATGAAGCACCACAGTACATTTCTCACCCTGTCTAGACAGCCCTGTTAACACTGGCTGGTTTGAGTGTCTGTTGATTCACTGCTCAGTCCACTCCCCCCCGCTTCATGCACACAGTGTGCTGAGGTGAAAATGGCTTCACGCTACTTTCACCATGAAGTTCATGCTACAGACATTTAACTAACAGACTAATAGTGTTAATGGTGTGGATTTTGGATTACTGGTGACCTGTCCATGGTGTACCCTGTCTTCACCCAATGACACTGGAATTGGCTTCAGCTGTGATCCCGACTAGTGGGATAAAGCGAAAGATAATGGATGGATGGTAGTGTGGATTCTGGGGCGAGTAAGGCCAAGAGCTTTCTAGAACATTACATCTCTGTTAATATTACCGCAGCAGTTAGTGTTAGCTAAGGCTAAATAGAAATGAAACATGGATGATTATTTTTTAAATATTTACATTTCAGAGAGTTGGTACTGACCCCTCTTTGCCTTGCACTGAGCCAGGCTGCAGTCAGACTATAATTCTCTGGCTTCTTGTTTGAATTTTCCACCTTAAATGGTGCAGCATGGTTACTATAGTGCTTGAGGCACCAGCATGGGGAGCGCTGCACCATTTACAGTGGAATGGGAAAACTGGAATGAGAGCTGCTGTGACATAAAAGGTGCGACAGAAAAACGGGAATAAGAAGCTCAAGAGACTCCCTGAGGCGTCAGCATGACTGCTGCACCATTTAAGGTGGAACGGGAAAATTCTAACTAGAAGCTGACTTTGTATGTTAGACACAAAGTAGTGACATCACACTCACAGGGTTTTCCCCACTGTAGCAAAAATGCATTTCATCCACTCCAGTGCAGCCGGCAACGTAGCGATCCTTCAGCTCGGCTCAGTCAGCTTCCACATAATGCTAGCGGCGAGAAAAACAGCGGCTCCCTTTCACAAAGGTTAGTTCTGAACTCGTGGACAAAGACTTGGTGGGAGTTGGAGGGGGGGGGGGGGGGTGTTACTGTAACAAGGGAGCCAAATCTGAACAGCTTGTTGAATCCTATGTTTTATGATCTACGCAGCTCACTGAAAACTTCTTTTACAGTTTGTGGGTGGGTAGGCACTCCAGACACACAAATGTATGTACACAAGCACTGAAAAAGTGAGTTTTTTACAATATGTCCCCCTCTCTGAGCAGAAGTCTGATTGGTAAGTGGGGCACGTGCTTCCTGATTTCTGATTCTTACAGCCTATAATTCCAGTCACAATCTCAGGTCCAACACTAATCACCTTCTTCAACTTGCCAGAACTTAATTGCACACAATGGGCGATCATGCCTTTTGTTCAGCTGTCTCTTGTCTTTGCAGTGCCCTTCCTCATTGTCTGAGGGTTTCCCTCTAAATCTCTACATCCCTAATTTTACTCTAAATCTGATGTAAAACACTCTTATACAGAAAGAACTTTTCTTAAATGTGGTGTTGTGACACATTGAACGTGACCGAGTCTTTTTTTTAATAAATTATTTGTATTTAAGAAGTCTCAATCTATTCAATTAATGCCAACCAGAGTTCTGAATTAGAAGGATTTATTATTTACACATCACAATAAAACAAGACATAAATCAAAGCAGGAGAGATCAAAAGATCTGAAGATTAGGGAAGTTTACAATGCCTTTTAATGTCTTTTGATGTAATGAAGAAATGCGAATACTAGATTGCGTTACTGGTATAGGAACTGAAACCACTTTGAATGTAATGGATTGACAACAACGTAACTGTCAAAACTAGTACCCTGCCTAGAATCAGCCCCCAGCATTTCAGTCTAGGTAGGCTGCTCACTGAGCTGTAGAGACAGGTATTTGAAGATTGTACTTTTATAATGTTTAACAAAAACAAACAAACAAACAAACTATATATATGTATATAAATATATATATAATCAATATTTTAATAAAACTATTATTATAAAATATTTATATATATTTATATATATTTAAAAAGCTGTAAATTGTATATAAATGTGTCAATGATTGTGACATTATAACCATGACAAATTTAAAAGAGGTTGTTTTTGGTTTTTGTGATTGTAAACATACTAAAATGTGTATTCTGTGAAACAAATCCATCCATCCATATATTATCTGCTGCTTAATCCCGCTAGTCGGGGTCACTGGGGGGCTGGAGCCAATCCCAACGTCATTGGGCGAAGGCGGGGTACACCATAGACAGTTCACCAGTCCATCACATGGCCAACACTTACTCACGTACTCACACCTACAGGAAATTTAGAGTGACCAATCAGCTATCATGCATGTGTTTGGACTGTGGGAGGAAACCGGAGTACTCGGAGGAACTCCACTGAAGCATAGGGAGAACATGCACACTCTACATTGAACAACCCGAAGTGGGAATCAAACCCTGATTGTCTTACTGTGAGGGGACAGTGCCAACCACTACACCACCGTGCAGCCAAACCATGTACCCATGTATTAGAATTGAACTAAGTTTTATAATTATATGTAAATGTGTAAATGGTTGTCACATCACAGCTGTAATAAGTTTAAACCAGGTGGCTTTTACACGTTATTATCTGTATTTGGAGCCATGTTTTTTTGTTTTTTAAGTTTAACTATGTTTTACATCAAGTCAATTGGACAAAAACAATCTACACAGTACACAGTGAAAGGCAACAACATTTCTTCTGGACCATGGTGCACACAAGAAGCATAACACAGACTAAATCATGCTACACAAACAAGACAACAGTACAACAGCACAAGCAGTGCAAAAAGAAGTGCTCAGAACAAAACGAACAATACAGGAAACAGTAAACAATACAGGACAATAGAACACAGAGCAGCCGACAGGCAGTTTTCAGGACGGGTTGTGCGGTATGTATCGTGTGCTAAAATATGTTTTTGTGCTGCAATGTGCAAATGAGCAACTGTCTAATAATGCAGATATAATAGATAGAACAGATCAAACTTCCTTATTATTGTAAAAGCAAAAACTTCTTTTTTAAAAATATGACCCCTTTAAGAAGTCCATAACCACAAGGGCAGTTTAAATAAACAGTCCAGTTGTGGCTTCCATCTTGCGTCCTTTCTCTGTCCTCATACTACGTAGTCTCATCACGTTGCACTCCCCCTTAGTCTATTCAGCATTCAGTTCGGAAAGCGATTGTGGGGGAAAATTGTGCTGATTCTGCTTGTTGTTGAAGTTTGAGCAATCGGAAGGAAGGACTTTTCCTGAGAAAGGGAATATTGTGGAATTGAACGACCTATTCACTGTCTCTTGCTCTTACGTTCACTGTCTCTTCTGTGGCCAGCCGTCCGCCCATTTGCCTGCGTTCAATGCAAAGAGTTGTGAGTAAACACGAGCGCAGAATGCACAAAGCCTACCCCAGCGAGACGCGCAGTGCATTCAGCTGGCGTACAGACACAATTGGCAAAACAACGTATTCGACCGCGGCTGGAAAAGCAGGGGATGAGATATGGAGAAGGGAGAATGAGGGCAAAGGGATGAATTCATGTGTTTGCGTTCTATATAAAATGTAGCATCAGTTTGAGTGAACATAAAAACCTTTTTTTCTGTCAATATTTAGCGAAGGGGAAGAAAAGGAAGAACCGGAGGCATTGGTGTTTATCTGGAGGAGCTCATCGCTGCTTCTGGTGCCTCTTTAACAATGTGCCTCCAGTGAGATAGACACACTCTACACCCTGCTGGGCCAGTCATAATAGGATTCTAATTGTTTTTCGCATCAGCATTATGCCACGATTTATTAGCAGCAAATTAATAGATGTGTTCACAAACAACTGATCAAAGATATCACTGCGCTTGACGTCTTTGTGTTCCAGCTAGGCGAGGCACACTTCACCAAGGCTCCACAACAAAAAGCCCTTGAAAGCTAATTACTTTTAAGGAAAACTGTTTAGTTGGTAGCAGCACTTCTTCAGGTCTGGTGCTGAGACTAAGGTTTGATTCTCAGCTGTGGTGTGTACTTTTGTTTCCTGCAACGTATGTTCCTCTGCAAGCACACATAACAACACAATTACTATCATCATTAAAAGACTGATTACAGACTGTACTCAATCTGTTTCTCTGCATATTTTATAATCCCCTTTTACCCTGTTTTTCAATGGTCAGGACCCCGATAGGACCACTATAGATTAGCCATTTCTTGGCTTGTGTCGGTGTTATGTCAATGTCACTGCAGGCCTGAGAATGATCCACCACCAAAACACCTGACTATTGATGAATAGGGTAACAGGGAGCTAACAAAGTGTCCACCAGTAACCACCAAAACTGTCACCAACAAACAAACAGCTTTCATGTTTGAGAGAGAGAGAGAGAGAGAGAGAGAGAGAGAGAGAGCTGCAGTTTCCCAAAATTGCTACTTTTTTCATCTGACTTACATAAAGCAACACACAGCTTGTATAACCATAGCTGTCAAGCTACTTTACTTTATTCATTTTTCTTAGCGGTTTGTATATAAAACAGCAAAGATTTAATTATTATGTTTCTGTTTTGCTTCTTAATGAACATAGTTTGTGCTTGAAGTGCAAAGTACACTAAATTCGTATACAGTGGTTCTGTAATAGTGTTCAGTTGTTCATGTGACTTTATAAAAGAAAATTTTTGGGCCACTATTCCAACATGTAATGTATGTGCAAATGCACAAGTTATATCTGCTTATGGAAGATACTAGTTCAAATGTGTGTGTGCAAGTAGAAATACTTTAGGTCAGCTGGGTCTGTAACACAATCAAAGTACAAACTGTAGCTGACCTCTGATTCTTTTGGTTTGATTAGTTTATTGAGTAACATTCCATCCGTGTCTGTTCCACAGATAAACATTATAGACCTTGATTTGCTCTAGGGCAGTCTGGAGGTTAGGGAGGCAGCCTTGTGACCGGAAGGTTGGCGGTTCAATATGTTGAAGGCACCTTACCCCCAACTGCTCCCCAGGTGCAACGGATAGAGCTGCCCACTGCTACGGGCAAGTGTGCTCTCTGGTCAGTGTGTTGTATTGTATTGTAGTGTTGGTGTACATTCACCTTAACATGGTTCTTCAGTGGTTCTTTGGTAAAGGGTTCTATAGCAAAGGATTCTTTAGCAAATTCTTTAGTTTGTGGCTCAGCTGAGGGAAGAGTCAAGTACACTGACTGGGAAACCCTGAAGAGTTGAGAGACAGACAGGCATGCACCTGGACATGCACACACATACACACACATACACACACATACACACACACACAACAAGCATGAGTAAAACAAGGTGCCTTATTTACACATAAAAAAATTAAAAACACTTAAAACAAACCTAAGCTATGGCTTACTCAGCCTGCTATTAAAAGTTCATCATTTTCTCCCTTCTTCTTTCTTGTTACTTTTATCTCTCTCTCACTCTGGCAGGCTTGTTCAGGCCAGCTTCCTCTAGTCTCTCCATAGAGAGAACCCGTTTCTCTGCTCTGTGTCCCTGCACCTCTCCCTGATCTGCCTCAGCTGCGCTAAATCAAGGGAGGCTACTCCAGTGCATGTGTGTGCGGGGGAGGGGTCACAGCAGCTCTGTCTCTCCACCATCACAGGACATAGTTAGTACTGTGACAACTCTAATTATTTAACTTTGATTTAAAAACTTGATTGGATGTCTGTTTTAGGTTATAATAAGTTACAATACGAAAGACAAATTTCACAAACTTCTCAGCATTCTCCCAGATTTAGAGGTCCGTCTTACCTCGCTTACATTAAGCGTAATTCCCAGTGAAGTCAAATCTGACATGTCACTGCCATTACGAGACAGTGATATCAGTGATATATAGTGATATATCCTCTGTAGATAGGGTGACCAGATGTCCCCGTTTTTGTGGCCTGTCCTCAGCTGGAGCTGTCTCCAGAAATGACCCCACATGTTTCAGTAGAAAATCTTGAGCTGTTCTCTGGTAGGGCTGTGGTTTATTTACAGTTAGACTTGTCAAGCATTTGCCATTTCATGTGCGGACATCCTGCAGAGTGAGCAATACTACATTTAACTCACGTGCTGTTGTACCACTATACTCGTATACATTTCAGATAAATTTAATTCAATCACGTCAAAGGACTTCCTCTGTTTGGAATGTGGTTGTATCTTCATGTAATAAGATGGAATAGTTAATTATAATCAGGATCGGGGGAGGGGGAGCTCCATTGACATTACTGATGATAATCCCTACAGTTGGAAATATGTATACACATATTTAAGAATAGATTAATAAGCATTAATATGTATACAATATGTACCTCATTTATATTTCTATGGGGCTCTTGTCTCATGGGGATCATAGGCAGCCACCTGCTTTTGCCTGGTTTTTGCTTTTTACTGTGTTTTTTTTTGTTTTGTTTTGTTTTTTTTTTACTTTTGGCAGCTTTAGCTTAAAATTAAATCCATAGCTGGTAAGACATGCCAGTAATTTCAGTTGTAAAACAAAGCCATATTCTTACATAGGGCATGTTCCTTATGTTTCCTAAGAGCTTCATACACCGTTGTGTCTTGCTGGGATTTCAAAAGTGACATTTTAGTTCATCTTTGTCACGGAACTCTTCCAGACTCTCTATTTCTAGTCTCTCTAGTCATATAGTACAAGCCCTTTGCTGCTCTGTAACATATTCATGGCTCTGTGGAGACCCGTACAGTATAGCAATATGGTGAAGCAATAAAATAGCCTACATGAGATCATCCAAGTCCATGTGGAGCGCAGTACATGATTCACATCCGATGGAGACCAGTGTGCTCAAGGACAGGTCCAGATGTTTCCGAAGGTTTTTTTCTGTTCCCCTCTAAACCTGAAGGTTTACCGTCTGGTTCTCTCATCTGCCTCCGCCTAACGAGGACAATTCCAAGTTTCTGTAGCCGAGACTGTGGGAGCCACTTAGTAAAAGATACATATGGAGGCCATATCATTGACGGCAAAATTCAGGACGTCTTTGTATTAGCAAGTGCTTTACTTCCATTAAACGGTCTTTGCTCTTCGCAGGCAGAGATCAAGACATCTAGAACTCTATCGCTCATGTACAGCGAGAGAGAGAGAGAGAGAAAGAGAGAGAGAGAGAGTGCGGGAGAGAGAATAATTCACCCGACAATTTCTCTGGCTCGAGTAGATGTATTAGTTGGGAATGGGTGAGTTCGTGGCAGAAGTAAGGAATTTAGAGTGGGTTAATTAAAAAGTCAGGCGCTAATCTTAATTTATGAGCTATATCTGAAGGCGGGGAGAGTGTGTGCGCAAGAGAGAGAGAGAGAGAGTGAGAGAGAGAGAGAGAGAGAGAGAGAGAGAGAGAGAGAAAGAGGAGCAGACGTTTGATCTTCCTATTAGAAGTTAAAAGTGAGGCCTGTCGGGCGATTTTCGTGTTGAATTCATTTGCACTCTCGCGCCTCAGCCTTCGCTTCTGGGGGTTATCAGTGGGGAATGTGATACCCCCTCTCTCTCTGACACACACACACATATGCATGCGCTCCTCACACACACTCCTCACCTCCTGAAAGCTGCTCTTGTGATAAAAGTGTAGCAGTGTTTGGGGAGGTGGCAGAGGGAGAGAGAGGAGTGCTGCGAGCTTTGATCAGAGCGGAGAGAGAGTGACAGTGACTCGCACGCGCATGCTGTGTTGTCATCTTTGCACTGTGGGGAGGAAAAAAGAAAAAAAAAAACAAGAAGAAGAAGAAGACAACAGCATGCGCGTTAGCTAACGCAGACACCACAGTGATCCGCTGCGCGCCAGCCTGACTCCTTAAACCCTGCAAAAAAAAAAAAACACACACACACACACTCTCACGCCGGCCGAGCCGAGCTGCAAATCACATGCAGAGTGGAGACGGGGCAGTATCTGCCCTACTCAGCTGTGGCCTGTCTTGCCTCGTCTCTTCATTTGCTCGCGCTCGTTTTCAGTAGGCCTAGCTACAGCCTCCGTTTGCATTTTGCTCACAAATTGATTGTCTCCTTCCATCGTTCGCCGCCTCCCAGTCAATTAAGCAGGAAAAGCAGTGCTGGAGTTCCTTCTACAGCCATTAAAAAGTAAAAGAAAGTTTTCACTCTTCTAGACAGCAACTAAAAGTCAAAATGGATCAAGCTCTGTGAGAGAGAGTGAAGTGAAGAGAACAACACACACACACACACACACACACATACACACAAAAACATACAGAGCTGTATAACTACCTCTCTCCCTCAGGCCTGGGGCCAGACAGCCATACAGCCTCCACAAATATCTCTTATGACTTATTGAGAAGCGTATTTCTACCTCTGCACTGCAACTTCCACTTTTATTTTGAAGGATGAGCTCCCTTCTCATTCAGCGCTATGAAATCTCTCTTCAGGATGTCACCGGCGATTATCGTCAGCGAAACGGCGAGTGTTTCCGCACAAAGATCATCTGTTCTCTCCAGATGGCCGTATTTCTCACCTCAGCCAGACCTAACTTTACCTTTTTCACGTTATATCTCTCTTTTCCTCACCTCGCTCTGTTCTCGTTCTCGCCTTTCCTCAGTTCTCACCACCTCTACACGCACTTACGAATCCCAGACATATGGTTCGAAGGCATAGATTATCTGTTACCCAGAGGTGATATTAAAGGAGGATTCCGTATGAAGGATTCCGTATTTTTTTATCATCGGTATATGCCTGTGGATGTCAGATTGGAAGCAGTGGGCGTCTTTTAGTAGACAGACACAGTCACCATGCAGTTTAATGGCTTTGGAGTAATAAAGCAAAGGAGCTGAAGGAAAATGTGAAACATGAGAGCTATGTTGAAAAGGGGGTTGAAAAGATGTACATTTCCCGAAACTAAGAGGCTTCTTTTTTTTCTCTTGGAGACTCATCTTACAGAACATGACTTCATCACCCCCTTAGTTCAAAATCACCAAAGCACATCACCACTAACATGCTGACACATCTGAATGACATCGCCTTACGTCGCCACAAATGATTTTTTTCCTGCTTTTGTTTGACAGGCACCAAAAAAAAAAGCAAAGGCAGTGTTTAGGCTTTTAGATTAAAAGTGAAGGAAGGTGAAATTCCATAGACATATTTTAAATAGACGCCTCATTGGCTGCTTAGGCCTGTCAACATGTCTGCCATGTTGTTCCAGCCCAGTCTGACCTGTAAATGGGGGAGCTGTGTTTCCTTCTGGATAGAAAATACTATACTGTTTGCATTTCTCAATGATTTCAATATATGTGATTGACGTGGAGCACAAAAAAAGTTAAATTATTCATCTGTTATCTTCACTTTATCCTGCTGGTTGGGTTCACGGTAGTCAATCTCAGCATCATTGGCCAAAGGCGAGGTACACGATGGACAGTTCGCTAGTCCATCACATTCCCTCACACACTCACACCTATGGCCAATTTAGAATGACTGGTCAACCTAACATGCATGTAAGTGGACTGTGGGAGGAAACCCACACAGAACAGCCCGGACCGGTAACCCAAATTGTCCTGCTGCTACACCGCCATGCCGCTTAAGTTATTTAAGTTAAGATATCACTAGTTATAATTAAATAGAATTCAGAACTACTTGTGTTTGCACATAGCAGAATTGACCTCCGCGTTTAACCCATCTGTGCAGGGATTGCTGCTAGGGTGTGTGTATCAATGTTTTGTTAACATGAAGTAAATTACTATGGAAAATTATTCATTCATTGTAAAAACTCATGTTTGCCAAGCATGAATTAGGCTTATATGAAAATGAAATAAGACACGCATGGAAAGTTATTTACATTATGGAACAGGTCAGAACACAACACAATCACTTTGCAAGACAGAAAATATGTTGTATTTTAGGCATCTTCCTAAAGCTATGTCCAACTACCTCCTCAACTCTTGTGTAAAAGGTTAGCTAGTCAGCTAACTACAGTCCGTAGTTCATAATATGTCCATCACACAGCTGAACGACTAACGTTAACTACTCTAACGCACCTGCTCCAGCTAGCGAGGGCCTTTAGGAGAATATCTGAGTTAGGCGTGTTGGATCTGAAGTATAGGGTAAATCTCCAGAACCAGGATTGAGCTTCTCTGCCTTGCATCTTAATGCTGAGTACAAACACTTGATTTATAACTGAGGCTACAATTTCTCTTTAGATAATGTGCACCCAAAGAACACTAGAGGCAGGAAATCAAGCAAGAGTATGTGAAGCTGAAATGCAGCACATTTGGCTGCCTTATGCAAGACTAATTAATTTCCTCATTAAAGAGATTAAATGTGATTCAGTGTTTTTACTTTAACATGAATGTAAGTGAAAAATGGCAAATTATTTACTAGCAGTAAAAAATATATTTATTATTTATATTGTTACAATTACAGTTCTTATAAAAAGCAACCAAATTCATGGGGTAAATAACTGTGGGTTATTTTCTGAATAAACTCTCACTGCTTCTGTGAAGTTGCCTTCTTGTATTTGAAGGACATCTCTGAGGAAAAAGAACTAAAGCCATCTGCATCTGCTATGAGCAAACGCACTGGTTTCTATTTCATGCAGGGTGGACACATTGCAATGTTGCTATTTTTCTAAAAATCTATAGAAAATCATGAAAAAATGTTTTATCACTCCATACTTTTACTATTTTTGGTCATATACATTCAAGAGATTATTTACTTTATTTACATGTAAATCGTTTTGCTAAATTGGCTTAAAGTCTAAAACGGCTTTTAACTGACTTGAACAGCAGACCAAAATCACTTTGTCTGCCTTGATGCCTTTTGTGTTCGTTTGTTGCTAAAATCTTACTAAAAGTCTGAGTAGTGACAATTTTAAGCTAATCTTTGTGTGTTAATAGTGATATATAAATTTTTTTCTGACTGAAAATTAAACTCATAGTATTTTAATTTTTGAAACAAAAAAAATATATATTTATCATATCACCAAAATGACAACTTTACAGAATGACGACAAAGACATTCTTTCGTTTTTTACGTCAATTGATTTTTGGAACATTTCTATTGGTCCATTCATTGTGAAATTTTCTCTCAATGTAAAAAGCCTCTGCTGCGTTCAAACAATGTTTAAAAATAACGATGAGATAAAAATGTTTTTTAAAAATACAGATAAACATTAGTTAAAGTTTTTATGGTTGAGAAAGGTAACAAGCTAAAACTGAAATTAAATCATATTTAGTTGCTAATGTGTTATTTTCTGTTAAATATACTGTTTTTTTCTGACACTCAAGAATGAACTTGTGCCTAATGGCCATTTTGGAAATGAAGTATATAAAGTGTGGTCTTTTGTACAGTATTCTAACAAAGCTGTCTAAGTCTTGTAGGGTGCCACCTCCAGTATAAACATCTTGGCCCTTATCCTGCTGCAGCTTTAATAAATGCTGGATTATGACTAGTGATCAAATCCCTGTATCTATATTTGGCTTTCAAACACTCAAATAGCTTTAAAATTATTTCAGGCCAATGTAATTCCAGTCTAAACAGTATTTTGGAAAGATTCAGCCTGATAATAATGCTTTGAGTACTAACGATGAGTGGCATTTTATTGGCTGCAATTGACATTATCCCCCGCATGGACTAGAAACACGCCATTATAGGCAGCAAAATCAAGGACCTCTAGAAGCCAACGTTCTTAATAGCAGGTCTCCTTCAGTTAATAATTCATGCTGGGGGCTTAGCCACAATAATAGCTCGGCCAAAGACATGCTATCTATATCAAAGGTCTTACGGGGGGAAGGGAGAACGAGAGATATAAAGAGAAATATGAAGAAGAGAGAGAGGGAGCTCTTGCTCTCTGATGTGAGCCGAGTGTCAGAGATTTAGGCCATTTTAAGCACCTTTGCTCAGTACAAAGTGTAGCATGGCTTTGAGGTCAGAAGGCATCAACCAAGTCTCGCTTCAATCCACACAATACATAAATAAGTGAAATGGCAGACCAGCAGACGAGCGGCGAGCACCGCAGCAGCCTCGGGCTACTTCAAAGCGGGGAGAGAGAAAATAGAGAGAGATAGAGAGAGTGAGAGATGGAAAGAGGGAGAGAGAGACAGACATAGCAAGCATGAAAAAGGGAGAGTGAAAAAAAGAGAGCAGCAGGAGGACCAGAGCACACACGCCTATGACCCGGTTAGTGTTTAGCTGTTTTGCCCACTCAGTCACATACAAACACACACGCTTGCACTAGAACAAGTAGGTCGATCCACAAAAATGCATGCATATCTTCCTTGGCCTCCTTGACCATTGACAGGGGGTCCTTGGCACACTCACACTTCATACATACAATTCCACATATAAACCTCAATTCCAAAACAAAGTTGGGATGTGAAAGGCAGATGCAAACAGAAAGTAGTCATTTGTAAATCCAGTTTTGCCTGTATTTAAACAAAATCTTTTGTAAACATGTCCGCATTCTAAATTGATGCCAGCAACAAACAGAAGCAATTTAAGGATACAAACATTGTGAAGTGTTCAAAAAACATTAAATAGGTGATGGAATCATAACTGGCATATAAAAAGAACGTGTTTATTAGCAAGGATGGCTTGAGGCTTACCCTTTAGCCAAAAAAGTGTGTCAATAAATAAATAAGTCAAATCAACCAGAATAAGTGATTAGTGATCACAGGGAGTAAAAGTATTGCACCCTCTACAGTGCATCTTTAAAAGCTTTAGGAAATCCAGAATCAGAGAGTACAGATGTTAGACTAACCGTCACCCAGTCCAGACTTGAAAATGTGTGGCACATTGTGCAGCCCAGAATATAACCACAAAGATCCTGTACTACTGTGCAGCAGAGAACTTGTGTAATGTCTGCTTTCAAAACTGGATCAATTGGTGTCTTTAGTCCCCAAATGATTATAAAGTAAAGGGAAAGGTGATGTAACACAGTGGTAAACATGATCCTGTCCCAATTTTCTTCCAATAAGCGCGTGTAGCATCCTGACTTGCATGAGAGAAGTGAGGACACTGGAAGCAGACGTGGGAGATGCAGTTTTTTTTATTATTATTAAAAACAGGTTAAGCTTTTCAGCTTGTTTAACTTAATAAGGGTAGCCTACTTTCCCTGGATTCTGACTGTTTTTCTTTAGTCTCTGACAGCCTACTGAAAGAAGTAATGAACATAAATGGACTGCCAGAAACAAGGGTGAACCTCATAACCAACTTGGCCTGTGGATCCCCCAGGTAAGCCTAACCACACCCCCTCCTCTACATACTGTACGCCCATCACCCCTACTGTGAGCCGGGCAGCAGGTCAGCTCACAACCCTTCCCTCTTGGCAAATGAGGAAGTCAGCCCCTGCCATCTGTCGGTGGATCATCTTAAATTGAAATGGCTGTAAGGCCATATACCAACAGGTGATCTGCACATTGACATCTTTCATGGAGTGGAGTCACTGGACTGGAGTGTGGTCACTTGATGACTAGGCACTCCATCTGAATGGTGCTGTGTTTATGGACAGCACCTAACAGTCCTTCCCTCCTGGGACAAAATGCGCCCCTTTCTCTGGCCAATTAATTAGTCTGTAAGACAAAAGGAAGGGAAAAGTCTGAAGAATGCAATAGCAGGCCCTCACAGAAAACTGCTTTAATCTGGTTAAAAGCGTGTTGGCACTGCTCTGTCTTTTGGGCTGGTTCTGGTGCCCCATTTTTCGTAAGATCAGTCAGCGGGCTAGTGAAATAATTAGGTACAAACTTTCAATAATAGAAAAGCCAGCCTTAAGACCTGTCTAATCTCCTTTTTGGTCCTGAGTCTTGGACAGACTGCAGTGAGTGCCATCTTATCTATTTGGTGTCGCACCTTTCCATGACCCCATGGAAGGCCAGATATCATACCACCACCCATCCAATTGCACATCTCCTTGGGTTGGCTGTGAGCCCAGCTCATCCCAAGGACTTCAGAACAGCCTTCAGATGCTGTATGTGCCACTGCCAATCATTACTCTAAATAATTGTCATCGAAGCAGGCAAGGGTATATGTGCAGGTAGGGTGGAGATGCACACTGAGGATGCAGAGTTGCTGTAGTACTCCTCAATTACACCTGTGTTGAGCATAGCTCCCAAACCATATTTTGTTGTGTAAAGGTATGTGAAATGGATGGCTGCATACAACCATGCTGGTAGATCAGTACTGCTAAGTTGAGGGAAAAAAAAGGAAAACAAATTTACAAATTTTTTAATTTGGCAACCTCTATTCTTTGAGACAGAGAGAGCAAGTCACCACAGGAGACTGGAGTAGTGCCTACCCTGTATTTAATAATCATATCTCAAATATAATTCTCTCACTCACTGTGTGACCTTTTTTGCCCTTGATGAGCAACTTAGAGCTCAGTGTGGGTAAAGTAAAATGAACAACTGTAAACCCACACAGCTGAGTGCCCCTGTTTTATGTGATCTGTTGTTTCTAAGCTTGCAGCAAATTCTCTTGAGTTAAGTGCCTTAGTAAATGAAGTATCGCTTGAAGGTAAAGAATGTGCTGAATTTCATTTTTGCTCTTCAAAGGTCTTATCTCTCAATGCTCTCTAATGACATTAGCAATGCCCTGGGGTCCTCCCATATAATAATTCAAATGGTAAGAACCCCATGGAGGTTTGCATGATCTCACACAATATTAGGGGTTCTAGATCTTTTTCCAGTTCCTAGCGTCTTCGTGAATGTACTTCCAAATCATATTTGATTTGTGGTCTGATTAAATTACTTATTTAATCTTGAATCCTTTTTTTGATAAACACTGATGTGAAGCAATTTAATGCTGCTAACTTTAATTGCAAAAGATTGCGAAAAGGTACATGACATAAAAGTAGTTCCCTGGTCAGTCAGGATCCTTCAGGTTCCCAACTCAGAAAGTAACACAGGGGAGTGCCTCCACAACAGCACATGCTAAGATGTTGTGAAATGGCACTGCCTCCAGATATCACATTGCATAATTCACTATGACTGATTCAAAATAGAACCCTTGTCTGCTTCCTTTCAGTGGTCTGAAGGTCCAAGCAAATTAACTTGAAGGAGATCTTGATTAAAGGTAGTGGGCTCAATAGCACATTTGGGATGGCTGGTGGGTTTATGTGCTGACATTCATGGCATGACGCACACCACCTGGATGTATGCCCAGCCAGTAAAAATGGACTGATAGTTTAGGGTTTTCGTCTTCCAAAGCATTTCTCTGTTGCTCTCTGGAATCAATAATTGTGTGATCATCTTCTCCATTACTCCATCCAAGCGTCTCACATTTGTCTATAAAATTCGTCTTTAATAATCAATTGACTTCTGGCTCAAGCAGTTTGCCATTGATCACTTTCACTTGGTCATGCCTCAGTATTTGTCAGAGGGAAATCCTTGAGGGCTATCCCAAAGGTGGGGTAGAAGGTCAAATCTTGGTGTGTTGCCTTACTTTTAGCATCGGCCTTGCTGCAAAGAAGCAGCCCCCAAATGCCTTTATTTTGGATAAGCCCCTTGACTAAACCAAAAGTCTTGCTCTATAGCCATACATGTCACACTCAATTTCTTACTGCAGGAGCCATCCTCCACCAACTCCCACACTAACCCCTTAAACAGGGGCCAATTATTACCCAAAATTAGAGGATAGGAAAACCAAGGACTAATCTTGATTGGCACAAGCAGATAAGCACAAATGTCCCCAAGAACACATTATAAGCTTTCTCCAATGCTACATCTTGAACCAAGCACTGCTGGATTGATTATAGCGTAAATCTACCAAGGCTTGATATGTAGCCCCTTAAAAGTTTTTATTTATATGGTAAGCTTCTGCTTAATCAGGAGTGAGGTACAGTGAAACCTGTGTGACAATCTGGACAAGAGGTTACAGTGTGCTTAAAAACTAAAAGTTTATTATTGTGTATTTGTATTGCTTTTGTACTGTTAAACATAGTGATGACAGGTCAAGTAGATACATGCTATATCATTTAATAGCGGGAGGGTCTATATATACAAACACTGTCCACATTGTGTCATGTTACATCCTGTTGATATTGTTTAAAGAGAAGAAATACCACAGCAGGAAGCAACGGAGAATAGGAAACACTGAAATTGAGAGAAATGTCAATAAGCAAGAGTGCACCAAACAAAGCATAAGGGTAGAGTTACATGTACACATACAGACCAAAACAGATTTCAACTGGAGCAGAATCAAAAGGTTTAAATATCTTTAACAACACACTTATATTTTATAAGACTATTATTGATGGGGTTTTTTTAATAAATTAGGTGTATTGTTATTTATCTTTTTTTTTCTTTACAAATAGAAAGGGCCGATTTAAGCTTTTGTTGATGTTGTTGTTTGTATTTGTATTTATTTTAGGACCAAAAGGGGTGAAGGTGAGGTGAGCCCCTCATCAATAATCTTCTATATAAGGGAGGGGGGCAAAGTGTTGCAGATTAATAGCACTCAACCACACAAATACAACTGATTAAAATTTTATGTTTTTCTGCTATAAAAAAGTAGGAAATAAAATGGAAGGTTTGGGATCTTTACTAAAGAGTATGAGTGCTGCTTATGAATTATAAAAAAGATCTTAGTACTTTTGTGACCTGAAGTCACTGCTGCAGCTTACCGCTACAGTGTATAGTCATAGGTTTCATTGAATACCTGCTAAATTGTTGTTTCTATCTCCTTTTACTAATTTTAGCAGCTCCTTCCCTACTTTGTGCTGATTAGTGAGAAGTGTCTGGAAGTAACACACTCAGTGAGTTCTGCTTGGCTTTAATTACAGTAAGTCAGAGAGCAGAAGTTATGGTGTCCTACACAAGCAATCTTACTAATCCTCTGGCCACCTAAGCCCAACTCTGGAAGCCCAGCACTGTGACCGGCAGTCACAAACACACACACACACACACACACACACACACACACACACTCAGTCACTCTCAAAAACACACCCTCCATGCACTGCTGCATGACACATGTACTTGCACTTTAGGTAAGTCGTCAGGTGTGAACTTCTCTTAATAGAAATGTAAAGACACACTGTGACTAATCAAATAGTCTGTTTTTTTTTCTTATTTTTGTTGTATGTGCTCCAAGCAATCAAAATAAATCCCCAACTTAATTCCAATTCAGGTGTCTCACTATCAGCATAACCCAGCTAAGGTTGCTAAGGTCATTTGTTTAAAAGTTTCATTTTTTTATTTTTTGTTTGGTGTAGCCATTTTTCATGGGCTTGTTTGAACATACCAATACAAGTTAAATGAAATTCCATCACATTTTTACCAAAACTCTACATTATACTCTCATAGAGTGTAAGCAAGGTCACTCAGAGTGATTTGATGTAAATTGGTGCATTGTGCAAGCTTTCTTTACAGTGGTGGTAGGTATCAGGTTGCAACACAAATTTGGCCATTTCATTTATTTTTCCAAAACCACCAGTGAATCTACACTTGTGACCTGAGTTTTTACATGTTAATATAAATGCTAACAATCTTAAAACAATGTGAAAATAATTGTTTCTTTTGGAGCCCATATATTCCTACAATACTCTACATGTTCCACCATTAAAGGAATATTAAAAATATGTTTTAGGCATGTACATTGATAAGCCAGTTATATGTTATTTAGTTTCCTTTTTCCCAAAGTACATCACTAGTTTAAATCATTTATAGTTTAGTCTCGTTTAGTCTTCATTATTTAACTGTGCTATTGCGTCTCAAGCTTTACAATATACTGTGATAGCAAGCGTGACACAGGGCAGGTGCTGCTGCTGCTCTAATGCAACACTGGCTCAGCTGTTCTACCAGATATATACTAATGTAATGTGAAAAGTGGAAACTCCGATTCAGCCAATCATGTCAGACCTTGCAAGTTGACCTCTGTGGTCTTATTTTGCAAAATAACAATCACTGAGGCAGAAAACAGGATTTTGACTAAAAGTTCAATAAAATGTCACTTGTTTAAAATCTATAATATACAGAGTGAAACACTGGTCAGCGTTGATAGTTGCTGACTGTCCAGAGCGGGGACCAGGCAGCAGACAAACAAGCTAAACCGACCGTCTGCTCTCTGCCTTGAGACGTCACTTAGGTACAACTACATTTAGACTGTTTCACTGCCCTAAATTAACCACAAACTTAGAAAATCTTAAACAGTTTGTTTCAATAACTTAAACAAGTTAATATAAGAATATCAGATCAAGTGTCTAACTGCAGAGTCTCTGAATTAAGGTTTGGTTTATTTAATATAAGATCACTGAACTCTAAAGCTGTCATTGTAAATGATACAATAACGTGTCATAAAACGTATCACAAACATGAATTAAACCAGAGGAATATTTGCCATAAAGTGAAGCCACTCCTGTATGGTATAAGTATGTACACAGCCCTAGACTGTCCGGTAAAGGAGGGGGTATATGTGTCACTTAAAAAAAATCATTAGACATGAATCAGAAACACAATCTCACTTTCAATGCTTTTGAAATTCATTTTATAAATGTCACCAATCTGACCACTAACAGAAGTGTACTCACCCTAGTCAGTATTTTTGGACCACCAGGACCTTATTCTGAATTCCTAAAAGAATTCAGTGACTTTGTTGCAGACCTAGCAGTGAGCACTGAGAAAGTAGTAATTGCAGGAGATTTTAATATTTACGTTGAGAACTTAAAAATGTCTTTCTCATTTATCTTAGACTCTGTAGGTCTCACCCAGAATGTAATAGGGCCTACACATTCCTGTAATCACACTCTAAATCTAGTTTTGACTCTAGGTGTTGTTCTTCTACAGACTTCAGTAGTTTCAGATCACTACCTAATTTTATATTAATTGAGTCTTAGTGAAAATGTATATACATCACCCCATTATTGCATGAAACGTTCAATGTCAAATACATCTCATCACTTTATTGAAATCCTTCCAGATTTATCAACCATAGCTGTTTCCTCATCAGACCCAATAGAACTAGACAGACTAACAGACTGCGTAGAAAATATGTTCCGATCAACTTGAAGCAACAGAAAAAGCTCAGTCTTCACCTTAAGACAGAAACTGGAGCGCAAATGGCGAGTGAACAAGCTGGAGGTATTTCACTCTGTTTGGAAGGACAGCCTTAGCAGTTACAGAAAGGCACTTAAATAAGCTCAGCATACCTGTCCTCACTCATCGAACACAACAAAAACAATCCTAGAGTTTTATTTAGCGCAATTGCAAAACTCACCAAAAACCAACTGCAGCAGTAATGATTTCATGGACTTTTTAAGTATCAAAATCGAGAATATTGGACAAAAAGTTCTACCAAAACCAGTAACCTATCCTCCTTCAAATTCTGCTACATGTACACTTGACATGATTCCAACAAACATATTGAAACAAGTATTACCAGCTATAATTAAACCCATTTAAACAATAAATAATTCTTCTCTTAGCCTAGGACATGTACCAAAATCATTTAAGCTAGTAGTTATTAAACCTCTGATAAAGAAATCAAATCTTGACCCCTGAGAACTGTCCAGTTATAGACCTATTTCCAACCTACCATTTATTTTTAATAATATTTCTAATATTTCCAAGATCATCCAATTATACAAGAGTGAAATATGGAGTTCCACAAGGTTTTGTTTTAGGTCCTCTGTTATTCACACTACATATGTTGCCATTAGGTTCAGTTATAAATAGACACGGAATCAGTTTCCACTGCTATGCTAATGATACACAGCTGAACACATCAGCCAAACCAGATGATAAATCCAGATTAAATAAGATAGAAGATTGTGTAAGAGATATTAGACTTTGGATGCTGCAGAACTTCCTTCTTTTGAACCCTGACAAAACGGAAGTTCTACTTTTCGGTCCAAAGGCTTCTCGGATTAAATGTTCAGATTTAATGTTAAATCTTGCTGATTTCTCTGTAGTTCCTGGTTCAGTAGCCAAAAATCTTGGCATGACAGTTGATTCAGATCTGACATTCAATCAACACATATTACAATAACAGTGTATTACAATATTACAAATATTACAATAATATTACAAGAACAGCGTTTTTTCACCTGCGAAAAATTTCAAAGTTAAGAAATGTGTTATCTATGTTTGATGCTGAAAAGTTGGTACATGCCTTTATAACCTCAAGGCTAGATTACTGTAATGCATTATTGTCAGGATGCTCCAGCAGGAACCTGAATAAACTCCAGTTAGAGAATTAGATCCAGGAAATTCGATCACATCAGTCCAGTTTTATCAGCGCTACACTGGCTTCCTGTTAAATTCCATATCGACTATAAAATTCTTTTATTGATGTATACACCCCTGCACGGTCTCGCACCAGAGTACTTGTAAGATCTTATTTGCTATTATGAACCGCCGCGCTTACTCAGATCACAGGATGCTGGTTTTCTATTAGTTCCAAAAATTCATAAGACTTCAATGGGGGGAAACAGCTTTTTCCTACAAAGCCCCCAAATTGTGGAATTATCACCCAGTTAATGTTCAGGTCTCTGACACAGTCTTAACCATTAAGTCTAGACTGAAAACATATTTGTTCAATTAAGCTTTTGGTGATTAATCCTCCCCTTTAGATAAAGGTAGGAGATCTGGGGGTTCAAACTGAGATGCTGGTGCTGTTGTTCCACCACTTCACGCGATCACACAGGTTTGTTGACGGTGGAGTGGGCGGATCCCAGTCTCTCAGGGTGCTGTCATGTCTATGTTACTTTCTGGTTCTCTCCTTTTAGTTTAGGCTGTTATAGTTAGATCTGCCGGAGTCGCCAGCCACACTCTAAAATTCGGAATATTCATATTCTCTAAAGTCATACTCCTGAGCCAAACTAACTTTCTCTCTTTACTCTTCCTGAGGTAATGACTGTCCTCCCGTCTGTTGAACGCTGTTAAAGGACTGACCATCAGGGCCTCCACCCCACCATCACCAACCAGCTCTCCTGTCCATTTGTGTCAACTGCTACACCCTTAGTTACATCACTGTGCCATCCAGATTGACCTTTTCAACATTGAGATAGGATGTTTCAGCTCACGCCCACTTTACATAAAGACTTCAGTCATAGACTGCCTCAGTCAGAGACTGCCTCTACCTGTGCAGCTTTGCTATCCAGATTTCAAGCAGAGACTCTTTTCTTTGGTATTTAGTTTATTAAACTGTAAATGCTGTTTGACCAGAGGAGGATGGGTCTTCCATTGTAAGTCTTGGTTCCTCCCAAGGTTTCTTCCTCTAGTCTGAGGGAGTTTCTCCTTGCCACTGTTGCCTCTGGCTTGCTCACAGGGAGATAAATGTTGTAACTGTCTATTTTCAAAACTTCGGTAAAGCTGCTTAGTGACAACAGTGTTGTAAAAAGCACTATACAAATAAACTTGAATTCAGTTGAATTGATTACATAGTGAAGATACTTACCTGCAATATGGATTTGTGGCAAATTATTGTCAGTGTAGCTGGCTGTTGGGTTTTAATTAGTTGCTTCTTAACTAGCTACCTTTGGGTTCACGTGAGGCTAAGAAATGGGGTTAGCCAACTAGTTAGCCAACTAGTTTTACGTTTTAAAAGACTTCATAATGAGATTGGGAACGAGCAACAAAGATATGTGTTCTAGATTTATTTTTAAACAATAACACCAGTACATATTGATGTTCACTGTAACTTGATTTTAGTGAAAAGTATCATATAGTGTTGATCATAATGCTGCTCAACCTATGGAAAGAAGTAAGTGACAACTCTGTCGAAGACTAGTCAAAGATTTTTACCATCCATCCATTATCTGCCGATTTATCCTGCTAGTCGGGGTCAAGTGGGGGCTGGAGCCAATCCCAGTGTCATTGGAACACCATGGACAGTTCGCCAGTCCATCGCATTTTTATCATTAAAAACAAAAAATTTATAAATAAAATAGCATACTAAATGCAGGAAGAGGCGGCGAGAGAAGGGAGCTGAAGGAGACTGACAGGAAACACGTTTGATGGAGGACAGTGAAGGACAAAGTTGTTTTTTTCACAAAAAATTAACACTATATTTAATTGGACTAAACAAATATTTGTCACCATAAAACTCTGTTATCCAGCTTAGTAAACATGCCTACAGAGCAAAATCATTTTTTATTACACCGACTGAGACCGAACAGACCTGTAATCTATGTATTTGCATATGATATAAAGGACCTGCAGCTTAACTAAAAGGGAGGAGATAGCACTGCTTCAGTGCCTTTGCTTGATCTGTGCCTGTAAGTTGAAATATGATATTGCCTGCTAATTTAAAAAAAAAAAAAAAACTGGCTGCTGCTACTTCCATGTCCATGATGGAGAAAGATTTTATGGCATTACATGCCTAGACCCCCTATCCATGAATCTGTAGGGATGCACCTGGTTTTAGATCTTAAGTAAAAACTACAGTAAAACTATGTCTTAGGAAACAGGTAGTGACTATTTAGTGTAATATCTTGAGGATTAAAATCCTTAAACATACTGTTTGCACTAATATGTCCCATGAAGCCAATGTCTATATTGACCTTTAAATGCTCTGTATTAACCTTTTGTATTGACTTCTTTCTCTTCGCACTGACACACAATTAGTGGATTTGTAAACCTATTATTAAACAGTAAGGGCACAGTGGAAAACAGTTCAGCACATCTAATAACACTACAGTTAATCAGTAAAATCATTACAAATACCAGACACGCAAGTAATTGTGACAGTATGGGAAAAACCTGAAATGGAGCTCCATTAAAATTCTAGATTTTACACAGCTATTACAATAGAAATCAGAATATGCTGCATGTATATAATAAAATTCATGACTCAATATTTGCTGAGGACATTGTGACATTTTCTTTATGGATATAGAAAATATCCCTACATAACCTTTGAATACACACTGCTATCAACAAATACATGTATCTGTGAAATATGAATGGATACAGATAGAAGTTTTTTTTTTCTGCTGCCATACAGTAACAGGTTCCTGAGTGAGGCGAAGGCTGAAAGAGCAGCGTTCTATCCATTACCTATTCAATACATACATCTTCCCAGCCTTGCCTTACTACCATGAGTGGGTCATTAATTAACTGGCAAGCAACCAGTTCAGTAAATAATAGATGCCCTGAGGGAATAAATAACTCAAGCTCACAAGTAATGAAACTCAGTAAAGCCACCAGAATCATGCCGACTTAATCACAGCCCACGCAAATGAAAGGTATTTAATATACTATATTGTTGGCTCGCAACTAAAACTAACTATGTGTTTCCAGAACATCTGTCTTCGTGCACACGTTTTGGTCAGAAGAAAGCAAGAGTAGGCTACTATTAAGGTGAAGTCCACCAAAACAGTGAGAAAGCCAATTGGAAGGGGCTTTCTCTTCTCACTGGACTCAAACATGTATGCCCAATGTTCCAGCTCATAAGCACAAAAATGGTCAATCTGAATGTTTTCAAAGTGTAAACAAGGTGGTTCAGTGGAGCTCATACACACTGGTGTCATATCCCTGTTTTAAAAATTCCCAAGAGCGTGGCATGAATGAGAACTAGAAACTAGAAAAAAACAGAAACCTTGTATTTACATTGTTGTTACAACAAGCAGGGACAAAGAGCAAGTACCGTATGCGATTCCTTCAGCCAAGGACCATCATATCTACACACATACTATGTGTTTTCTGGCAGCAGATGCAGCTGCTTTGGTCCTCTTTGTTGAGAGCTTCTGCTATAACGCAGAAGGAGCTGTACAAGAGAGACATCCTTCACATTTAAGAGGGCAGCTTCACCGCAGATAAGAGAAAGTGCCAAACAATTTAAAGAAAGCTTGAAATGCCTAACTCTATTGCTGTTTGACATTAGAGGGTTTAGCAGCAAAAGCATCTCCAATAGCAGCACGTATGCTGGAAACAGTCTGCATGCGCCTAGAGTGACATATGGTACTTGCTTTAACAAAATATACAAAATACACACTAATTATGATGTAATCATTTTAGTTAAAACACTTACTTTACCCTGTTCCAGGTTAAAGAAAAAGATCTTCCACCAGCTGAGCTGTAAGAGATACTAAGAGTTTGCACTAAACCTTAACAAGGTGGTTCACCATCCTGCCTATTGTCAATTATTAAAAACAATATGATAAACAAGCTCCAAACACAACTTGCTCATTGAATGATTAGGTCATTGTCACACCATTGCAAACCACAAGCAAAGCAGCTCAGCCCGGCTGGAAAAAACACAAGGAGTGTCAAAGGAGGAAGAATTCACTACTTTTAATTACAAAAAAATATGACTTGAATGTCCAGTTGAGTTTATGGTCTATGTTTAATATAATAGTTTTCTGCAACCCTTGCAAATCCTCTGCAAGTCTTGCCTTACTACCAGGAGTGGGTCATTAATTAGCTGGCAAGCAAACAGTTTAGTAAATAACAGGTGCCCTGAGGGAATAAAAAACAATGAAACTCCTCAGTTTGATCAGTAGTGCCACTGGAATCATGCAGGCTTTCTTGCAGCCCACTCCTGCTTTAAGAATCTGTTTTTTATGTAATTTGTGTTGCTAATTTTCCCAAGTGTTTTCCTCATTTTAGCCAATACATGTTTTTTTTTTTTTTAGCACCACGTTTTTTATTAATTGTGCAGACAGATAGTACAAGCATTTGGGTTCCTTTGTCTTTCTTTTTTTAGACGTCTTGAGACTGTATTAAGTCATTTTCTGAAACAACCATCCTTTCTAGAAAGTAAGAATGAACGTTCTCTGAAGGTGTAATTTGTTTTAAAACAAAATATGAGCAGAAATCTAAATGCACATACATGCATGACTAAACAACTGGTCTGGAAAGGAGCTATTGTGCTGCAATTAGATGGAACTGTGTTTTAGGCATTAAATAAATAAAGGGATTGTGGTCTCTTACTTCTAGTGATGTCTCGTTTTCATTGAGCTGATTTTTGTTTCTTTTTTCTTCTGCAAATTAAGTCCAATCAAGGTTGATTTATATAGCACATTTTACAATAGATGTCACAAAGCAGCTTAACAGATGCAATTCTGCAGAGAGCAAGCCAGACAAAGCAGCAGCATCAGACCACACAGGATGGGTAGTTGTTAAGCTTGACAAAGAAACACAAAGATAGTTAGTTCTGTTTGTAGTGACTGAGAACAGTATATACAGTTAATAAGGTGCCCCAGTGAGTCCGGCTGGCCTGGCTATTGCAGCATAGCTGAAAGGTAGAGCCACAATGTAACAGAGACATGAGCCATGAGTAGTTCTTAGCCATGTATCTATGTTAGCCTTTCTAATTTTGATTGACTTGATTAACTGAATTTTCTTCAATGACTGGTTTGTGGCTTTTCCTTCATTAAGCCCATCTGTGATTGCTACACTTTATAAATTTATCTGATAAAATTAATTAAAACATTTTACCCTAGCTCTTGTCATAGAGTAGCTTAACAAAAAACTTAAATTGAAGTAATACAATAGGTATAATAAATACAATAAGGTTTTGATGACTATGATACTGTCACTATAGTGGTTAATTTTGGGGACTAAAAACTAAAAAGGTTCTACATAATGAAGAGAATGTCTGCATAATAAATAATACAATTATTTATTTCTTCTGTGTTGAGATATAAATTCAAATAGTATCTTAATGGCCATTCAATCTACAAAACTCCAAACCTTTATAAAATGAAAGAGCCATTTTTGCAAATGAGCTTTGTCGCTTTGAATAATACTTTTAAAACTTGAAGAGCGTCCACATAACATTCCTAGAACTGCACTTTCAAAGCCTCCGAAAAATTAATATTTTGTTAAGAATGTAGCAAAAGATATAAGTGGCTATTACTAGATCATCACTAAATTGATTACAGCATATTTGCATACAAAGCATGAGTGTTTGTTTAGTTTATATGCCATCCTAATATATAAATGAACTAAACTTTTTTGAAACAGGCATGTTTTAATGAGTAAAGTTTGAGCTGTGTTCCTGTGTATACACATGCCCTACATTCCTGTATTCCTGCCTCCCGAGTAGCTGTTTCATAAGCTCACTTCCTCAGTCACCGGAATAAGTCTCTTGGGTGATCAACAGCATGTCATTAAAGTGCAAAAACATATACAGTGCAAGATCCCAAACTTTTCCTTTAACAGGGTTCAGCAGTCACTGACAGCCAATCAGGAGCATGCTTCGTTAATATGAATGCCAGAATGTGTCAGACCAATTAAATGGCACTTGAGTTTTGTAGAGAAACTTTACACTGGACTCCTTCACCCTGAATCAGACACGCTTCATATACTGGACATTCAGAAGACAAGTGTTAGTTTGGCTTAAACTACACACATTGCATGCATTTAAAGGATAAACTGTTGCAGGAACCTCTTGTAATTGCTATACAGTCCAGTTTCCATTCAAACATTAGTGAATGTAGTGGTTATATACAGACACAGACCACATATATATACAGACCACAACAACTCATGTAAGCCAAATCATAAATACCTTTTATTTGTAATTCTTAGTTATGTTTTTATATTTAAAGCTTAAAATTGCAACTAAGGCTCTGAATGGCAGAAATGTTTTTTTGGATATTGCATGATTTCACTCAGTGTGATTTATATGGCTTGTAGATTTCATGGCAACAAGTAGACTATGCTCACTGAAAAAAAAAAACCCTTTGTGTCTTCAAAACTCCAAAACTTTACAAGAGACAGAAAAATATACCTTTAAGATTTAATGTAAGCAGACATTTTTTCAAGGGCTATTTCTTATGGTCCATTCATCATGAAATCTACACACAACATAAAGGGCAATTTTCAAATGATGTCAAAAACTGAAAAAATTACAAAAATGTAGACACAAGCTTTGATTCCAACAACTGAATACAATAACTACCCTTACAGAAAATAAGTATACTTAAAGTTCATTTTATTAAGTATACTTTATGCAGTTACTATACTAATGTCATTGTACTAGTAGTACACTTGTATATGTACTATTTTAATACTTCTTGGGACTAAATTGGCCCACTTTCTAGTTTTTAAAAGTACACTAAGTGTAAGAGTAGTAAACCAAGTATACAACTAGTTTACATCTTTTGTACTGTAACTACACTAAAAGTAAACTTAAGGGTTTACTGTTAGTTTACTAGCTTGTAAGTTTTCTTTAAGTGAACTTTGCTGCTTATATTATTGTTGTACTTTAAAGTATATGACTAGGTTTACAGGGTTTTTCTACTTAAAATAGAACTTAACAACGTTATGTACTCACCAGTGGACACACATTAAATAAACAAGACACACTCAGATTAACAAACATATTTGTATTTTTATAAATCTTAAAATTCAAATTTTAAATAAATATTGTACTGGATGTGTTTTTACTTCTACTATCTCAATCAAAAGATTAAGTACAAGTAAAGGCCAAATATACTTAGGCTGTTCTATACTTGTCAGTATAACCAAAGTACACTTAAGTATAACAGTGTATATCACTGAGAAGTACATAAAAAGTAAACTGAAAGCATACGCACTTCCTTTTAGTTTAAATGAGTTAACTAATGGTACACTTGAATAAACTTCTTTTTTGTAAGGGTAATAGCTTTCTGAAACTACTATTGCACCATATTAGGCCTGTAGTCTTCATATAATCTTTTATATATACCTATTAAGTAAAAATAAGTTCATACATACATAGAATATGAAAATGTCTAAATTGGCTTTGCTTCCTCTGTCACTCAGGAGGGTACTATTCAACATGGATATCTGTTAACTGATGGGAATGAATTGCCAGCTAGTGTTCTCCTCCAAATGTAGCGAGTTGTCCAATGACGTGGTGTTAGTGGCCGTGTACTAGGCCTCACTCTCCTTGGCGGCATCATGTGACTCAGGGAGACCTGGTTAGCAGGTATAATTTGCAGTGGCTAAATTGAAGAGAATAACTGGGTATTCTGGAGAAACTATTGGTTTAAGTGACCTGTCCCACTTGGAGTGAACCAAAATACTTTTTTGTTCTATTTCTATTTAGATATCATTTCAGATACTGTGTTCTTTAAATAACCCTCATATCATCTGTAGCATGCAGTTCTCCAACTTCACATTAGATTGTTTGTGTGTGTATGTACCATGCATTTTGACTAATGCATTAGCTATAACAAAAACAGGGTTGCTCTAATCTAATGCTAGACTCTGCATCGTGGGAATTTAGGCATAAATTGGTTCTGCACTTCAATGCGAAATTCAATTAAAATATGTTCCAGCGATTTGCAGATGTAATTTTTTTTCTCTACCCCTTTTCTCTTTTTTTTTTTTCAAAAAGAGGAGCTGAGATTAGCATAGGGTCATGAGAAGAGGCGGTTGGAGGGGCTCATTTAGTAGCATTAGTCCAGGTAAACGCAGAGGAAGAGAGGGAGAGTGCTGGCTGATTGCTTTAGCCATGCTGTGAAAATGCCTCCTTAGCTTTAATGAGAATCTGTGGAGCTCAGGGAAACTCACAAAGCCAGGTTTTAGACTCCCTCATTCTGAGCCACACATACCTTTTTACAGCACACTCACACGAGACGAGCATAACGTCCTAGTCATAGCAAATCCTCAGGACTCAAAACTTTAGGGTAAACTAGCTTCTGCTTAATGTTGAGTGAGCAAGTGACCAATACAAACAGTCTACATTTGTTTCAAATTAAATTTTTAAAATTTTTCTAGTCTAGCTGAGCTTTCTGCCTTGATGGTTCACATTCATGTGTGTATGTGATCCATATCACATGTGTCATGTACAATAACAACATTTTCAGCTTTTCATGATGAGCGAGGGTGAAAAGTCAGATCTGTTAATGCTTCTGCTGCGTTCTCTTTGTTGAGACTTTGGGTTTCTGTTGCTGGATGATAATGTTAATATGCGTTGGTGCTGTGGAAGCAGATTTCCAATCTGGGACCACATATAAAAGACTTCAGAGTGAAGTAGTACAAATCCAATTTGCCTTAATGTGAAACAGATCTAATGTGTTCAGAGCTGCGTGGGCACACAAATCTGATCTTTTTGAATCAGATCTGAGCCACTTCATATGTAGGCTTCGATCAGACACGTGATTGATGGCCATTTGGAAGACCAGATTGACCAAAATATGGTGTTTTTTCTAAATTGCACATGTACCATCATTCAGTGTTAACATGACAGCAGTGCCTAACTTGAGTTTAGTAATGCATCTGACCTATTTTCACCTCCATCTTGCTTTAATAATGAACAGCTGAGAGCTGTTCAGTGCAAATTGGCTCCACAAATTAATAGAAGCTTGTGCTGATAGTTAGTTCTTTGTTGTTGTTCATAACGCACATGGTCTGTTTGCATGATAGATAAGCACACGCAAGTCGTTTCAGGACACAAAAAAATATTTACAGACAGATATGGTTACATACTCACACACCCACTTGAATGTGAAGTTAGAAAGATCAAAATAGAAAGATCTAAGGAAAAGATGGGACTTGAGCAATGAGGCTTGTAATGTGAATGCAGTTGCTTAAACGGCAGCAAAAAGTTTAGTTTAACAATTTTTCTGGAAATGCTTTTTCTAGTCTGGTAATGGGGTGACGGTAGATTTGTAGTTTTCATAATGGGGTCAACAACACATTGAGATCTTACACATCTTTTGTCTTTAGTTTGTGAAATGAGTAGCAATTAGCTTTTTCCAACATCTTGGGAAAGTTTTCAGATTTATAAATAAGCTACAGGTATCCTATGAAGAACACAATGATCTTTGGGGTGAACCAGTTTGCTACAGCATCACCCTGAGGTAGACCAGTGCTGCATCTCTACCAAAAACAGAATCTTAAAGATTGTAGGTAAAGACACTGAGCTTTCACTGAATTTGTATTTGAGCATATATTTTTCCCTTATCGGAGTATATAATATTTTAACAATTTATTATTTGTTAATTATAAAACTTTTGCTGATACTGAAACAAACAAGGAGATTTTTAGGATCTCAATATGTGGAAGGACATATGAACATATAACCAAACTAGAAACAAGCATCACCAAAAGAAGTTGTTAAACCAAACATTTTGCAAACATTGACACTACCTTTATTACTGCTATGGTGAGTAAGCTAGCGGCCCTTTGAACACCATGGTTGTTATCCTCCTATTGCCTGTGAACATAACGTCTAATAACAGACAAAAATTTAATTGACTTGCTTCAGTCCTGAACATCTCCTTATTTTTTTATAATCAGAATCAGAATTGTTTATTTTGCCAAGTATGTCTTGGTGAGGCACACTGTAAAAAATTTTAAGTGACTCCAACTTAAAATGATTAAGTAACTGATTTCCTCACCTTTTTTAAGTTAGTACAACTTTAGGACTGATTTGTTCCCCACAATTACAAATTTATGTTGCTCTAACAAGTCTTGAATGTTAGCTAAACTTAAATTACTAAGTCACCTCAATTTATATTTCTGTAACCATAATCTAATATTTTAAGTTAACAGAACTAAATATATTAAGTAAAGGTTACTGAAAAATGTTATGTCTGTCTTGCCAACTTTAGATTTCTTTGAAATTAGTAACTAAAACATTTTAAGTTGGACTACCAAACTCAAAAGTGTTTGTTGTACAAGGCAACAATATGCTAGTAAACTAAAATAAGTTCATTTAAAACAGCTGAAACAAAGACAGAGTAATGTATTCAAGTATTTATTACAGCAAAATTACTAAATGTCTGATCTTTAACAAAAAAATAAATAAATCTGCTGTTTTCACACATGAGAGCTACACCACAACATATGATACAGCGGAAAAAAAATAGAAAATGTTTTTAACAGCCTTAAAGCTGCTTAAGTCTCTATCAAGTCATTACTGAAGGAACTTGTGGGGGTTAGTCAAGCTACAATGCCAAGCAGAACTTGCATTCCTGGAACACTGTAACGGCCTGGGCCTTCAGTAGCCAGTTTTTCAGTGACAAGGTTCGAAGCAGGAGACAGGAATACCTTCCGCACAGTTTTAAATGTGTATCTCCATTCTTTGGGTTTTCAATGGTCAGCGCATCATAAAGAAGTCTGAATAGTACCAGAAAGGTTGTGGGAAAGTCAACAAGTCCTTACAGTGCATGAGTCTCTTCTACCTCAAAAGCTAAGTTTCCTGAAGGGTCTATCTTTTCTCTGGCTTTGGATACATCCAGGACAGCGATTTTGATCCATCTGATACAACAGAAAAAAAATACAAGCATCATCATCCACCCTGTACCGTAGCATTGCTGTATACATTACAACAAACTACATAGATGAGACCACGTTAGATTAAAAACTCTAAATGACTAATATCTTTTATTTTTCATTTGAATTAGTTTAATTGACTTAGTCTGTTCTATGATTTTTAATGTTTCAGCATTATTACCAAACCTCAAATTAGAATTATGATTTATAGTGCTTGCAATTAACTCCCGACATTCCAAAAATGTGTTCACATCCTCAAATATGAAGCAGTGCAGGTAAAAATACAAATGATGTATTAATAAGGGGTTGAGGCTCAAGTTAAAAGTGATTAACTTTTTAAAACATGAGTCTGGCACTTTCACCACTAGTTTGATTATCAAGTCAAAATTATTATTAGTATTATTATTAGTATTATTTTATATGAAACTTTCACATGTTTAATGTGCAGATGAAGAAACAAACTGAACCTTTAGTAAGCAGAATGAAAGGGTTTCACCACCCAAAGATAGTTAGGGGTTACCGTATAACTCAGATTCGCAATCAGTTTGCTGTAAAACTCAACTGCTTGCTTTCTGAAGTTAGCTTCTTATTCGAATTCCCCAGTCCACTTTAAATGGTACTGGAGTTACATGCATCTGATGTACCGTTTAAGGTGCAACTGGGAAAGTCAAACAAGAAGCTAACTTCAGCCATTTCTTTCTTCACGATTACGCTAAATAACGGTACCCGATAGTTAGCTATGCTAGATTAACTAGCTAACTTAGCTAAGAAAGCACACCAAGAGGCTCCATAGCTATAGCTAAGCTAATTAGTTACAGACCCAAATGAAAAGAACACACAGCCATAAAACTGTTTAACAAATACCAGATGCATATGAACTCTGAGAAGCAAAAACTGCACGTTTATGGCATTAAACAAGAAAATTTCTAGCTAAGACATAAGCCATGCAGCATATCGCTATACCATGATAAAGAATTTCACATTTTTTCTTTAAAACATGTCAATAAATTCTATTTGCAGAGATTTTGTAGTAAAATAACACTGAAGTTACATACCTTTGCATTTATGTTGTTTAGTATCACTGTGGCTCGCCTCTTCCATGAATTCAAAACGGCCTTCGGTGAACGATGCAAAACCGTACTGCACATACGCATCAGCAGATTCAACAGAACCATCTAAACCATCTTTTCAGTTCAACATAGTTTTAAAGTTCACTCAGCGAGTTCCATTATATGTTGTACAAACGTGATTTCAAATGTTGATTCAACTTTACCGCTGCTGTTAAGTTTTATGTTTACACAACATTGTGACAGCTGGATTGTTTACAGTGCACACATGTATGACATGCAACTAGAACAATACTACACTATGAGAAAGGCACAAGAAGATACAATAAACCGAATAAGAATGAGAATAATAAGAGTAATAAAGAGCCAGAATAGGTGCTAATGAGTGATGATGCTTTGCCGAACAGATAACACATAAGTGAGTAGACATATATTAAATATATTAAAGCTATTATTTACAGAATATGTGCAGCTATGCAAATAAGCATTATGTTACACTGAGGTTACTGTAATACAGTGAGAGTCAGTTCAGGTATGAGTTTGAATTTAAAGTGCAGGGTGACCAGTGTGGTTAATGAGAGTAACAGCTCTGTCAGAGGGAATTGTCTGGAAGATGTAATGTCTAGGTTGTGAGGGGTCAGCTGTAATTTTGCCAGCACGTTTCCTCACCCTGCTGGTGTAGATGTCCTGAAGATTGCATCCAATGATCCGCTCCGCTGTCCTGATTATGCGCTGGAGTTTGGCTCGTCCCTGTGAGGTGGAGGAACCAAACCAGATGGTTATGGATGATGTGAGGATGGACTTGATGATCACTGTGTAGAACTGGATCATCAGAGTCTATGGCAGGTTGAATTTCTTCAGCTGTCTCAGGAAGAACATTCTCTGCCGTGCTCTCTTGGCTATGGAGACCACATTTCTCTCCCACATCAGATCCCTGGATACAGTGGTGCCCAGGAACTGGAGTGACTCCACAGTGGAAACCACAGAGTCATTGATGTTGAGGTGTGGTTAGATTGATGTTAGGGGGTATTGCGTCTGAAGTCCACCACCATCTCTAATGTCTTTTGTGTGTTGAGGAACAGGTGATTGCTGCTGCACCAGGAGTCCATGCTCTACTTCCTTTCTCTAGGCGCATGGGTGCATGTGTGGTGGCTATGAGGCCCACCACAGTGGTGTCATCTGCAAATTTCAGGATCTTCACAGCTGGTTCCTTATGAGAATCAGTCGTTTGTGTACAGACTGAAGAGGATTGGGAGAGCACGCACCCCTGTGGTACTCCAGTACTGAGGGTCCGGAGGTCTGATGTGTGTTGGTCAGAAAATCCACAATCCATCAAAACATTCAAAGACCTTCATGACTACAGTCAGGGCCACTGACCTGTGGTCATGTAGTCCAGTAATGGTGGGTTTTTTAGGGACTGGAATGATGGTGGATGTTTTGAAGCAGATAGGGACCAAGCAGAGTTCCAGTGATTTAATAAGAATGTCAGTAAAAATGAGTGCTAGTAGGTCACAGCAATGTTTCAGGGTGGATGGAAAGACGAAGTCAGGTTCTTGGGCTTTTCTCACCCTCTGCGTGCTGAAAAGCCTATTAACGTCCTGCATTCTGATGGAGAGCTTAGCAGGGGTGAGACCAGTAGGGTCGGAGAGAAGGCCAGGTGATTGGAGCAGAAAGCCTGAAGGTTGTTCTAGGTGTTTTCGAATCTGCAGCAGAACTCATTTAGGTCATTGGTGAGCTGGTGGTCTTTCTCACTTTGTAATCTGTGATTTCTTGAAGGGCTTTCCAAGCTGAAGATGGGTCGTTAGCAGCTATGTGGCTTCTCTGAGAAGTACTTCTTTGCTGCTTTAATTTCTTTCTTCAGCTTGTATTCGGCCTCCTTTTCCCTCCTAAGCTGCCCAAGTTCAGGTGAGAACCCTGGTTTATTATTGCTGTATTTCACACGAGCTTTAGTTGAAATACAGCTGTCCTCGCAGAAACTGATATATGACGCCACAGTGTCTGTGTATTCGTCCAGTCTGTCCGTCGCTTTTTCAAACACAGTCCAGTTTGTGGATTCAAAGCAGCCCTGTAGCTTTTCAGTATCTCCCCTAGTCCAGCTCTTCACTGTAGTACCGACGGGCTTGTTGGTCTTGAGTTTCTGCCTGTATGTCGGTATGAGGTGAATGAGTTTGTGATCAGAGAGTACGCATGAGCTGCACGTGTGACGGTGCAGTAAGCATGTTGAATGGTGGTGTAGCAGTGATCCAAAATGTTCCCTTCTCCTGTTGCACAAGCAACATGCTGTCTGTATTTCCTTCATGAGGTTTGTGCTGTTGAAGTCCCAGAGCATGACCAGCAGTGAGTCCAGATTCTCTCTCTCTGCTTTCATTATCTGATCGGCCAGCTGTTTCTGCGCGTGTGTGGCGAAGTGTAGACACCGACCAAGATGAAAGAAGAGAACTCTCGAAGGGTGGAAGCGTGGAAGACATCTCTACACCAGCGTTCATTGTTGGGATAGCAGAAGCCTCCGCATTTGCTTTTCCCCGCTGAGCTCTGCATCACTGTCCGGGGTCCGATCAGAGAGCCAGGTCTCCTTGAAACAGAGGGCAGATGCTTTTGGAAAATCTTTGTTGGTTTGATTGAGTAGAAGTAGTTCTTTTATTTTGTTGCTGAGAGATCGTAAGAAACCCGCGCCGCCTCAGCTGTACTAGTGTGCCTGCTCGTCTGCCCCTCCGCCGAGTTCTCGCTTGGTCAAGCAGAGCCAGCACACCCGTTGTGAGACTTGCTGTGGATAAAGTCTGGAATAAATCCAGTAGGAACGTTGTCCCTAAAGGCAGATAACTGTTCCTGACTGAATTTGATGTACAACAAACTACTTTAACAAATAAAAGCAAGCACAAAACGTACAAACTCCTCACCAAGACATTCACGGCTTGGATAATGGTGATAATAATACTTTACACTGGATCACAAACACATCATCACACTGGATCAACACGTACAAACATCTTGTACGCAGCAGTCTCATTTACAAAGTTGCACAGATCTTTTTTCTATTTTTATATAACTTAAAATTATTTCGTTTACACAGTGTAACCAATTCACACTGAACGAATCAATAAAAATAGTGCAAATGTACTTGGAGCACAATCTTCTCCACTGAACTTTTTTTCTCCATGAAGTTACCAGTTCAAAGATACAAGATTGTCAGCACTGACGGTAATACCTTTCACTGAGATCATATGTGCCACACATCTTGTTCACTTCTGACTGGCTCCATTGTGCATTTACAGATTGACACATCCCTATCCTTCACAAGCTCTCACACCACACATGTATACGTATTTGCTGTTTGCCCGTAAGACAAACATCACAATTTCTTTCAGCATGTGATACATACCTCGCGTGCACAGGTTTCATCTTCAGAGTGGTTTGTTGAGTACTGAACCTGGGTTTGTTTGAAATGGGAGCAATTTCCTATTACAGGATGCCCATTGTTAGGAGGTAAGTGGGGCATTCTTCATTTCTGAAGGTGCTCATTAATCACATCTGAATGGAAGAAATGAGGAACACAAGGACAAAGGGCATAGATGAAATTCCATTACTGGGTTCAATTTACAGATTTGGTCATGAAATATGAAACGGATGACTGAAATATAGCTCAAAGAGTGTGTCCTTGTGTTTGTGCATGCATGTGTGTGGTGCGCATTGACACAGCCTTGTCAATGTCACTAGTGGGAAAGCATTTTTTGAAAGAGATGTCAACGAGTATAGAGAGCTTTGCATCCTGTTACTTGGCGTAGGTGCACCCACATGGATGTATGTGAAGGCCTACTTCTTCTTGAATGGTCGCGAAGCCTTGAACTGTTTAAGACCTTTTAATGGCATTTAGACATTATTTCAGGTGGGCTTCACGGTTTCTGCAACTTCCACCCGTTTTCATGGAACTAACACTGGTAATGACAAGAACTACAACAAAAACTGTTGTTCGTCGACTGTCATTTAACGACAGCCAGTGATTTATTATGATCTCCTACCGCTATTTAAACATCGCACCCCCCTGTACGGTTACTGCTTATCTTTCTGCTCGAATTTAAAATGTCAACCAACGCAGTAAAAACAAGAAAGCATATTTGACACACAGTTAAAAGCCATTGTGCTCTAACTAATTGGTTTTTGAATTGGTTTTCTCTAATGTCAAGCCGTATATTAATGAATTAAACGCAAGGCCATTTGCATATTCTAAGGCGTCCTCATCCAGTAGGAAGCATGCATGCTCATTTGAATTTCTACTGAGACATGTGTTTGATAATTGATGTGCTTTCAGGGGTGGATTAAGGGGGAGCACACTCAGGTGTAAATGTTTTTTTTCCCCTGTCTCATTGTTGAGATAGAATTGCGCTGAACTTAACCCTTCACTGAAATCAAAATCTAATACTGTATATTTCTTTTGGTCTATATGTCCTCCATATGTTTGCCAGAGCGGATTCTTGAGTTAGACCTTCAGTTTGAGCCATGAATGTCAAAGCCTGGTTGAAAATGAAAAAGAAAACAACTTCTACCAGAAATACTCAAGTGAAGGAAGACAGTTTTAATACCTGATGGGATTTTACATGTTGAAAGATAGCAATTCTGGTATTGATGATCCTTCCAGATCACCTTTGCTGATCCTGCCAGATCAATAAATCCACTTGGACATCCGAACGAGAACCAGGAACTGCTGGTGGTGGGGAGTAAGTAGGGAAACGTCAAAACATCGGCACCTGTAAACAACAGCTGAGTCAGTTTAAGACAGGTGCTGCAATTGTTTAGGAGTAATGAATGAATTAAGGATGTCAATTTGCATGGCACAACTCTGGTTAAAGCTTCGATTTCTACAATAATGCTACTTCATTTTTCATTCATAACTCAATCATGTTCATGCTAATCCAACTGCAATTCCTATTAACAGTTTTTTGGTAGATTAAACTCAGACATGTAAATCATGTTTTTGTAGCACTCTGAGTGGGCCTTGTAGTTCATGTTTAAACTTCTTACAGAGGATCAGTAACACATCGACATAATAATAAAGTAGCAGTAGTGGAACAAAAAAAACTACTGTGAAGAACACTAATCTTAGCCATAAACCGAAACCTGAGTCTGTATTATACCTGATGCAGGTTCAGTGACTTCTCAGGTTAACAATGGCTATGTTTAAATGCAGAGATTTTCTGTAATCCCATTGGATTCATTCTGATTCTAGATTCAGATTGAGGTGTTTATTTGCTCACTCTACTCAACAATCTGATGGAAATCTCCGTTTACATGCACCCTACAAGCAATCGGATCCAAAATTACACGCATGCGTAGAGTAAAACTTGGTGTAAACGTTACCATGACAATGAGCGTGAGGGAGTTCAGCCAGAGAGAGACTGGCAGAAGTATCTGAGTTTTCATTTGACGCTCGTGTTTTTAATCGCTTCAAAATTACGGCAGACTCAGAAAAACATACCTCACACGTACTTATTAAAGAAAGGGGCGAGACGAAGACGTCACGTCCTGCAACACCGTTTTCATCCGTGTTAGCTTTGGGTCGATCTCCCGTGAATTCATCCATAATTATGAAAACGGGGAGGTGGACGGAGCGGAGCTGATTTGCCGTTCAGGTTTTTGGCTTTGTAATACTCAGATCTGAGAAACTTCCTGTTTTTAATTTGCTCTATAGTTCGTGTAAACCCACCGTCATTCATTTCTGTCTGAACAGCTCGTTATTTGTGAGCTTTACGGCCTGAGCTTACATTTTTTGTGAGCTTACATTTGAAGCAAACTGCACATGCGCAGAACGTATTTAAGTTTTCCGATTGGGAGTGTAATCGGATACAGGCGTTTACACGGATAATATTCTTCCATTAAACGAAGTATTTACAAGATTACCCATCTGCTTTAATCAGATAGAAATTGTAATCGCAATGATCTCAATCGGACTAGTCTATTCGGATCTAGGTGTATACATGGACGTATTCTATTCCGATTAAGCTATTAGTCGTATTATTAACGGATTATCAGGCTGCATGTAAACGAAGCTAATTACCCTCAAAAAGTGAAAATCAACATAATTCAACTGATTATAAACATATTCTAATTACACAGTTAAAGAAAAGCACCTTGATAGTCTATCAAATGTATTCAGATGTGTCACTGCTGCTGTATCATTGACATGTTGATGATGTTACTAAGAGTCTGTTGGATTCAAGTATTTTGTTTGAAACCAAAACCTACCAATACAATAAAATACAATAATAAGTAGAATGAGTGTATTTAATAAAGAAATAAAAAGAACAGACACCTTTGTTTAATGTCACAGAAATCACAGAAGTCTGAAAGCCTAGAAGACCCAGAGAGTTCCTGCTCCGAGCATCAATTTGAAGGAATGTTTTCAAATCAGTGTTTTTTAATTTTAAATAGTTTTTTGGTTTTTTTTTTTTGGAGCTTATCATAATTTATTACAATTAATGTAGTCATCAATTTTAGCTTAATTTTTGACTTAATAATTGTGACTAAACATTTAAGAAATACATCCAAAATTGATTTAGACCAATCAAAGCAAGATAAATTAGTATATTTATCTTTTGGTTGTGAATGGGTTAATGTTGAGATGAAGCCGAAGCATGGCGGACCAGGGGGATGTTCAAAGGTATGAGATTCACACCCACATGGCTATAAACACGCTAGGTATGTGCACCAAGAACACACAGTCATGCACACACACACACAAATTTATGGATATCGATCAAAATATGGTGTGTTTTGGAGACGCAGCTTTGAAGTGTCGATTCATTTACATGAAGCATGTGCACTCTGAGGACATATAGTTCATCCATTAACCTAAACATATGCCTCAACACACACGCCCAGCGATGGCAGAGCACAGCAGATAGACAAATGAAGGAGGCCAGGCGATGGAGAGCCGGGAGAGGAAAGGAAAACAAGGAGAGAAATGAGATAATAAGCGAGGGATGAGAGGAGAAGTGTGTGCTGAGTGCAGAGCGAGTGTTTCCGTATTGACTCTCCCAGAAAAAGGCTTACATTATCTCTCTCTCTCCCTCTCTTTTCTTTCACCCACTCATTGTTGATGTCCATATTTCTTTTTTTCCTTTTTTTTTTTTTTACTCCCCGGTCAATATTTCAGCCTTGTCTTGTGCTCTGGGTTTCTCTACAGTTTCAGCAGCCTGCAGTCTTCTCTGGATCAATGAATTAAGGCAGTTGGCAGAGGAGACTAGCCAAGCCCAGAGTGCTTTACTCTGTTCCACTCCAACTCTGAGGAATACTAGAGGCCCTGCTGCCCTATCACCATTATTCAGGCTGGCTCAGGCTCAAAATATCATGTACAGTGTAGATTATACTGCTGCCATTTAATTGGTTACATAAAATAAAAACAAGAAGAAGAAAAAGAGAAGAAAGAGGAGAAGAAAATAGAAATGTGATTCTAGGCTATGCAGTGCTTGAACCTCTAAGAATGCTGCCAGCATTTTCAGTGCATGGACACTTAGTAAAAAATAAGAAAAGGGTATAAGAGCCTCTTAAATTAATTGCCTCACTGACAGGCTAGTCAACATCTAAGTCACCACCATAATGCATGAAATGCTAATAATATATAGTACTAACAAACTGTCTAGAGATGAATGACGTGTAAGTATGTATGCAGAAGAATAAAGACAGATGATTTGAACATCAGAATCAAAGAAACTGAGAAGCTCAGCATGCACAAGGATATTACAATTAGCAGGATATGGAAAGCTGAGTGGTGCTGTGCTGCACGCACTGGGAACAATGAAGGCAAGCCCGATGACCAGTTGTTTCTTGGTGTTCTATAAGCCAGTGATGGGCAGAAGAGTGTACTAATGGGAACCACTCATAGCCATAGATGCTAGAGTAATTTATTTGCTTGTGGTTTAATATACACTACTATACACATCTATTCTCATTACTCATTTAATTAGCTCTGCTTACCAAATAATCTTTGTCATTCTACAATTACAATTAACTCTAGTCCATCTGCTTGTCTGCATAGTTGGTTAGCCTCCTTTCATACTGTTCTTCAATGGTTAAGATGCCCACAAGACCACCACTCAGCAGTTCTTATTTGGGTGGTGGGTCATCACTACAGTGGTGTAGACTGATATGGTGGTGGCATGATGTATTAAATTGACTTTATTGACATTTGCACACCATTTCCATTTTAAAAAACATAAAAAAACAACTTAATTTTTAGTATTCTTTGTGTCATATTTTATAGATGTAGAAATTATATTACACAATTGTGTATTACACAAAAAAGCTGTGCAAGGAAAACATGTATAATACTACTACTAATAATAATAATTATTATTATTATCATGATTATTATTATTTATTTTTATTTTTTTTGTTGTTGTTGTTGTAGTCTTCTTATAAGCCACAGTGTTTGCTGAAGGGCGTGTAATTGGTTGAGATTAATGTCAGTCAGAGTGAGTTGGCTGGAGGGGCAGAGCACTTGGGGACAAACGCACTATAGGAGAGTGAAATATGAGCCTATTTACTGCAGAGAGCCCACGGCTGCGACTTAACATAAGCACTGTGTATCAGCCTTCATTCACCCACAGATTAGCCCACAGTGGGGCTCTAACTAATACACCTGTCAGACCACCTAAAACACCTCCACACAAACCTGTGCACATGATAGTGTGAGTGGGTCCCTTGACATTAACATTCTGCTGCATCAACAAGTCCTTTGCCGAGCTATGTGCTCTCTCAGGCACATAATAGAGGTTTGTCGTAATAGAATGTGAGGGGCAGAAAGAAATACCTATTATATGTCAAATAATATATATGAAAATATAATATGTCCCATTATTTGTAACAAGCCCTACTTATATGCAAGTAGATTTTTTTGGTAAAGCAAGGCTGCCTACAGAGTGACTCCCCAACACATGCATAAGTAGTGAATAACATATTCATAAAGCAATACTTGAACACCTATACTAACAGACATTTACCATAACTTGCAAAGAATGCCACAGCATTATGGAGTGACGAATCACGCTTCTCCATCTAGCAATCCAATAGAAGAGTCTGATTTTGGCAGTTGCTAGGAGAAACAGTACTTGTCCATCTGCATTGTGCTAAGTGTAAAGTTTGGTGGAGGGGGGATTATAGCGTGGGGTTGTTTTTCAGGGGTTGGGCTCAGCCCTTTACTTCCAGTAAAAGGAACTCTTATTTCATGCTCCCAACTTTGTGGGAACAGTTTGGGGACGGCCCCTCTCTGTTCCAACATGACTGCCCACCAGTGCACAAAGCGAGGCCCATAAAGACATGGATGAGCGAGTTTGGTGTGAAAGAACTTGACTGACCTGCACAGAGTCCTGACCTCAACCTGAATGAACACCTTTGGGAGGAATTATAGTGGAGACTGCGAACCAGGCCTTCTCATCTAACATCAGTGTCTGACCTCACTAATGTGCTTCTGGAAGAACGGTGAAAAATTCCCATGAACACTCTCCTAAACCACGTGGGAAGTCTTCCCAGAAGAGTTGAAGCTATTATAGCTGCAAAGGTTGGGCCGACATCATATTAAACATTATGGATTATGGATTCAAGTTCATATGTGTGCAAAGGCAGATGAGTGAATACTTTTAGCAATACAGTGTAACATACATATTTATACTTTAGCACATTTAGAAATAAGTAATTGTGCTTTTTGTGCTCAACTAAGGATAACAACATGCTAAAATGTCTACTTTTACACACGTATAGTGCCAAGAAAAGCTTTCGTTTTTCTCTTTAAAATGTGAACTGATGCATTAGCAGTCTTGCTTAATGAAGTTTAATTACAATAATTGTGCTGACAGAAAATAAAACATCATGGTTCTTCCCTCACACATTGACACAAATATCTACAAATATCTACAATTACACAGAATGATGTAAAGTAAAACAACAGAGTAAAAGAATGCTTTATGAAAACATAGAGAAAATCATGTGTTTTGTGGCAGCTAGCATTAGTTAACAGCTTACCTAGACAAATCTTAAAATAATTCTAAAAACATTCATCAACACATCAACATACTGTGAAAGTTTAAATGATGACTTTGTCTCCACCCGAACTTTTAAAGAAACCACCAAAAATGGTTTCAGCTTCAAGCGTTACTGTACACAGAGGGAGCCCACGGCATGACATTTAAAATAACGAAACAGCAATATTATAATATCCTAGATTTTGGGAAGGATATTACATGTATTTCCTCTAAGACACACATGAGATCATATTTTTTTCCTGGTGACAGCTGGAGCTTGTAGGGTTGGGTTTGGAGAAGAAAGGGTTTTTAATTTGCATGCTTTTAAAGTGTTTAAAATAGTTGAACAGTTAAAGTGGCAACAGCTCACAGTAGTTCAAATATAAACAGCAACAAATGGTAGCTTAGAGAAGATAATACTGGATAATACAAAATCATAATACTGGAATTTTCAGTACTGGAATAGTGACCAGTGAAAAACAGCACAGTTCGTTTTCTGGTATCAATGGGTCTGGCACTTTGTACAGGGGAAATAGCCCCTTTGCTGGTGCTGAAATTTTGGGTACTGAAAAATACATGAAAGCACAAACACACACACATACCCAGACACACAGTGTTTGAATTGTGGCAGAGGTCTTTAGGGGATCCCCTGGCGGAAAATTCCAGACCATTGTTTTTAATGAAGGTGTGCACACCAGTGTCAACACTGTCAGTGTCAGCACTCAGCAAGTTCTAGCACTCTTCAATTCATATGCATGCCACAGCAGGCCACTCATTATTTTGCCATTATTGATTTAAAGAAACCCAGAATAAGAGAACAAAAAGCAATAGTAGCTCACATGGCTGAAAATTCACACAGAGAAAGTCTTCCAGATGAACAGATAAATGCTAATAGTATGTTTCCTCAGCTAACATTACAAGTCTCACTTAACATCTCTCAACTCAAAAAACTGTTTTCTGAACAGCAAATTTATTGATAGCAATTGTGTTTAATAATTATACTCTGTTAAAAGTGTCATCATCATTGTCACTATGAGTATGCATTCTATGTAGTATACCTGCTTCTTGTACTATATTTGCTACACAATGCTGCAGGGCGGTGTGTTGTGCAGTGCAGGTCTTTGGAAGCCCACCATTTCGCAGTTAATTAACTAATTAAGGTCATTTTGTTACAAAAGTGTCCATAACCAGGGCCAATTCTGGGCTCGTTTGTGAGGGGGGGCCCAATTTTGTTGGTCCTAGTTTCACACAATGGACTTTTCTGTATGCAGGCTTGCAAAATGGTAGCACTAGCTTCATCCATTTGTTGCTTCATATTAGTCTCCTTGGATTGAAAACTTTTTGTCCACAACAGTCCTTTAGCCATCATTACGAAACATAAAAATGAAAGTAATAAGGTGCAGCAGGCACATTACAGAATGAACCAATCACACAGCCCCACATGCGATGCAACGTTGGAAGCAGAGAGCTTCCACATGTGGACCAAATAGAGAGTTCAATGGAAGCGAACCCCAGGCCACAGATTTTGGGAGGACCCGAGATCGGTTCTCTAGACAGCTTCTGGGGCCGGAAACAGCTTTTACACTTTACCACATGTACCCGACTCGCAGAGCAAGCAGTTGTGAGTCCTTAACAAAACTCTAGTGAAGAAGCACATGTAAATATATACATGACTTGGATGGCTAAAATGTTATTTAGGCATTGGCAGACAGGCTTAGTGGGTCCCAAAGGAAGTACATTCATGAATTCATGAAAAGCACTTGCAGGGAAAGCGTGATCGTTATCCTCTGCATGCTCTGCAGCTGCCTAAAATGAAATCTTATTGCTGATTTGTTGCTTATGTCATGTCTGCTAGCAACACTTACTTCCACTGTCTTCATGGCTTTTACTGACGTAAAGTCTAAGCTATCTTGGCAGTCTGCGATGTGCTCAAGTTCTAAGCGTCTCCAATTTTATACCAGAGCGATGTGGCTCAGTTCACTAGACGCTCTGGTTACATTGTAAGTTCAAGCTGGATGAGTTTACAGTTTGTCCAGGGGGAGGAATCTAATGCTGAACAAGATGAACATGTAGAAAAGCAGACGATCACATCAGGTTCCTTTTCTCTTAGAAAAGACCCATCCAGCACCCGCTCAACTTCAACTTGAACACTGCACACACACACACACACACAGCTATTCAGTCCTGTGTAACATCTGTATACATGATGTAGTCACTTAAGCAAATAAGGTCAAGGATGAGGTTAAAAGCAGACTTTAAAAAGCAATACAATCTGTGAATCTGTTGAAAACTTCATGCAGAGAAATCAAAAGTGCACGCACACACACACACACACACACACACACACGGTGCTGCTTGTTAACTTAGTGAAGCTCCATTAAGATCACAGACTTCATTTAGAAATTTCAGGTCAGGAAATGTTGGACTTCTGTTCCAATTATGCTTCAAATCAAAAGACAGGCAAAGATCTGACACGTCCTACAAAGAACCTGATTAAAGCTTCTCACTGTGTGTGTGTGTGTGTGTGTGTGTGTGTGTGTGTGTGTGTGTGTGTGTGTGTGTGTGTGTGTGTGTGTGTGTGTGTGTGTGTGAAAGAGAGAGAGAGAGAGAGAGAGAGAGAGAGAGATTTAACTGCAGGACACACACACACACATACACTTACATGTAAAAGCCAAAATATTGTGGAGTCAAGTCAAGCCTCTGTTTTAGAGCGAATCTGCTGCCTAAAAGCTGACTGCTACACATGCGCTGACAGTGGAGCAGAGGGATGGCAGGTTTAAGTATCAGAAGGTTATCCTCTGAGCTCTTTGATTGGCATAAAAAGATGAAACAGGACCTTTCTAACAAATGTCTCCTCTCTTCCCTCTCACTCCTCCCCCTCCTTCTTTCTTTCTCTCTCTCTTGTTTCTTTATGTCTGCAGCAGAAGCACAGCTCTAATGGTTATCCACACTGTAGTTGGGCTGAGCCGTGTGAGACTGCGAGTTGACAGGAAATTCCCACCATGCAATTTCCTCTAGTGCTTTGCAGCAGAGATTTTATTGGTCACTGAATGTCTCACTGTCTGCCTGTGCATGTTTGTGTGTGGGATGTATATTTTAAATTATGAGCATGTCCCTCTTAGGGATACACTTCCAAAGATCTGAGGAGGCCTGTCAGTCATCCTGAGGCACGGATGTGCGTTTTTGGGGATAAGAAAACAGCTCGTAAAAACACTCCTCCATCGCTCATCCCAGCTGTCCATCAGCATAAGTTGTGTTTCCTATGTTTATTGTTTGATATGTGTGTGGCAACCCAGTTTCACCTTAGCTACTAAATCTCTGATGATGCTTGGAGCAGCAAGCTCAACACACACTAATGTGTGTGTGTGTATATATATATATATATATATATATATATATATATATATATATATATATATATATATATACACTCAGATGCAAATATACATCCAAATATGCATAAGAGCGACAACAAACAGACAAACATTCAAGATGCAAGGATGGCTGTCATTTATGAGCTGATGTCAGGGCGCGTAGGAGTAAAGAACAGACATGAGAGAGGGTCTAATGATGCTCCAAGCCAGAAACATACTGAATCATCAACTCATACCATCACTCTGTAATGACCACAGACAGAGAGAGAGACAGAGAGAGAGAGAGAAATCAAGAAAAAGAGACACAAGCAACACAACAACATGATTGAAAACTCAAAAACAGTAAGAAAGTTGTACTTGTTTCTAACATTTATGTGCATTTATTATCTTTGTAGATGAAAAAATGTATAAACAGGCATTTCACCTGCATCTATTATGGAATGTGAGAATTAAAACCATTTATAATACTGTGTTTAATTAAAGTAGCAATATTTAAGATTTTAGTTGAAAACATTTAAAAATGATCAGCAGAATGTTTAGAAATAAGTTTTAACAGTATGTCAAAGACATCTATGTATTGTGTTGCAGATGCGGTATATGTATTGATGTTAGTACTAACCAGCTAGTCCTAGTAGCCATCCTAGTACTTTGTACCATGATCGTGAGTCTCGGTAGCGTCGAGTAGAATCAGTCCAACATGAGAGGATGAAGAAATAATGCTTCCTCCATTGACGTTTTCTAACCTTTTGTCTGTCATGGTAAAGGTGCTGTTTCTGGTTAGATAATTTAAGGACCAATGTATGGAAAAGTATATCCAACAATGGCTAAAGTTCTTGGCAAGCGACCGATGTGACCACTCTCCGCAATAATTCACGTTAAGCAGCAAACAAAAGAAGTTATGAAAATAGAAGCAAAGCAGGAGTTTCTAATCACTGGAGATGGTCTTGGCGAGATTAAGTTTGATGCTGAACTCAGGATGTTCAAACTGAACTGAAGCAGGAGATGAAGCATCTGAGCATTTTCTGGTGATGTGTAGACTAAAATATTCTGTTTACTCCTAATAGGCATTTGAATCTCAACCAGCAGCATACAAGTATGTAATGTTACCCACAATGCTATTACTAGGCATCCCAAAGTAAAGGCTGCAAGGATGAGAGAGCTTATTAGCACTGGTATCTGAAGACTCCTCTTCAGCAATTACTCAGTCATATTTGAGACATGATATCTGATATCTGTACAGGCTTACTGAAATAAGCATCGGCATACATTTAAATCTTATAAACATTAAAAACATTTACTCAAAATGTACTTTTTCTTGTCAAGTCTGACCCCTACAGTATATCCCCATTCACAGTTTTGCCTGCCATTTTTAAACTATTTTGGGTTGTGTGTGAAGGATGCTGGTTGACAGAAGGATACACCAGCTGTGTACTTTGATTAATCACAAATGAAGAGTGCTTTTCCTGGACGCATTTGAAGGATTTTATAAAACCGACAGCCCGTGATCTAACGGTGGAGAAGTGCAGCCATCCTTGGCTGCATACTTGGCTTTCAGACTATTTTATTTGGCTATTTAATATTACTATAGATCTACATCTTTTACAATAACAAATACTTGCTTTAGCAATCCATAATGCTGAAAATAACCATATTATGCAACGTGACATTTTCTTAAAGAGATTACTGCTGCTCTTTATTGACACAATTTCCAATGTTGTGGTGATGCGTGCATCCGTGACACGTTGGCGTTATTGAGTGGTAATCTCAACCAGAGGGATAAAGCTTGTGAAAGCTGAGCTCTAACTTCACTCCCGGGGTGAGGCTGAGCCTCACTTCCCTGAAATGGATGTTGAAGAATGGTCCTATATAACACAATTTTTATACATGGTGACCACGACCATGACCCCTGAGTTGTATGTGTGCATGTTTAAGGGTAGTTTAGGTAAGTAAGCTGCTCCAGATTGCCTAGTCACAGCCCCTATATTTGCAGTCAATAATGACAATAATGCCAGTCAACAAATATATATATACACTACCGCTCAAAAGTTTGGGATCACAGTGAAATGTTCTTGTTTTCAATGGAGTAGCTTTACTTCCTTAACACAACAATGGACTGACGGGTCTCTGCAAAATAAGCCTCTATACAAAAATGTAAAAATCATCTGATGCACTTAAATTAATTGGAAATGGACAATATTGTTGGTGAATTGCATGTAAATTGCATGAATTGCATGAAATTAAAATCTAAAGTGATCCTAAACTTTTGATCGGTAGTGTATTATTTATTTATAATTATTTTAACTAGTTACTCTTTGCTTTGTATTAAAAAATGGTCCAAAAATGGGAACTTGGGAACTAAATTTGTTAAATTCATTTCCATCATAAGTTACAATTTTTTTTCCATCTCTTGTGAAGTTACTAATTGGAGATTGGAGGTTTCTATAAGGCGAACTTGATACAAAAAGGTCGATAGAGCAGCTATGTTTAATGCATGCAGTTTACATTACCTCCAGTGCAAACATCCAGTAGACTGGCTACTAGTGTTTATCTGTCCATCTCATCCTGCAGCCTGGCTCTTTCTCTCTGTTCGTTCACCCTGCGAAGTGCTGAGATGCTGTCATATCTAAAATGCTGACATGTTTACAGTGTTTTTAGCATTTCCGAGATGCTGTCGCCTCATGTGTAAATTTCTCCCCACACACTGTCCAGAGTGCAGGTGTGGCTCTCAGATGCAGGAGATTGATTTCCATGCGAAGAGAGATATCTCTTGATGTTCTCTGACAGGACTTCCTCTAGACCCACACATGTGCACACACACACATACACACACCAGCACCCAGGCTGAAAACCCTTTGACAGGACTTTTCGATCTCTTGGAGACGAGCCGAGCGCAGCGATGCTGTCACTTCCATCACTCTATCTTCATCTTCCTCTTCCTCACGGCATATAAAAAATGACATGGCTGAAGCCCCGGAGTGGCACATTTTGGCAGGTTTGAATTGCAGCCATGTCCTGTGTTGCCAGTTGCCTGCCTCGAGAACATAACCATCCACATCTTCGTGAAAGCAAAAGTTTGGCAAAAGATCAAATGTACATACTTTTACCCCCTGTACACTAAGAGCAGTCAATCAGCCAAGACATGTTTGGTATCTTTTTTGTTTCTGTAGCTTTGCACCATCTATTATGCTAATACAGCAAATAATAAACGCAAAATTATACCCCACCAAGATGCATCATGGAACCTGCATACACTAAATCATTATACACTTGCCTCAGCTGGTAATCTTAAATAGTCTTGTTATGTGGGCTGGATTTCTTAAATCCACTGCCAGATTTACTGTGCGTTAAATGCCAGCAGTGTGGCTGTAACACTGTACTGTACCCGAATGACACACAGCGCTCAAATCTCTGATTTTAATGAAGATGCATCACTACAAGACCATTTATCATCTCTCCATTACGGCATTAACATAAACCCAGAACTCGACCACTGAAAGCCATAGACATCACAACTGTTTCAATTTAAATACATCATGCTAATGTGCCTGGCCACATTTTACCTTGTCAATGGTAAGTTAGTTAGAGTTGCAAGGAAAGTCTTTTGTAATTGTTTACATTTCTGCATGGATTACTAATAAAATGTTGTCAGATTATTATCTAAGTCACAGTTAAAGTTTATAATACAATCTAATTAACATATAAAACAATAAAAAAAAGCTGTGTGTTTCATGCTTTTATTGAGTACATTAAATAAAATATTTCAATACACTTTTGAATTTACTTGAATTCACTTTTGAAGTCCAGTCCAGTGTGAGGCAGTAAAGTAGTTAATAAATGGTGCGTCCTCCACCATGCCTCACAGTTGTGATGAGGTTTTGGTGTTAGTGAGTCATTTTGCCTCCAGACACAAAATTGTGCACTTCATCTGTCTATAGAACGTTTTCCCAGAGGAGCTGTGGAACTTCCTGGCAGGTGGTCTTGGCATACCAAAATGGGTCTCTTTTTTATAGGACAATAGCAGCTTCCTTTATTGTCTCCTTCCCTGAACACCGTTCTTGTTCAGTGTTTCATTAATAGTGGGCACACGAACAAAAGCTTTTGCAGAGTCCTCTGTAGGTCTTGTGCAGTTCCTCTTGGATTCTTTCCCCCCTCTTTCAGGAATTCCCCCTGTACTCTCGGTGTCAACACATGCAGCGACTGCCCGAGTGTAGTAAATGTTTGCGGAACCCTTCCCCCAGTAATGAAATTCGATCACTAAGGATGCTTTGGAGATGCATGGAAATGCTAGATGTAAACAGCAATACATCTGGCTGCCCCCCAGATCAGATCTCTGGAGACGGGTATGAACAGAGCCTAAGAGAGTAGTTTAATAACACACAAATAAAAAGGCCTGTAGTCACCTGTTGCTTGTCAAATAGTGAGCCTTCATTTGGGAACTTTTTAATGTTGGGTGGCTGAAATATTAAGTAGCGTATATGTGACACGAACTATGACATCATGCGAAATGATTTTTCATTTTGTATTTTCTTTTGCTAATTTACATCAGAACGTGTCAGGGCTGTAACGAGATGAGAATACATACATGTAATTGACACATCAAACCGCTGACACATATCATCTCTGTGCTCTCTCGTTCTATTATGCAAATGAACAAAGCGGCATGCTGATATGTGGTGTGGTAATTGATTATGTCACGCCCACAGTCACAGGGTAGGATTCAACTCTGGAATGAGAGATATAATGGTTGATAAAACCATTGTTGTATCTTCACACTAGTGTGCTTTAAAGGGACAGACCAGTCATTTCCTATGGGGTATGTCGTATGCAGCTGCAGTGACAAGCAGCAAGTCCAGTAGAAATTTGCTCAACTTCATGCAAATAGACTATGATGCTTTAAAGCAGCAATCTAACTGGCTCAAACTGGCTCAAACAAAATCCTCCGACCAATCGTAAACAAGGGGGTCCAAGATTTCCTGTTACTGCTCTCTGGCATTTTTGTTTCTACCAACATTTTACTCTTACAAGATTATCACTTCAAACGAAATGGCAATAATAGATGTAATAAACGTGCATGCTCAAGCGTGACAAGAGCGGCCTTGAGCACACCAACAAGAGACAAACTCGAGGTGACATTAGCAAATTGTCTGCTAGTGTGAACGTACAGATAGAACTGGCTCACGACTCTGAATAGACTTTCTCTCTTTGCGCCTCAACATATGTATGTTTTAGTGACACAGCTCCAAAGGAGCCAACATTTTCCTCACTGTAATTCAAATACAGTGTTCTCTTAAACAGTGCATATATAAGCAGAAAGATATACACACACACGTATTCCAGCTACAGGAGGGCGCATTGGGAAGGACACATAGAGAACACAACAATCGAGTTGGTCCCACTGATGCTCAATTGGGTTCAAGTCTGGGAAATTAGGTGGCCAGCGTAGTACTTGGAAGTTGTGATCACGCTTTCCAGACCAATTAATGTATTGTTATTTATTTCTATCCATGTGACATGTTTATTTGTCTTGCTGGAAGATCCCATCCACCCCAGGGAAAGGCAATAAGCATGTATGGGTGTACGTGATCTGGGATGGATTCACACCCAAATTGGTGGGCCCAAAGAATGCCACAAAACATTCCCCAGACCACAACGCTGCCACTACCAGTTTGTGGTGTTACCATCGAAAGTAGGAATTGGTCATAATAAAATAACTTGACTGTGTAAAACACTTTAGTTGAGTCGCGCTGGTTGTGTGTCTTTGAGCCTCATAAGGTTGGTCCATGCAGTGTGCTTTGCCCCCGCCCCCATTGGTGGAGAATGTGGGCACCCTTTGTAAAGTGACTCCTTTGACGTGGAGTTGAGCATGGCGCAGGGGCATGCTGCAACTCTGGCATGAGTGACAGTAGTTTAGTTTTATTTTTGCTTCCGTTTAAAATAAAAATTTTAAAAAGCCAGAGTCGGCAATTTTCCTCCTTGACCCATTGGAGCTCCTCTGTTGGGTTTGTAGTGGCCGGCTCAGAAGATGGATTTGCAAGTCTAGGGGAGGTGGCACCTAGTGCTGCTGTAGTTAGGCTGGTGTGATTGGTGCCTGAGGGAGTGGCATTTAGAGTTAAAACTGAACAGGGATATCGCAGCTCTAGTTCCTGGAAGATGACAGCAAGGGCATGACCTTTGAAGTGGATGAGCTGTCATATGCCACAAGGACAAGACTGTGGAGTTCGACCTCCTCAAACTTTGTCCCATCCACTTCCTCCCAACCCTCGCTTAAGCTACTGTGCTCCCACAGTGATGGCCCCCTCACTCTGTTCTGGAGGATACCATGGTACCTCCTTCCATGTTAATGACGCTTGCATCTTCTTTGATTGCTTCTTCGATCCTGGTGGCTGTGCTCTAAGCAGTGGCGGAGCTAGACTTTTATTCTTGGGGTGGCCAGTGAGTGGCCAAAGCTATTATAGGGGGTCCAAAGACTATGACAATGAATATTCAGAAACAATCAATTGCAATCAAAATCTGTAAATGATATACTGTTTTCTTAATGTACATCTTCAACACACAGGACATACGATCTACAGTTTATTAACAATGTACAAAATGTACAATATGTAAATGCAATAACAAAAACAAATACAAACACCCCATAATCTGTCTGTTTAAAAACAAAAAAAACTATCAATGATGCCATCTTGACATGAACATAGTGCAGAGCTTAATCAAGCAAGCACCAAGACTAAGACTTCTGTCTGACTAAGTGCCAAGCCTGCTCAGTTCAGAGAAGCATAATTAATTGTAAGTATAAGTGATTGTACTTGTACCTGAGTACAGATTTTCAGTAACTTGCTCTACCCATCACACACTGATACTGTGTCACACAAAGTGACATCGGGGCAAAGAGACCACTGTAGATGGAAGTTTAATATTCAAACTTTTCAGCTAGTTGACCCGTTAGACACAACCTTCACGTTACATTTCATTTCAGCCACCAGAGCATAAATCAACTAAATCAGCTAACGTAGCTAATGGCATTCCTCTACAATCATTAGAGAAACTCCCAGCACGGAGTCGAAGCTCAACACATTCTGCCCAGTTCAAAGCGCCCAGAGTGAAACGTATGTTAACATAAAGTGCCCGCTGGAAGCTGATAGTCATCTGTAGGCGAAATGAGATGTAACGAAATGTTAACATTATCTACCTCTCCCGAGCGTTCGACTCTCTTCTTCTCCTCCTTCTTTTAGAATGGTGGATTTATATAGACAGGGTGGATTACAACTCTTCGTGAGCTCCAACTACTGCACAGGAGGGACCTAGCTGTCAGCAGGTATTACTGATTAACAAAATACAACAGGCTCTTTTTAATAAGACGTGCGGTGTCGTGGCATGTCAGTCATCTGGGGTGGCACCTGGGGGGTCCAATCAGATTTCAGGGGGGTCCAGTGCCTCCCTGTCCCCTGCTTTGGCTCCACCCATGGTTCTAAGGAAGCTGTGGATGTGGCACTGGATAAGTAGAGTGTCCAAGCAGCAAAGATGGGCAATGAGGACTGTAGAGGCAGCCGTGAGGATGCTGAAAAGATAGCTGGTAAAAATGCCTGGACAGTATTCAGCTGCAAGAACCTGCCGGCACATCAGCCTGGTGGTATTGCTTGGACCCCTCCAGCAACACTTTGAGCAATTGCCTGCAGCATAGTTGGTCAAAGCCAAGAGTTGGGGCTCTAGCGTACACTATAGCATGGTGGATAGGAGAGGAAGCACACTGCTTTTGCCGCTGCCCCTAGTAGTTGGAGAATTGTGCTGGGCTGTGGGTTGTCTACCATGAACTAGTTGTGTTGACATAACCTGCTTACTTCCCAGCTGTGTCAGTGAGCACTAAACACTGGTTCTTCCTTCTGCTGTGATCAGTAAAAGAGCATGAATGTATCCCAATTCGTCTTCTAAGCCCACTATTAAAATCATTTTACCCTATTCATAAGGGTAGCCTTATAATAAGTGGAACCAATGTATGTATTTCAGAAAGAACATGCATTGCTAAATTTAACGCAGGCTAAAACCACACATAGCAATGAAACAGTATCAGTTCAGGCAGAGTATTCCTCATCTCTAGCCCTCTCCGTCCCTCATACAATTATGTTGAAAACAGTTTAAAAAGACAACATTTGTTCTTAAATTGGTAACAGGTGGTTCATAATTACCCCAATAAAGGATTATTATTGTTCTAAATTGTTCTAATTGTTATTCATCTAATTACATGGTGAATGTGATTTGATGATGGATGATTTGAGATGATAACCGGGGTTGTGGCCTTCAGAGTAGCTATAATAGAGCTCTGAGAATTGTGTTCACTGTTCAACAGTTTTAATCTTCTGAGAGCAAACTTCTACTATCTACTCTCTCTGATCCGTATGTAATGCCTGCAGCTGTGTAATATAGCGCTAGACTATTTGCATTTAGCAGAAAGCTTGTTTCGCAAAAGGTCATCTATAATTTTTAGAGCAATAGAAGTGAAATATATTATGTGCTAATTCCAGTATGCCAGACATCAGTAAAATGAAACATGTTTGAATATCATTGGTAAAGAAACCACAAACAATATGTGTATATAAGTTATGACAGTGGAACGCATGCCTTGTTTCTGTTACCATATTTTATATACTGCACATATGACCTGAGGGCTTGCAAGGCTTTGGGTTTGTGTGGATATGGATGTATATGTATGCATGTGTTGAGCATTGTGAACTGAACAGAGAGATGGATGATTTCTTAGTCAGTCCTACTATACACTAGTACTGGGCAGTATGTATGTTTTTTTTTTGTTAATGAAACATTGAAATAAACAGAAATAAACATTAGCACAATAAAGTCATCAGAATGTAATGTTTCCAAAAACATGCTCTTCTAAAATGGTGAGAAGAATACAAGCGTAGTTCCTTCTCTCCACAGTGCACCAGCCACTGCATAGATTTGTTAAATTAATTTAATGATGTACTGATTAGCCCTACTAGGTATTGGATGGTAATTACAAATGCTGGACTGCTTCAAGGGGAGTTTTGGAAATGATGAAGCTTACATGCTAACAGAGAAAAATATCACAGTGCATTTGTTTTAATCATTGGTTTTATACATTTGTTTTCCAGATAATAAACTTGCCCAGATACATGTGGTAATTTGTAGTTATCCAAATAAGAAATTCAGGTTTAAATTGTATTTGTCTATGGAAAAAAATGAATGTCTATAATACCCTGTAGTTCACAAAGTTAATACTGTTTGTCCTGTGTATATTTTATCAACCTGCTACTGCTACTCAGGTGGGGGTGGTCATGTAAGGGGTATGGTAGACTCACGCCCTCCTAAAAAGGACTGTTATTGATGCTAATTGTTGTTGTTCATTAGTTTAAGTTTGTTAGTGTGTATGTGTTATTTGTATTATTCTGCATCAGGGGGTTGGGCAGGTGTTTGTGGCAGGGTTTACAATAAGGACGAAGCCTATGGCTGGTGGTGACTTCCCGTGTGAGTTCAGTGCTTTGTATGTGCTTTTCTGCTGGTGTTTCAATTAAGGACCACTCCTCACAGCAGATTCTTGGCCTCCTCTGACCTCCACATATCCACATTGACACAAAAATATTTTCCTCTCAGGGTCGCTGGGACTTCTGAATTAAAGTTAAAGTAGCAGATGTACACATTTTGACACACTCATGCTACAAGTTACAATTCCTGCACATTTAAACACCAACTATTCTCCGTCATGCACATGATTTATCAACACTGCTGGAGCGTTTATTTGATATGTAAAGGACATAATACGACATAGTGTCACAAACTGTTAGAATAAGAATAAGAGTATAAATCACACATTCAATATGTTATGATGTTACATTAATTAAACAGAGCAGTAACAAGTGCTTTCAGCTCTGGACTGCTTTTTAAATGAAAAATCACAGTACTTACATTGTATACAGTGATAGAAAACACAGTAGCATTCAAACAGCAGATTTTACATGCTAAAATATTTTACTTTGTGCAGTGTGTACATATATCTGGTGAGCTGGTGGCAGATTTAAGTAAGTGAAAGACTAAATAAGGCTGTTATAAGACTAGTATATAGAAGGTGAAGCCATTATGAGTAAATAAGGCTGTTATAAGACTATTATATAGAAAGTGAAGCCTTTAAGTGACTGTTGTTACCTAACCATACTCTATATAGTACCAAATAAAAGGTTCTATGACTTAACAATAACAAATCACATTTGAACCTTTTTTTAAAGAACCATATCCAACAGGTATTTCGTCATAGTGAAGAGCCATTTAGCTAGGCAATAAACCACATACACATTCAAATGGTTCTTTGAGTTGTCACAGTTCTCCATATACCCACATATATTACCTTTACCAACTGCTGTACCATATTGGATGGTAATTGCAAATGCTGGACTGTTTCATGGGGAGTTTGGGAAATGATAAAGCTTAAATGCTAACAGAGAAAAATATCACAGTGCATTTGTTTTAATCATTGGTTTTATAAATTCATATCAATGCTTTTTAGGAAATAAACTTGCCCAGATACATGTTGTATTTTGTAGTTATACAAATAAAAAAACAGGTTAAAATTTTTGTCTATGGAAAAAAATGAATGTCTGTACTACCATGTAGTTCACAAAGTTAATACAGCTGCTGTTATATATCACATTTCACTCAGTTTGCTGATTTGCATGAAGTATTTTGTTGAGATTCCCAGTTTTTTTATGTTTGGCAAATGTGTAGGAGTGTTAGCTTGCTTGTAGCACAAATAGCAATAGCATTCCTACTGCAACTAATTCAGTTGGCTGGGTGGTATTTAGGGAAAACATGCATGTAAGCCAAAATGTATGGGCTTCGGAACAGATAGGGATGGTCTTTTAATAAAAATGCCTTTAATTTTATCCATCGACAAAAAGCTTAAAACTAGAGCTGACCTGGATGCTAGTAGCTAACTATAGAATAATGACACCTCCTCAGAGGGCTATAGCTTCAAAGCAACATTACATAACAATTTTACCTGAAAATAACAGCTTCAGAATCATGTTAATGGTACACTTACTCACAACAGGGAGGATGGTGTCTCTGTCATTGCTACTCCACTGGGACACCTGCTACAGCTCTATGTAACTTTAAGAAGTGGGCATGAGACCTCTCACGAGATCGGTAAAGCTTTATGGCACCACGTCACACACCAACAGCTACGGGTCTTCACCTAGCTATAAGAAAAGCTTACTCAGAATTCCCAGCTTGGACATCATAGCAGAGGCTGTAAAGAGGCTGATGAAGATATTGTCGGAGGAAGTGTGGTAGAGAAAATGAGAACGTGACCAGGCATGAGACCAGAGCATATCTAAGGCTGGCTTTTACTCGTTCATGAGAGCTAAAAAAAAGAGATAAAACAAAGCAACACAGTGTCATGTCTAACAGGGGAACAATGAAAATTTGAGTGTACATCCTTGCCAGGGTTATGTATCATCACTCTCCAAAGAAAAACATTTTTAAACATCATTTACACACGACAGCTGCTTTGTCTAAGAAGTTCATGAAGAATGGACCAACAGAAATGGTTCCATTGACTTACATTGAAAGTAAAAAGAAGGTTTTTGTCCTCTCCTGTAAAGTTACCATTTTGGGGACACTTGTTTTTCTTTGGACAGCAACGCTATGAAAGATTATAACGTACGCTGTAACCTTATCTGTGTTATTTCCCTCTCGCCATTTTGTGTTTTTTTTCCAGATGCCATCAGTCATCTAACCTCAGTCCTGCTTCAGGCTAAATAAAGTCATCTCACACTAAAATTGTGCAAAATCTTTATCAAATGTGTATGCTCCTGTTATAAAAACCTATAAAAATACTTTACTGGTGCTGGTGTTGTGCCAAATTCTGAGCACAGACATAGGGATGCTTTAGATTACACTTGCCATTTTAGTTGTTTACACATAAACAACAGTGTTACAGTGTAATCTGTAGCATCCATGTGCCCGTATGATGTGAAGGGGAGTCGAATTCTGTGCTTTCAACTCTGAGGGGGGTCCAACGCATGATTTATATTTACAACTGTAAGGTAAAATTGGATGAAATGTTCTTCACTGCTTTCAAAATAAAAGTATAGAAACATACGACTCGCTCCCTGCTTCATATTTGGACCCTAAACTGCCCATTTTAATGATACTGTTTGTGTGATCTCATGAAACCAGCAGCAATTGAACTTTTTCTATTCTCACTGAAGTTATAGGAAAGTGTTTCAGCCTGTTAAGCAGTCAATACAAGGCAGCCAATCAGAACAGAGGTCGTAAGAGAGGTTAGAAAATGGTGACATGAAGATGAATTTTTGACTGCTTTTGGTTACACAAAACCGCACAAGGGTTGCCGCGGTGGACCTCTTGGGAAAAAGTCAAACACAGGAAGAATGTGGAATGTGGACCCATTATGTGTCATTGTCATTACCCAGTGTGGTATGTGAGAGGCTGGAGAGACAGGTAGGAGAACATCTCACATCTCTCTGTCTCTCTGCAAATACTCGTTAGAGCTGATTTCTCAAAGTCTTAACGAGTAAAGAAGAAAAAAAAGAAAAAAAACCCACACTGCAAAATATAACTAAAAATTACACGTAATGGAAGCGCAGAGGGAGGGAGGGAGGGAGGAAAAGAGAAAGAAATGAAGAAGAAAAAACAGAGAGGGAATGAGCAGCGTTGCAGAGATCTCCTGCTGAGATGTTTTATAAGGGAATAATGGAACTGACCAATTACAGAAAAATCACATGCTCAGGCTGTGAGTCTGTTTGCGTGTTTGCCTGTCTGTCTGTATGTCTGTCTGTCTGTCTGCTTATCCTCTCTCTCTTTCTCTCTCTCTCTCTCTCTTTCTTTCTGACTCATACACAAGCGCACACACACTCGAAAAGAACAGAATCCTGACTGCAGCTCTAACATGGAGGCCATTACTCAACTTTCTGAATACCTTCATGCATAATGCAACAACTTGGAGGTGATTCCTATTCCAATTCATGCATTATTGCACTTAGAGTCAAATCCTAATATAATTTCATTTTCAAAGTGAACCATGTTCTGTGGCCGCATTAATATTTAGACTGATATCAGTGGACGTTTGAATCAGTCATACTGTATCTCACGCCTGCCAAGAGTCCTTCATATTGAAATGAGTCTACTGTGCTAACAGTGCCCACTGAAAAAGGCAATACATGTATCTAAATAAATCATGCTGCCATTTCCTTCTTTGGGTTTGTCCACCTCTGTACCATTTCCAAACGAATGTGTTTGCTAGTTAATTCCAGGGTGCATCATTCCACATCTAGTTAATGCCTCGGGCCCGAGCCACGGAGTTTCATCTCTATTAAGCATTCATTGGTTCTGGTTTAAATGAGAGCTGGCGCTTCTTTCTCAGACTTTCCAAAGCTTACACACTGGCTCGCCTCTATTGCGCAATAAGAATGTGCTTGTTCCGTATGTTACAAAGCCTTCCACAAGTGAATTACTATCAAGTCGTCCAAGAAACAGTAATTACTGCACCTTTTCTCGCATTTCACTCATTCGCAATACCAGCGCTATTTCCTGTTTACAAGCATCACAAGCACAGCGGCGTGCAGACGAATTGACAGCAACCGTCTTGTAAAGCGCTTCATGGTCCACCTTGTGTGTTCGGAATTGACTGAACCGATACAAACCCCTATGTGGTGACCTTCCATGCTTAACAGTGCCCTTGTCCCATCGATGAAATAGGTTAATAAATCACCCATAGGCTGGTACCATCCTTGTTTCAATAGCAGCCATTTCTCACTTATTCTACCTTTAAATGCATCGACATGTTGCCAGGACACTGGAAGAGAGAGAAAATAAATACGAGAAGTCAAAGTTCAGCTGCAATCTTGCTGTCAGAAAGGTGTTGCATTCCGCCTCACTAAATTAGATTCAAGATCTCTCAGAAAGGCGAAGCAAAGCAATGCCTTTGAATAAAACATTTCTCTTTTGCGGGCTTTCGAGCCTCCAGAAATTGTCTGAAAAGAGCCCAAATTCTCGAGTGAAGTAGAAAGATGGAGACAGAAAGTGGGGAAATAACGCGCTATGGATCGGAGCTGTCGTCTCCCGTTTCTGATGAGGTGAATCCATTTGCATGGCAGTAGATGGAGGGGTTGCGGGATTTTGGCCATGCGCAGCATTCTAAACACTCACGCTTGAGGAATGTGAATGCTTCCACAGATCCAACATGCACACAACATCAAGTTCAGACTGTAACTTTCAAATGTGCTCTTCTTACAGAAGTAGGCTAAAACTAAGCAATGGTTAAACAACAACTGAGCCCTAGTCTGATATCACATAGTAATGTCAGTTGAAACTTCTAGTCTTAGTAGATTGAAGCTGGCTTTGTCTTCCTGATCCTGAACTGTGAGGCTAGTCATGAGGACAGCCTGCAATGACCAAAACATTGATTTACATGGTCTTGCAGACTGCTAGCACAGTGTGTGCTGTTGAGTGTTCCTGGGTAACGCTATGTGTTGCGTCATGCTGCTGTTATAGAGGCAGTTGCCGCAGGTGTTATACCTGGGGTCCTTTCTTCTGTCTGACCCCTGGGAGGAGTTATGTATAGCTTTTTGTGCTGTCTGCCTTTGTTGGACATGGTGTGAGCTACAAAGTAACTGCAGAACAACAACGGGGACTTTAAGCATCTATAACTCTGCTTCCAAAAATATTTTCCAAATAAGATGCTGTGCAAACCATAAAAAGGAGAATGCGAGAATGTGCAAATCACATTGTGATGGCTTATCAAAGAAGGAAACATGGGAAACATTGTGCCTTTAAACATCATGAACAGCTTTCATGAACAACTAATATAGCAGGCAGGCTATTAATAAACATACAACTTTCCTGATGGTAGGTACCGTTCCATCCAGAAACGCCCTGAGTGTAACCATACCTCCAGCATATTCATGGCTCTGTCTTTGGTCCTATAATATATTATATGGACAAAGGTATTGGCAGACACCTCTCAATCGTTGAATTCAAGTTTTTTAGCCATGTAGTCTGCCTCCACTAACAATTGTGATGATGATGGGTCATTCTAACAACCTCACTCAATTTGAGAGTGGTACTGTAATAGAATGGCACCTTTGCAAAAGGCCAACTTGTGAAATTCCTTCATTCTGCATGTTCTACTATCAGGCGTAAGTGGTATTTTCAAAACGTGAAGCATTTAGGAGCAACAACAACTGAAGCGACAGTGCTGAGGCGCAGAGTGTGTAAAAGTTGCCAGAGCCACCGAGTACCTGCAGTACCTCCAAACCTCCTTTATCAGTAACATCAGCACAAAACCTGTGCACTGGATGGCATGGGTTTCCATGGCCGAGCAGCTGCATACAAGCCTTATATTAATAAACACAATGCCAAGTTTTGGATAAAGTGAGTAAAGCACATGACACTGGAGCTGTGGAAATATGTTCTGTGGACAAATCATGCTTCTCTATCTGGCAGACAGATGGATGAGTCTGTGCTTGGTAAGTGTCAGGAGAACGCTACCTGCCTGACTGTATTATGCCAAGTGTAAAGTTTGGTGGAGGAGGGATAATGCTACAAGGTTTGTTTTTTTCATTGGCAAAAAATACATTTGGACAACTGAATGATTCTAAATTTGTGGGACCAGTTTGGTAAAGGTTTCTGGTTCAGCATTACTGACTGTGTCCCAGTGCAAAAAATAAGGCCCGTTAAGGCTGTTGAAACTGAAATTTTTATTGTTATTTTGAAACAATATATCATTTTGAATTTGATGGCAGCAATTCATTTTGTGTTGGGACAGGTTCATGTTTACCACTGTGTTGCATCACCTTTTCTTTTAACAACACTGTACATGTTTAGGAACTGAGGAGACCAGTTGCTGTGATTGAAATGCTTTTTTTCCATTCTTCAGCTGCTCAACTGCCCTGTTTGGGTGTTTTTGTTAAGAATATTCCCAAATGTTTTCAATGGGTGACAGGTCTTGACTGCATGCCAATTTAGCAACTGGACATTTTTTTTACTAGTGAGCCATGTTGTTGTATTTCATGCAGAAAGTTGTTTGACCTGAAATGAGCAAGGCCTCCTCTGAAAAAGAGGTGTTGGCCTTCCCCAAATTCACTTCTGAAAAAATCAACCTCTTTTAGATGCTTACTTAATACCCAGTCATGTTACTAATGTGTTGCCATTGAACCTATTGTTGTTCCTGTTTCACTTGTTCCATCAGATGTTTTTAGCATTGCCTAACGTTTTTTGTTGTTAATCTGTGTCAGCTGTTTTTAAACATGTTGCTGGCAACAAATACAAAATAGGTATATAGTAAAAAAAAACCCAAACAAACAAACAACAACAAAAAACTAAGTAACATTTAATATGTTGTCATTTGTAAATATAGGGTTTAATTACAGAGTTGGAAATCAACACATTCTTAACAGTGTCCCACCATTTCTTTTTCTGTAAGGACAACGATGGTGACCAGAAATAAAATGGTCAAAATTAACTAGTGTATTTTCAATGGATTCGCTGAGGAAATAGTATCATTACTTTGTGTAACTAAAAAGTTATTTCAGGTCCAATAGTAAAATTCACTTCTTTAAAGGGGCTAAAATTACCATCGCAAACTGTTACTACACCTGTTGGTTACAAGAATACCTGCATCCTACATTAGTTCTGCAGAATACTTTACAGTTAAATATTCCAGTTTAAAGTCTAGTTCTGAGGAGGCATCTTACAGGTGGACTTTTAAAAAACTACTGTTGTTTTTAGGTGGATTTTTGGACTGAAGTGGGAGGAGCTATGTTAAAACTTAAACACAACCCCTTGGTTGTATTTATTATTCTTTAGCTCTCTTTAGTTTGGCTGGCTGAATTGTTTGACACCACATAAATTCCCAAAGGTCGTATACCATATTTTGGAAATGCATGGTGGGTATGATAGTGGGAGAACATTGATAAATGAGAATATGTAAAATCATGAATTCTGTCTGGGGGATGCTGTGCTGTGGATTACTGTATAACACAACAAATAACAAATTGGATGCTAGATATAGACCAGAATGCCTAATAGTCTTCTACTCAGTTGTTCGTAACAACACCACAGCTGTATACACATCATTATGAAGTAAACAATCATGTCAGTGATATTGCTGTCACTCGTACAGTCTGATTGAGGTCATTGCTTTTATTGCAATGCTGCATTTTATCATTTTATCATTTTATCGGGCTCTGTTAAAATGAAGCACAGCTGAAGCCGTGGTGCTGTTTTTACTGGTGAGTGCAACTGAGGTCATGTTGGGACTGTGTTAGCGTTAGCTGCATGCTAGCCTGACAGTAGCCTCGCAGTAGGCTCGCACTGGCCTCTCTCTGGCCTTGCTCTAGCCCTGGGCCTGTTGGCGGAATGTAATATGATGGGACGTGGCACTCCATTGTTTGGCTTGCTGCCTGTGTGATGTGCTGCTGTTCTGCTGCCTTTGATCGTTAAACCAAACCGTGTCACCGCCCCTGGTGTCATGAATTATAACGCTGCCGAGCAAAACTTTGATCTTGACAAATATTTCCCCTCTTCGCTGCTGCTTGGTAGGCGATGTGTTACATTCCCTAACAAGGCTGTTCTGTTGTGAATCAATGAATAATTTACCTCAAAAAAGCAGCTCAGCCCAGTAGTTTTGTCTGTTTTATTATGTTCTATTTTATTTCTCTCCAACTCGTCCTCCACTCTCCCACCTCCTCACTTAACACTCGTCAAAAAAAAAGGGAGAAAAAATAAGGAGATGTGATATTTTAAGTACTAGGTGGATGGTTAATATTCGTACTGGATTATCAGGTTATTGGGATGGAATTTGAGATAATTTTATTAGATGCTGCTTCTCAAGTTTCCAGGAACGCTCTGTTCTTTGAAGCGTTACCTTTGCGTCTGAGCTGTTCACGGCTAATTCATTTAAAACAATGTCTGGCAAGGTGTAGGAAGAAGGAGAGAAGAAAAGTAGGCCACATGCATACCGGGGGTGTAGAATTCACACTTAAGTAGGGGTACTATTACTTTGAGTAATAATTTTTTGTGTATCTGCAATTCTAATTTGCAAATATTTCTGAGATTTTATCATTGGAAATAATCTGCACAAACAAAACTAAGGCAAAGCATTATTAGAAAATAATTATAACACTTTGCGTCCTGGGACTGATCACAGTCTGTTCTGCTAGTGCACATAGTTTACACTGCTTTCTGTGTATCGGGTAAGAAACACCATTTACATTCAACAACATGCATTTCATGATTAGGAGATTACATCATAAGCTTTCAGAATTTATTCAGCAAGGAAGTGTATTGAACGGCCCTGGACAGTTTGTTACTGCTTAAAGGACTTAAAGAGTTCTACTTTTTCTTGTGTTTTATATTTACAGACATACAGAATAACAGTTTTGGGGGGGGGTTATGTGCCACAGTGTTTTTTACGTGACCGTTTTCCAGCCGTTCCTCGCTTCATACAATTAAACAAGCTGTTTTTATTTCTGTGCCTTTCAGAATAATGATTCTTTTCTTATTGGCTGCTCTGCATTGTGCCCCTTTCAAAAAGCAGCCCAGGCTGAAACACTCATTATAACTTTAATGTAAATGGAAGTCAATCTGTGGTAGACTAAATAGGCGGATTATGTAAATTAGTTGGTTTTCATGACATCATAAAGTGAGGGGTGAACATTGTACATTAAACTCCATTATTAAAAATCATGGTTTTCTTATTCAGTTTAAAATCAGTTTTCTGTGATATTTTAATGTAAGTCTATTTTCAGTTTGTCAGATTATTTATTAATGGCTAGATTGAATGGGTAGTTGAATAAGATAGCGAACAGACACTTGCGAAAACATGTACAAAACAGCTTTGAAGTTTATAATAGATATGATAGGTGTTATCCTAAAGCATAAACATAAGAAGAAACTACTTAAATGACAACCTTATCAGTTTAGCTTAATTTTAGTTAGTCAGAATAATTGTATGTTTCCTCTGAGAGAAAACTAAGTGGTGAAAAGCATTTTTACTGGTTTAATTATTGGAAAAGTATTGGAAACATAAAATTATTGGGTAAAGTATGTTAGTTATGTGTATCTTTCTTCACTAATATTGGCTTATCTGAACAAATCAGGGCTGTGGTGGTTTTGGAACTGGGCACTTTGAATGGCTTTCAGAAATAAACCTTTTAACCCATGTGTTATGTTCGAGTGAAAATGATCTGGTCATGAAACAGTTTTACAGCTAAATAAGTATAGATTTTGTTTTTTGTATGCTTAATAATAAAAAAAATGTTGAATACATTTACTAGGGATAATAAAGCTTGACCAATGCTGGTTCCAATTCCAATAGGATTTCTACAAATGTGTCTCAGTCTGGACACTGCAGACAATCAAATCAGATTTCAAAACTTTTACTTTGAAATCTTTTTATATCAGACTTTTACATCATGCGTAATGCGACAAACCACAACAATGTCAAATCCAGTCTGACAGCAGAGCTAGAACCCAAGAAGAGGGCCAAAGATTCAGGTTTATGCCGGAGTATATCTACACATTATGGAAGAGAACAATTTGCAACTGTTTGGAGGATGAGAGGATGCGCCTCTATATCTCCTACATGCATGGTTAAAATCCAGGTCATCAGCATATCTATGTAGTTACTCACATCTATCTCACACAGACAGGCTGGTGATGTACGGCCGCATGAATCTGATCTAATCACCTACAAATAACATTGTGGACAGTCTCAAAAGATCTGATTCGAGAAACAATTACAATTCGCCTGCAGTCTAAACACAGCCTAACTGGAAAACAAAAACTATAAGAATGTGTAATTAAGTATATAAGTGAGAAACATACTCACACCATTGTGCAAAAGTCTAAGCTCATTGTTAAAACCAGTTACAACACCAGTCACAACACCAGATATCATTAGAACAAAGAAAGTTCAGTTCCAGTTTTCTTCTGGATGACCCAGACATTGCATTAAAATATTTTAATTCCTTCACCAGCAATCTTGATTCAGCTTAATGAAGTGCTGAGCAGTCAAATCAGGTATTATATGATGACTGCAAATAATAGTGGGTTGCCACATGAAAAAGCTTGGAAAGGGTTAAATAAACACACTGACATAAGGAAAAACCACTACTTGCTGCACTAATATGATATGAATATTTAAAGTAATAAAAAATAGAATTGTTCTAGTAAAGCAGATTAAATGGATCAATTCGACCCAGAATAGTATATAGTTCATTTATTAGCAAGTAGTCAACAGAGCACAAGGGCTAAATTTAACTAAACTTTCCTGTAATTGGTTTACAAGCTGGATTGCAAATAAAAAAGAATAAAGTAGTGAAGTAAAAGTACTTTATTATCAATTAACTAAGTAAAAGTAAAAAACTGGGATTTATTTACTTGAAAAATTACAGTTAGTGGGAAAGATGCATTAAAGCCCTGCAACGAGAGTAAATGCAATGTATTACTTCCCACAGTTGGTGAGTTATGTGATTATCATCATGTTGTTTCGCACCATACCTTCACACCATGATCTGATGATGCGTATTTACTGTCTTCTCGCTATTTAACACGCATACCACACATGCACAGGCACACCACATACACACATATTGTCCTCTCATTATCACTTACACACCATGCGCCTGACACACTACACAACTTTGCAGACATAGGTCAGACTATTAGTGACTCCAAACTCGCATCCATATGGCATAATTGGCAAGCATCCTGAGCCTGTGTGATCTCACACTCACACTCCCTCACACACACACACACACACACATGTGCATCAAGAGTCATGTCCATTTAAGCCTCATTAAGTAAAGCTGTGGAAGTCTGAATTGCCTTTTGTCACCGCTCAGCGGGCAGCAGTGTGGGCTTGGAGCTTTTCCTCTCCTTGTTGATGTTGATCTCCACACTAGAGCTGATATGACAGCTGGAGAAAATTAAAGACATTAGCTCAGCTTCTCTAAGTGAATCTACAGGTCTAAATAATGCATTATGTTGAGATGGCTCCTGTGTTTAAGTGATAAACAATCCCAGACAAACGCTCTCTAATGTAGCATTAGGGGAATTATTGCCTCTGCATTTGTCTAGCTGTCAGTGTGGAAAACAGACTGTGTGAGAAACAGATGTGATCTGCTAAGGCTCAGATGAAGTGAATCCCCTCCGGCCTCTGAAGACCCTAATGGGTTTTATATGGAGCTCCTCAACTGTTGTAGACTGAAGCTGTCCAGACTCGGGGTGACAACAGAAAGACAGCAAACATAAATTCCAGTGCAACAATATAAATATAGTATTTATTAACAAAATTGATGCAGCAAATCTTTTTATGAGGGACATCTCATTGCAGTCCTAACAAGTAACTAAGTTTCAGGGTAAACAGGATTAACTTAATCATGCATTCTGATGGGCTAGTACAGGGTCCCCTCCAGCCATCTGACTGGTGCAAGTTGTCCTTTTAGGAATGTTTTCTCTTGTTTGATGGGCGTGTTAGAGGTGTTATCCAATCAGTAGTGACATGCATATAAACCCCACCACTTTAAAATGGCAGTGCACACAATACATACTAATAAAGTCCTCTCCAAATGCTACAAAAAGATTGTCTTTCTCAGCTACCACGCAACAAAGTGTTTAATGCACCACTGTTTCTGTTTAAACCAACGTTTTGCTGTGTTTTGGTGGGGATTCTGTGCTCCATTGGCTAAATGAATTACCTGTGATCTGTTTTAGAAGTTACAATCAATGCAGCTTGTGTTTTCCAACAGCTACTGTTAACTTAACGGGCCTCATTCAAAAATCATTCTTAAGAAAAAAAAACTTTTAAAAGCCATTTTTGCAATTGTCATAAAGACTCTGGTTTCCTTATTTAGGATTTGTTCACACTTAGCACAGACTCTATACACACTCAGTTTTAATGCATAATTACTCTTCATTTGGAGAAAAACACTACTTTAAAAATTACCCATGAAAAAGTAAAGACATAATATTTTATGCTTTCTTTCTTTTCCAATATGTGAAGCTCAGTCGATCCTTTTGTTTATTTAACTTTAACTTTTGAAAACTGCACTGAAAGCCCTGATAGTATATGTACTTGAATAATCAAGTTGTTTGTTTGTACAGTCTGGTTGAAAATTCAAGTGCAATTATTTCAGTGTGTAAAGCAAACTCAAGAGAAAAGCAGTAGAAGAATACAGAGCTGAGGTTCCCAGAATTTTTTTTAGGGGGGGCGGGGGTTTGCTTATAAGCTCTTATTTCTCCAACACATGCACATGTTATATTCAGATTAAATGTAAACTCTGGGTGCACTCTACATGTTTAAGGCATCCTAACCATGAAGTGGGTTTAGTGCCTCTGCTTAGTAGTCAGTTTGCTTGTTGAAGTTAACTTTTAATTCTAATATTTACTGTAATGTTGGTGTTAGAATATGTAGCGCTGAAGGATCTTCATTAAACACTTTTCTTTTACATCCTAGATTGTATTCATTATATTTATGTTGCTGTTGTGAAAATGTAGAAAAATACTGCTGTAATTATTTAAACTTTAAAGCTTTAAAGATTTCTGTAACAGTATAGTGTGTGTGACTTTGTTTGTTAAACTAAAAGGTTTAAAAGTGTATTTAACTTCATAAATAATTTCAGTGAACTTAAAAGACTGAGTTTTAAAACTTGGACGAGTTGAGTTTTGAGCTGGTGATGTATGGTCACATGAATCTGATCTGATCATCTACAAATAACAGAGTGGACAAAAAATATAAGAATGTGTAATTATACTTAAGTGAGTAATATACTAAGCTCATTGTTTAAAAAAAAAGTGTGTTTTCACCACTTACAACACCAGATATCATTAGAACAGATGTAAATAAGCATAAATATAAAAAGTTTGAAGAACAAAACTTAGTTCCAGATTTCTCCTGGATGCCCCAGACATTGTATGAATATATTAAATTCCTTTACCAGCAATCTTGATTCAGCTTAATGAAGTACTGAGCAGTCAAAGCAGGTATTATATGATGACTGTAAATAATGGTGGGTTGCCACATGGAAAAGCTTGGAAAGGGTTAAATAAACACACTGACATAAGTTAAAAATCCACTACTTGCTGCACTAATATAATATGAATATTTAAAGTAATAGAAAAAAATAGAATTGTTCTGATCTAACTTAACGAAATCTGAATATTATCGTATATATTTGTGTCAAATTTCTTTCTTCTGTATCGTTTAAACATGACAGCTGCTCTTTATATCCTGTGATTGTTTCATGTTGAGTGGACCAATAGAAATGCTCCATAATCTCTTCACATTCAAAGTTAAGACTGTTTTTGGTCTCTCTTGTAAAGTTATTATTTTGGATATATATATATATATATATATATATCCATAGCTGTCATATATATATATATATATATATATATATATATATATATATATATATATATATATATATATATATATATATATATTTTTTTTTTTTTTTTTATTTTTTTTTTTTTTTTTAATATACATTGACGATATGTTGTGAGTATCGGTTGAGAATCAATTAGTTAATGCTAATTGTAACGTCAATCTGGATTCTCTAGTATTTAGATTAATGAATTATCACACTAGTTGTACTTCTATGAATCTCCAGTGTTTGTGCACTGACAGATATACAGTTTTGACTGTCTGCAGGCTCAGCACTGTCTGGTCCAGAGTGAGGATAGCAGAGATAAATCACCACTGCCAGATTAGAACCAATAAAACCAACAGCGAGTTGTGTGTGGGGGGGTGTGGAGGGCAGGAAAAGAGATAACAAATAGAAGAAGGGGGCAGAGAGATGAGAAAACAAATGGAAGCCTGTGATTTAGTTGCACAATATAGAGACTAATGATTGTTTTTTAGTGCTAGAAGGTAGCGGTGCAGCTTAGTGGTCAGAAAGAGAGCGAGCAGGTTCACACAAACAGAACAATCTTGTTTGGCATTGGTTGTGTCACGTTAAAACTTCTTCCTTTCTTTTTCTTTAAAGGCCAGCATGTAAGTGCGTGCACTTGAGACACTTGCGCAAATGAACTACGGTTGCGAATGGTTTGCCCTTTCGCTCCTGTGGGTCATGTGTGCCAGGAATTAGTTTTAACAGGAATTTGGTTTTAAATGACTTTTTTCTGTTTCCTTTTACATCAGGAATCTAATTGGCATCATTAAAATATCTCAAAGGCCTCAGAGTTCTGCAAACTCATATTCCATGTCTAATTAATAACCTTGCAAGCTGTCAGCAAGGTCCGTCTCCATGGCAACAGGACCAGGAAGTAGCATGACGCAGCTCTTCGGAATGACATTCCAAAAATATCAGGCTCTGCAGACCTTCGGTTCTAGTCAAAAAGCTCCCAGCTGTTTTATTAGCGGGAGGACAATGAGTGCTTTAGCGTGGTCAAACCGAGCCGTGCTGAAGGGATGCTCTCATCTCCTAGCAACCACTTCCAGTAGTTAGCAGCTTGTGCCGAAGCGGCGTTCCTCAGTCATATGGAGGGAAATGTGATTACGGCGGTCAGATAAGATAACGCCGCATCTGGCACATCTCAGACGAGCCAAAACTCAGGATATGTTAACTATTCCAAATGAGGGGAAATCTCAGGGGTGCAGAGGTAATGAAAGCAGAACTCACCTGCGTTTAGATGAGCATGAAGAACTTTTTTTTTTCTTCCCTTCCGTACTTGAAAAGGAACATTCATGGATATTCCATACCGTTGTGTTTGCATGCTTTATTGTTCTCAAGTACTTTGTGAACGTGTTCTATAGCATTTAACCGAGAGGTAGTGTAAGCTGTGTGCGTGCGGTGCGTGTATGCACATGAGGGATGGGAAGCAATGAAAGAGGATCAGAATGAGTATTGATCCCAGACAAATGCATCTTTACTCAAGGTCGCTCTGCTCTGTCCCAAGCAAAAAAGGAAAGCGTGCACGCATAAGCCTCCCCTCTTCTTAAGGGCTGGACAAATTGGTGGTAAGTTTGGCATTGTATTTGAAGGTATAGTGATGTTACATTACTATATGTTTGGTAATTCAGTTTTAACCTTAGTATGGGAGTTGTTCTCTAAAGCATGTCAAATGCATACATTTCTGCTCCAATTACTGTGCAATTGTGGAATAGCTACTGGAGAATGCCTTGAATTTCCCTCTGGGATCAATAACCAACCAACCAACCAACTACCCTACCAACCTACCTACCTACCTACCCACCCACCCATCCAAATATCCACCCACCAACCCACCCACCTACCTACCTACCTATCTACATTATACTTGACATTTGGGTGAACCAGTATCTTAACACCATTCCTAGTACCTTAACACCCCTCCCCCATCCTCAGAACACACCCTAGTGACTCTCGGAAGCCTATTGTCAGACTGCATTTTGTTGCTTAATATGGCCAAGAGCCACCTACCTTGTCAGGAAAGGCCATTTGACTGGCATGCAAATATAACCGACCGCAGGCCACAGTGCGTTGTGAAGGGACAGTTTTCAAAATGGGGCTGCAACTGCAACTAGCACCACAAAAACATCAGCAAATCTGTGAGGAAGCCTCACTTTAAAGTTACTAAACACTTGAAAGAAACTTTTGAATAAATTTGAATGGTTTAACACTTTCTCAGTCAGCCATAGCACACAGACAGCAGGCAACTATTTTTAATCAGAAGCCAGAATCAAACCACGACTGCCAAAACTCTGATAGCCGTAGCCAGGGGCCTGTCTCAAAAAGCTTAAACTTTAGACTCAGTCGTTTTACTTTGCTGCGACTTACCCCGCATGCATAACCAGCTCCAGCTCTAGTTTGGGATTTCAGGTCTTAAACAGCTCTACAGCCAACCTGGGTGAGATCAAGTGACTGACACCTCTGGCTGGTTTTTACCTTGTGAAGTTTGTAGGATCAGTCTGATCTGAAGAACATGGCTTTTTAGCAGAGGAAGCAAATCATACTACATACATCCTAGTCAACACAGTGGACACAGGTCAACTCCGTTTCAGACTTTGAGACTCAACATTCACTCAGATTCGACGTGACCTACGTGGGCCGAGTGTGGGCTGAACTTGATCGGAGGTTTTCTGGCAAATAGAACACGAGGCCAGTTCACTTTTTCCTTTTTTTGGCCGTTTGCCCTAAATACACTAAACCTAAAACCTTAACTGGTTAGGTTCCATTTATTGGGTTTGGTGAAGCTGGAACTTAATCTGTCTATGATGAACTTGCTTTGTGAGACAGACTCCAGTTCACACCATATAACAGCAAGTGAGAATGTAGTATCGCATTGCGTCGCCAAGCCTTTAGGGTGCCTACGCTGGAATTTCATTTTCATGTGCGTGCGTCAGGTTAAAAATTTAACACACTTTGGCCCTATCAGAAAAAAGAACATAGGCTTCAGCAAAAACTTCAAACTATGAAAGCTATGCTATTGTGTTGGTCAGTTCAGTAGTATCTACTGACTCGTATCCGCTTGAGTCTAATTAGCTTACCACTTAAGTATGCTGAGCGATCATTGACACACGGTATTCACTTACCTCCAACTTCCTGCTCTCTGGCAATTTCTCTCCAAGTTGTTTCCTTTCTGATACTACCTTCACAATCATTACTGGAAGCTTCATAGATATCTTTCCTTTTTCTCACTCACTGTAAGGTCAAATGACAGATACGCGTTGATTTGTTTGTTACTGCTACCCCTTACATGGTCTACTAGGCTGCAGCCATTGAGAAAGTTCATGTTGGTGGATTACTAGTGTCATATATTCAAGCAAAACCTGAATATACGCAACTAACCTAAACTGCATGTGTCAAAGTTTAACACATATTAAGAACAAGCTACAAACATTATATGTTCGAAAGTTTGTGGAAACCTGTTTGTCCAATGCTTCTTCCAAAATGTTGGTAAATTGCATTTAGCTACAAGAGCATTAGTGAGATAAGGTACTAATGTTGGATGATTGGTCTTGGATCATAAACTTCACCTCAACTAATCTCAGAGATATTAAACCGAGCTGCAGCACTCCAGTGTACTGATTCTTGAAAGGCCAATGCTGAGGTGCTGGGGGCGTTGGCCTTTTGGCTCATGTGCGGCTGCTCCAAAACCATCCTGTTCTCATGGCAATGTTTCGTTATAAAGCTTGTACAAGCGGTGAGTTTATGTGCAGTTTGTATGAATACATTTCTTAGCAATGGGTTCCCCTTAAGTATCTTTTTACATGGTCGCTGTCCAAAGAATAACAAGTATTTCCAAAATGGCATTTCTACTGTTCCATTTATCATTACATCCTAACACAACGTAAACACCAGCAGTTGTATACAAATGATATAGAAAAATAATCGACACAAATCAACAAAAAAAGGGATATATGTTATTTTGGAGAGCAACAATATTCTATATTTAATATTGAATTTATACTATATAAAATTTTTAAGAACATAATTTCTCTTTATTGCCTTTAACTCTTAATAAGAGTTATAGGCCTCCTATAAAATCATCTGCAGTTCACACCCAGGTCTTACCCTCATGTATTGTCCCTGATATTGCAAGTACTTCTCATTTTGTTCTTATAGGAAGAATTTTTCTATAGAGCTTGGTAGACCACACACCTCAACCATATAAGCATCCTGTGATTTAGAAAGCTTTTGACTGGCAATAAGGAGTGGGAGTCACAGTGACTGACAGGGGAGAGTGATCTATATGGTTTAAGGACGGTCTTGATAGCCGCTCAGGTTATGGATCAAACAATAATTACACACAGAGTCTGGGTCACAAGTCTGACTCACATTTACACACAAACTCAAACACACACACACTCTCTCGAAGTGAGGGAAGCAGGTGCATAACAGTACATGACAGGGCAGATGACACAAAGGGACATTTAGCTTGGCGCCATGGCAACAGAGGTTAGAGGTGAGGTGGGCCGAAAGATGATGAGCTATAAGTGTGTGTGTCTGAGTGTGCGTGTAGGTTAAATTTTTAGACTACCCTCCTGACAGACTATAGGAGTATGGCTTTGTTTCTAATGAGCTTTAAGCAAGGTCCAGAGCAATTATTTTTATAAAATTATTTTATTTTATTATTATATAGTAATATTCTGATAAAGAATATATGAAACCATTGTTTTTAGTGGAGGTACACACACTGGTGTTAACCCTTAGCAACTCTGAGTACTGTTTAATTCCACATCACATCACAGCATGACACACAGGATTTTACTATTACTACATTTAATTGAAGCCACATTGAGACGACAGAAAGCCACATGCGGCTTGAAATGTACACAGAGAAGTGCAGCCAGACTTTTAGGTGAACAGACAAATGGTAATGATCTGTTACCTCTACTAACGTTACTATAGTCTTTTTCAGTTAGGATCTTTCAGCTGGAAAACAGTAAACTGATAAGTAATGCCGAAAGCTTAATAACATCCAGTTTATTACTTAAGCCTGGCATTTATCTGCACTCCCTGCTGGTATTCTATAACACTGCTGTTACGTGATGGCATGTGATGCTACGTGTCACTGTGCGGCGCGACATAGAGCTCAGTGTGAGGCAGCCTTTACAAAAGAAGGTGCCAAAATGTTTTATTTAGAGCACTGCCATACCGGAGACTCTGTTTTGGTTTCTAAAGACTAGCTTTCTATAGTGAAACCTTCTTACAACTTTAGTTGCTTAAAATGTGCATTTAACTAAAAAGCACTCGACTTGCTAAATGTAGCCACAACACAATGATATAAAACAAAATACTTCCAGACTGTTGATTTTACTGACTCAACAGACTTGAAAATAACTTTTAAAAACTGTGAGTTTTTCAAAGCCAATGTTTCTGTATGCAGTAACTACAGAAAGAAAAGTGTGACGGTATGTGAGGAACTTGCAAGACAGATTAAATTAACTATTAATTTATATATATATATATATATATATATATATATATATATATATATATATATATATATATATATATATATATATATATATATATTTAATTACAGCTTATTTACAAATTTTACAAACTTTTGTTGCCTGATGTTGTTCCAAAATAATCCATTAGGAATTTTGACACTCAAATTAGCCACATGTGATTTTGCACACAGCGGAATTTGACCTCCGCATTTAACCCATCCGTGCAGTGAAACACCCACATATACACACACACTAGTGAACAGTGAGCACACATGCCCGGAGCGGTGGGCAGCCCTATCCACGACGCCCGGGGAGCAGTTGGGGTTAGGTGCCTTGCTCAAGGGCACCTCAGTCATGGCCTGGGGGATCCCAGGGATCGAACCAGCAACCAATCCCTATCCTTCAGGCCACGACTGCCCCTAGACTAAATCCAGCGCCTTAGACCACTCGGCCACACTACCACACATTTACTATGTATTTAAGTATGTTTAAAGTATTAACGTTAAAAAAAACTATGCCATTTTCTTTTCAATTAAATTTGCTTTTAACAAAAGTACAGTTAAACAGTCTAAATAAACAAAGGAAGGTTCTTCAGAGAACCATAAGTGGCAGAGCTTTATAGACCTTCCTTGTCACTTTTATTTTTAAAATGTTGATAATAGAGAAATCGTGAAGAGGACACTTATAAGAGTCAACCCAAAGCTGTGATATACAGAAAAGCATACAGAAACTGGATATATGTGCGTTTGTGTATTATGGATAATCTTCTCTCATCTGAGGTTTAAAATGTGCCATTTCACAGGCCATACCGTGTACGAGCAACCCAATATAGTGATACACATTAGTGCACAGGCTGAACTAAACAAGTCCAAATCATTTTTACGTACTGAAATCTGTGTAAACGCGCTGAGAGAATGAATGAATGCGTCTGAAAGTGCAGCTGAAATAGCCCAGCTTCCCTCCTGAAGTACTCTCTCCTGAGCCGAGCTTTAATATAAGTCATAAAGACAGATGCAGGAGAGAGCAGCGATGGCTTTCCTCTCTTTTTGCTCTTTTTCTGCTCTAGACTGGATTGAAACGGTGTCCTGGTGCCTCGCTCCTGTATACCTCTCTCTCCCTCGCTCCCCAAAGGTTCTCTGTTGGTTAGCAACCCACGCGTCTGATATCTGTTTAAAAAACATCAAAGTACATTATTTAACAAGCATGTTCACGAGGCAGTGAGAGAGAGCGATGGAGAGAGACGTGTGCGCTCTGAAAATTCCACAGAACCTCTTTTGAAGGGAGAGGAGCGAATAAATCTTGCAAAGTGGAGAAACTTTCGTTTTTTTCTTTTAACTTAATCTGGAGTTCTCTCCTAAGATCCAGTGAGAAATAGGTTTCTGCGGGTGCACTTCCACTCACTCAGGCTGCTAATAACAGCCTCTCCGCTCACTGAACTTCTGGATGCACTAAGTAGATATGACGAGTCAGTGTGCTGTGAACATGGCAAGTCGGCATGACGTTTTAATGAAAACATGCACGACAGTGGCCAGTTCAGGGCAGCAGTTCTGATCTAAATGTCCTTCTGATTGACAGACACTCTGAAAAATAAAGGCACCAACAGCGTTCTTTGGAGAGATGCCTTATAGGAACCACTTTTGTTTACCTAAAGAAAAAAAAAGAACGTTCGTGGGATGGTTCTTTTAAAGAAATGCTTACATAAATGAGATGTGTGAGCGTGAAGGGCTGTTTTAAAGTTCAACCTCTTTTCGCAGTAGTCATGAAATTCAATTGTGGTCTCTCTTGGAGAACTCTCTGTTCCATGGAATCTTTTTTCTTTTCTTTAGTAACATTCTCGAGATGTATTTTCACATAAACACTGTGGAGGGTGGTACAGAAGGCAGCACTGTTGCTTCGCAGCGAGAAGAGTCTGGGTTTGATTCCCTCAACACATCCTTTCTGTGTGGTTTGCATGTTCTCTCCATATCTGTGTGGGTTTCAGTCCAAAGACAGGCAGTCAGGTGAACTGGAGATGCTAAATAAGGTGTGTGTGTGTGTGTGTGTGTGTGTGTGTGTGTGTGTGTGTGTGTGTGTGTGTGTGTGTGTGTCTGCCCTGTAATGGGCCGGTGGTCTGTCCAAGGTGTTTCCTATCTTTAGCCCAATGAGTGCTCGGATAGGATCCAGTACGTGCCACAACCCAGAAGGATGAGTGGTTTAGAAGATGAGAGAGTGTGTATGACTTACAAATCCCAGAAGTGATTTTTATATTTATATTTTTATAGTGTCAGTTGTGCACAAACATGTGACATAAGTAAAGCTGCAGGTGTGCTGCCCATTGTATCTCAGCACAGCCATTTTTCTTCACAGGAAAGTGTTTTCACCCCTTCCTACTTCACCCCTCATTGCTCACTAGCAGCTCATCAATGAAGCCCAACAAAGAACCCCAACATTTCTTATACTGAGAGCCAACAGCGGCCTAGTTAGTCTCATAAAAGTATTAGCATATGATGAATAGTAGGAGGATCCTATTATCACATGTGGGCCTGTACACTGTTAAGCTTCAAGCACAAAAATGTATGTATTGGAATTTTAGTTAAATATGTATAAATCTTGTTGGAAATTGTTACAATTGGTATTGTTTCCATATTATGATACTGTTGGGACAAAGGAACAAAATGCCAGTAGAAACAAAAAGTTTAGAGAGTAGTAACTGGGATCTTTGGACAAACAATCGTTTCACCGGTTTTGTTTGAGCCAGTCAGTTAGAGTGTCGCTTTACTGCCTCATAATTCATTTGCATAGAGTTTAGAAAATTGAACTCATTGTATTACACGGTCAAGTCATATTATTATGACCACCAGCTAAGAGTGAAACACTGTGTGCAGCAGTGACAGCAGCTAGACAGACTGGGAGACTCAATAAGTTCCTGGTAGGTTGTCACAAGTGTCTGAAGCCATGCTGACTGCAGTGCAACCCACAGCTGCTGGAGGGTGCATGGGCGAGGATCTATAGAGCAAACACAATGATCAAGGTGGTTCCACAGATGCTCAACTGGGTTCAAGTCTGGGGAATTAGGGGGGCCAGGGTAGTATGTGGAAATCTTGGTCATGCTCTTCCAACCAACGATGGACATTTCTAGCCGTGTGACTGTTGAAGATCATGTGACTCATCTGTGTACTTTACTGTATTCCCATTATAACAAATACGCTGCTGCAATTATTTGGCTTGTAAATCTTCTCAAATGATTTTCCAGCCGCACAACAACATGTTCATTGCACCTCAATTTTTCAGGGAAATTCCACTGATTTTTGAAAATTACTGCTCACATTTTTTACAACCAGTGGTCACAATGTCTATGATGCAATCATAGCTATGTGATGTACAATGCATTCCTTGTTTTTATTTGTAGTGTTGAGAATATTGGTTGTACAAATACGATAAAAACCTATGGCTTACTGTTCATAAGGTTCATGACATTTATATAAGCTGATCATGACAACTAACATAAACCTACATAGATATTTATAAATATTAATTCCAATAGTGGACACCTGCCATTTGCTAATGTTACCAGTTTTGACCAAAGTAAGCTGAAGTAGCCTTTCTGACAGATGACGGCTACTGAGATAAACGTGACAAGCTTATGTAGGTGTTGTGTAGTGTTATGAATGTTTTAAACATTTTTATACACTTTCATCACCCTGCACGTACCTCTTCTTCATGAACAGATACAAAAAGGCATTTTAGGCCACATGCATATTTCAGAACTATGATAAAAAAAAATGACTCAGGCATCAAGCTATGCATTGCAGCCATTTCATGCAATAGTTTTCTGTAAGATCGCTTTTACAGGCCTTAAACACTTCAGACATCTGGTTCCTATCACCACTACAGGAAAGAACTGTGATGTGGTTGTTTCTCCACTCTCAGAAAAAAAGGTGCTAAACTGTCACTGAGGTGGAACCCGTCATGTCACTGGGGATGTACCCTCTTTACTATCTTTAGGAACATAATTGCACCCTAATCCACTGCAATTACATTTTTAAGTTGCATTAACTCCATACACCTTGTCTTGTCTCCAGGCTTCTAATGTGTGTATATAAGATACAAATGTATGTATCTAAGATATACAGTTAACCTAACCCTTATGATTGGATCATTGTTATATCTTTGAGAATAAGAACAGTTTCCTAACAGTATACAACACTGCATTTCACAACTTAGGATTTTTTTTTTTTTTAAACTTATTGTAAATTGCTGTAGTAAGTGCATTATTTTATTTTGCACACAAACACTGTCTTTTGTGACCACCACTCAATCTTACACCTCCAGGTGGCCCATAGCACCCATATTTAAGTGTGTTCAGAACTGGAAGCTTGTGAACTGACTCATGTTAATGTTCACCAATCACTAATACATGGTTGCAATATTAGCATTTCTTGAAAATAGACTGTAATTACGTTGTATGCTCTTAAGCAAGCCGGTTATTACTTGACAGAGACAAACACAGAGGTGACACCAAGTCCAAGCAAGCAAATTTTTCAACTGTAAGGAGAAAATGTTCTTTTTGCATGCCGCTGTGTAAGCCAAGCGGTAGCAGGTAAAAGCATTTGTGGGCTCTGATGGTGAATGTGTGGGTGTAAGCCTTAATGTAGCTGCTGAGGGAACTGCCTCCACTGCCTTGTGCTACATACTATAGCATATGGGAATTTTTAGAAGCAACTCTTCAAGTCCATAATGTAGCTTCATGTAGAACATTTTTTATTGTAAAGTCAAGATTTTTGATGTTTTGTGTTACAAATGTTTATATATATCAAGGGGACAGTTGTGGGCTGGTCACCGGAAGGTTGCTGGTTTGATCCCATGAACCGAAAGGACAAGGGCAAAGATTTGCTCTTAACATTGGTGGGAACCTATAAATCTACCCCCACACCTCCCCTGCCATCCTCCCATGCACCAAAGCCTAGCCTTAACGTTATTATGATGGACTCATTTAATTAGCAAACTTGACTTTAAGTGACTTACACGTTTGTCTTTACAGTGAGTCTTGCATATGACTGTAAAGTTTTCCTTCCAGTTTTGGAGCTGCTAACAACCAAACGTAACTACAGAGTCTCACGTGACAGCAGGAAAAGGCACAACCAATCACACTGTGCAATGGCTGTATGTGTTACGGGGAGCAAGGACTCCAGTGGAGAATGTGATAGCACCCTTTCTGCACCTCTAGGTTAATGAGACATTAACAGATTAATGTTTTTTTCTCGAGGGGATCAAATTATTGTGGGGGGCAATTTAATAATCACTGGATATTGGTGGGGAAACGTCCCTTGGAACAGGACACAACTGAAGCATAAGCCAATGGAACCAGAATTCTTTCCAAACTGATTTGGAGCATTTCTGTTGGTCCATTCGTCATAAACATTTCACCCAGTGGACAATATATATATATACATATATATATATATATATATATATATATATATATATGTGTGTGTGTGTGTGTGTGTGTGTGTGTGTGTGTGTGTGTGTGTGTGTGTGTGTGTGTGTGTGTGTCAAAGTACTTGGTACAATGCTCGCAGAGCTAAAAGTCAATTGGGTTTTATTAACAAGCACTAAGACACAACAGCAGTACACGGACAGACACAACAAAGGGCCAGGTGAGGTCTAAACCAGGATGGCAGAGAACCAGGAGAGTAGTCGAGAGAATGGAAGGGAAGTCAGGTGAGACAATAGACACAAGCAACCAGAACCAGAAGGGATAAACAAGAGAGAGATAGTCGAGAAAACAAAGAAAGGCAAGGAAAGAACGCTCAGGATTGCAAACAAGCTATGACAATTTTTTTGTTTGAACTTCACAATGTGTGTGTGTGAGGCTTATATGATGTGTGTGTGTGATGAGCAGCAGGTATGTAATCAGTACTCCGGGGAAGTGGAAAGTGAGAGAGATATGCGATTTGAGTGTTGTGGACATATGGATATGACATCATCGGGATGGGCATTCTGGGAGTCAGAAAGATCAGTAGTGTCGGACGGGACCATAGACATGACAATATGTCATATACTCTACAGAGAATTGAACATTCTACTTTAACTTGTACATAGAAATAATTTTGTACTCTCTCTACCAAAACCCACAATAATTTCTACCCCAAGAACATGTAAGTGACTTTTACTTTCACTCTGATAGGGTGCACTTGTGTGTCTAGACTGGATCAAAGATGGCAAATGAGAATCCCTCAGAAGAGACTGAGGATTATCAGTGTAAGGATTTAAGAATTCTTCGTAACCTTAGTGGTTCAGTCTGATTTGACCGAGGCCTCAGGAAACATTCCCCAAAACACACCTCACACAGACTCAGAGAAACGCTCATTTATTTCCTTTGGTACAGCCGATTATAAAGTGGAGAAACTTTTTTTGCCTAGTGGTGCCGGGCGCCAAAACTATTTCTGACAGTCACCAAAACTCACAGGCTGGAAACACTTAGGCATGATCTTTCACAAGTACGTTCTGGTGAGCAATTTGTCACATTCACAGATAATTCATTTTAAAGGAGTTAATATCACAGAGGAGTATTCTCCTTTTAGGACAATTCATTTAGTATGTTTTGAATGTTCTTTTTTCAATACTGTATTAAGTGCTCTTGTGTATGTATGTGTGTGTGTGTGTGTGTGTGTGTGTGTGTGTGTGTGTGTGTGTGTGTGTGTGTGTGTGTGTGTGTGTGGGTGTGAGAGAGAAAGAGAGAGAGAGAGAGAGGGAGAGAGGGAGAGAGAGCATCTCAGTGTTATTTATTGCACTGTACATGATCTAATCTCTAAATTGAGTGATAGCTGTTTATCTCTACAGATACAGTCTACTCCACCAGGCAATGATGTCTGGCGTGGTGCTCCACTGTGTCATATAATGAACTGTAAAATGAACCCAGGCCAGCGGCATGGTGGTGTAGTGGTTAGCACTGTCACCTCACAGCAAGGCGATCTGGGTTCAATTCCTGGTCCGGGCCATTCTGTGTGGAGTCTGCATGTTCTCCCTGTGCTTGAATGGGTTTCCTCCAGGTACTCCAGTTTCCTCCCACAGTCCAAACACATACATGTTTAGTTGATCTGTCACTCTAAATTGCCCATAGGTGTAACTGTGTATTGGCCATCGGCTTCAGCCCCCCCATAACCCCAACTATCGGGATAAAGCAGAAGATGATGCATGGATAAACCCAGGCCAGGGCTTACTACAGTAGCCTACTAATCATATGAAAACATGAGTTTCTGAAATCTTTGCATTTCTTCCTTGTCTATAGTCTTTTCAATCCACAAGGTTTCTTTTTTATGTGCCCATACTATACATCCTTACTCTTAAAAATTCAAAGCACAACATAGTTTGCTGTGAGCATCTTGACTCATCACAGTTCCGGATGGTGTTTTGTTGAATCAAGTAATTTAACAAGGGAAAGTATTTTGGCCAATGAGGGCCAGTCGTTTTAACACTTTAAGGATTTGGGGAGCTCCCTGGTAAGAATGTGTAATTTGTAACAATTTGTGTAGTCATTTGTTTCAGTTCCCCTCCCTGATGTGTCTTCTGAGGATGTAATAGAATTATCTTATATTGTCATCCTATCTTAATTTAGTGTAATGTTGATTGTGCTTGCAAGACCTAAACCTCGAGCTGGAACTTTTGTATGTTAATATGAAAAGTTTTGTTTTTTAATTTATTTTAATCCCCACAACATCTGACTTAATACATCTGGCTTTCAAATTATTTCAGGCTTTACACGCAACTCAAATAGTCTATTAGTGTACTGAAATTCTCAAAAAATATTTTAATTTCAACAAAACCATCTTACACAGTGTAGTTTTAACTATGTCACATACATGCCAACAGCTGCTAAAGAGGTCAGGAGGACAACAACAACCACAAGAGGCAGGGAGACAGTGGCCAAGTCCTAAGCCTCCAGATCTCTGCATCCTGTTTCACAGTGAGGCCACTATATTATGTTCATTCCTGGTGGCTGAGCTGTAGAGAGGTGTCAGTGACAGAAAGGCGGAGCTTTCTTTTCTTCTTGGCTGAAATGTACACTGCAGCCACCTCTCCAGCCTCCAGCATCCTTTGTCCTCCTGGGCTAGCACATGGAGTGCTACAACTGGATATCGTCGCTGTCCAAAGAAAACCATGTATTACCATTTTTGTTGATTTTTAGTTTTCTGTGTCGTATGAATGCAGCAGCTGCCATTTACATTGAGTGAAAACTTCATGACCAATGGACCAATGGACATGCTCCAAAATAATCCTGGTTCCATAGACTTACATTGAAAGTTAAGTACAATATTTATATTAATAGTAGTTTCCAAGTCATTTGTGTGCCGAATACTAATTCTTTCAGTGATTAAGATAATTTTGTCCCAAGTTTAAGAAGCTAAGGAGTTTAACTAAGCAAACACACAGCCACCTCAAACAAGCTCAAAGTATTACAACAGAGAACACAGTGAACATGTTTCTCTGTGTTTTTGTTTTGCTCTTGCCTGAAGCCTTTTCCTGTTGAAGTGGCAGAAATTAGCATAGTAGCTGCAGCAATTGTTTATTGTAGCTTTAATGTCATCTCTTTTTATGTTCCCTGTTATCAGGAATCTGTCACTCGTACGTGTGACAGACTTGAGGTCTGTGAGGAACCCTGTAGATCTTTTGACTGTCCTCGCCTCAACTCTGATAATTACGAAAAGAAGAAAGAAGCATGTGGAGAGAAAGAGCAATACGTTTTTTTTTTATTTCACCCCTCTTCTTTACTGCTCTGAGCTTAATCACTTCCTCAAAGCCCCATGATTCTGCTTCGTGTCACATACCTGTGTGTATGTGTGCGTGTGCAGAAAGAGAGAGTTTTTATAATCTCGCCCTCCAAAGACAAGTCACCTCTATATAATGAGTCAAGCCCCCTTACATACGAATAATTAGTCTCAATGAGCTCTCAAAGACGGAGCATGTGAAAGAGAAAGAGAGGGGGTGGGGAGAGAGAGAGAAAAAGAGAGAGAGAGAGAGAAAGAGAGAGAGAGAGAGAGAGAGAGAGAGAGAGAGAGAGAGAGAGGAGGTAAATGGGTGAGATAGCTAATAGGCCCATGCAAAGACATTTTGGGAGAAAAGGGGGGAAAGGCCACTCTCAGTGTGAAGAAGCTTTAATTCAATGAGGTTTAATGGGGGATTGTAATGGGAGAGTGCAGTTTAATGGAGCAGGGGTCAGGGACCAGATTCCCCCAAAGGTTTCATAGAGAAAAAGCTTTGAAAGATAAATGAAAGGAGTTATTAAGAGTGTTCTTAAATGAAAAAAAGAGAATTGTTAAGGAAAAGTTCTCAAAAAGTTCTTGTAAATCTTAATTGCGTCAACGCAGTAGGATGTGTGTTATGTAGTCTACTGATTTCATGTTACACTGGTTTGCTGCACAAAATGCTAGATATGTTTTGGAAAATACAATAACTGAAGGATGATAAACTTTGAACACTGTGGTCTATTTTAACCATAATATTCTGTGACACCTAATATAGACTAATAATTCTCTATTATTATATTGTACAGTCTAAGACATGTGTGAGGTTGTCATAAACTTAAGAAAGTATTATCACTTATTTTCACAATCATTTGTTATTCAAGTTGTACATTAGATGAAAAGTTAAGAAAGAAATCATGACATTTATCCTCCGCGCTGTCCATCATCCCTTAACACATTCAGTTATTACTTATTTTAAACATTAAATGATTGATACTCACCACTGATATAGTGTCTGACAGCTGTGCAAAATAGCACCACATTATTGAATATGTTTGTCAGTTTAGTTAAGAGACATTAATGTGTTCTACTGCTGGGGTTTACAACAGCATGGCGATGTGCGCATCTAGAACAGACTGGAGATAACTTTGGCCTATAGGCTCCCAGAACTGCGCTAGAACAGGCATTAAAGATTGATGAAGCTGTTGTAGCCCAAGCCCGTCTTGTACCTCTATTTTCAGAGCAAAGTTAGGATGAACTAAGCTGATCCAAAACAGACCTTGAACAATGGGAGAGGCCTTATAAAATATCATTGCTGTCCAAAGAAACACGTGTATCTTCAATTTGTTTTCCTTTTTTCCTTTTTCTAAATCATTAGAACGCAACAGCTGCTCTCTATATCCTGAAAGTTTCGTGATATTTGGACTAATATAAATGCTCCAACATCGTTTCAAATAAAAAGCTCATTAATTAATTAATTTACATTGAAAGGAATAAAGTTTTAGACCTTTTCTTTTATTTTGGAGATTTTCTTTGGATGGCAACAATATGCTTATAAGCAGAAAAGGTGTTAAAAAAGTTTTTAAAGTAATGGGTGGATAAAATGGCACAAAAATAGAAAATCACAATGCTTAAATGCATTTCCATCATACAGTACATGTATCATGATATTCAAGTCCTTAGCAAAATTGGTGGTAAAATAGTAACAATAAAAAAAACAGTAAAAATCATATTACATCTATAAATAATGAACATCTTTTGGTACAATGATTTTTCACTGCCAAACAAAGGATTTAGGAAGTAATACAAGAAAACAACTAAAGTAATCGGTCAACATAAATCATAAATAACTACATAGTTGACTGACATACAATTGGCTAATTGTTAATATAGTTTGTATACACTTATCATACGCTGGTTGCTGTTGTTTATGCACTCTCTATAATTGATCAAAATCCTTTTTTTTTGTCTAAGCAGTTCTTTAATATTCAAAAGGTACTGACGGTCCCCATTTGAATGTTCAGAAATCTGTGTTGTGACATCAATGGTCAGAGTTGGGGAAAATACCTGAAAAAGCAGGCTAATATGCTAAATATACCAAATATGCTAAGTTTCTGAATTAAATGTATTCAGTAACTTATTCAAGTACAATACATCAAAGTAGCATATTCAGAACACATTCACAATACAAAACACAACTTTCTTTGTTTAATTCAGTGCCCTTGCTGTTTCTGGTTGGCAGTTTTCTCCATGGAATTCTTCTGTCAATATTTTCATGGAAAATTTACTAATTATTTGAATTAAAATACTAACATTATCATCATTTTTTTCTCTCTCATCCGATTCAACCCACTTCTGCTTCCATAACCCCTCTATGCAGGAGTCCTGCACAACGCCAATGCTGAGCTTATCAAACATGCCCACTACAATCTCCGCTACAGGAGCTTATTAGTTTGATCAACTCTTGAAAGAAGTCAGCAACACTGAGATCACATTAATCATCACACTAATTTATCAGTCAACTTTAGTAGGAGAAGAATTCAGCATTTATAAAGAAGCCGTTAATTGAGGTCATCTAATGAGCATGTTTGCCACGCTATTCTAAAATAGTTAAACAAGCACGGATGTTTTTTATTTTTTAAGATTCGATGGAATTGTTTATTCAGTGGATAAATATTCCCTCCGTATTCTGAATACAGCCTTCACAAAACGTAACTTAGACTGAATACAGATACTTCATTTCTGTATTCTGAATACATCTTCCCAATATTTCTATTGTGTAAAACCCCAACCAAGGCGTGAAATACATAGGTGGTCCAGGTAGGCCCTAATTAATCTCTTGGACCTCCCGAAGGTGTCTAAATCTACATTCTGGAGGGGTCCTTGAAAATAGTCACAAAGTTCACAAAGTTCTAATGTAAATTCAGGGCATGACACTACTCTGCCTCATGGTGGCGCTGTAGCTAATTGGTTCACCCAGTTGCTCCAAAAACTTATAACAGGGAGAATTTCAGACATTTACCTCAACTCTGCATGTAGGATTAGGATTAGGGATAGGGTTCACTATCACTTTCACTCAGCCAATACCTAAAAATAAAACTGTGATTTAAGCACTGATTGTATGTAGATTTGAATGGTCATGTGGTTCTTGTTTGAAATACAACATAAAGTAGTTGTGAAAGACAAAAAATACTAAAATAAAAAAACTATATATCTTCATAGAGTGCAGAATGCAGTTGGTGCAACTGGTCCTATACCTATAGACGCTGCCCACATATGGATTTGTGGTGAATAAATGAAGCTGACAGACAAGACAAAGAGAAAATTTGCAGAGATTTAGATTACAATGCAGATAGATGGGAAGGACAGAGGAGAGCTGTAAGAGAATTGTGTGACCCCACTTAGCTTAGCTCAGCACACACACACAGCATGTGGTGCATCTCAAAGACTCGGTGGAAAACACACAGTGGCATGCTAATGAGATAAGTATAAAAGATAAGAGCAAGGCTTACTCATAACTTCCTCCCCCCTCAGGGAGCAATAGCAATAGTAGAGGGAGGGAGAGAGAGAAGGAGAGAGGGAGAGAAAGAGAGAGAGAGTGAGAGAGGGAGTCAAGTTGACCCCACTTAGCTCCACCAGCTGAAAGCATTCCTCTGTGAAACAGGGACCTACCTCCTAACTGTGTGCTTCACATCCTAAATTGTCCTGTGTGCTCACACACACACACAGGCTTGTATTCCTATGGTTGGAAGGAGTTGTTTTGGATGCACCAATAAGGAATTTCTGCCTGAGCACGATAGCCGATAATTAATATCTTGTGGTGAGTGACTCTGATAACAACTACAATGGTCACTTACTGAGGGAGCTGAATGTAACTTTAGGAGTCTTGCATGCAGTGGGTGAAACATCGCCTTGTATTCAACAACTCGCTCACCATTGCAGTGCTGATTCAGCTCTCAGTGGCAACAAATGTTTGGTTTATCAATTCTTCTTTCAGAAATGCTCTTTTCTGTGTTAGTAATGTGGTCTCCCACACATTAACTGAGCTCTTATTCATCTTCTCAATTGTCTTCAGTTTGAGGAATGAGTAACAGCCTTTCCCACCAGTCTTTTGGGAAATTGGACACCTTTTTTAGATGTATAAACAGCTGCAGCATAGAGCAAAGTCTATAGGTATACCAGTGAACTACCCTGAGGCAAGCAGTGCTGCAGAAACTCACCTCGACCTTTACCTGAATTTGTGTTTGAGAGTCTAACATTTCGCTAATGAACAGCATAGCCTCATAATAACGTTATTATTACTCCTATTGGTGTAGCAATTGTGGCGTTCCTGCCTGGACAGGGTAAAGAACCTACATTACACACGTATTCATGCCAGAGCAACTCTCACAACTACCATTAAGAAAGTCTAATGTACCAACTGACAATTCATCCGTCAGTGTAGTGCTCAGACACATCTCCCATGTTCCTTCCTCGACTCAATCCATCATTACGAGTTAAATTAATGAGGAGAATCCCTCAGCTTGTTTTGAAACAATGCCTTAATGTCGTCACTGCTTGGACCCGACTGTGCCATGGTATTAACGGTGACTAATGACTCAAAATACTTTCCTTATGTGGAGCGCAGCATTTGCATTTTGCTTTTAATTCGTTTAGCAGATGCTCTAATTTGCCGTGACTCATAAGTCTGAAGGCATCCGGGGCATAGAGAAATATGGTTGGGGAGTGCTCTGGTTCAGCGCACAAGAAATACGGCCAAGGACCGAAAAACAAATCATTTGTCTGAGTGTCTGAAGGGAGTGTGGAGCTCTGGCTGAAGAGATGAGCTCCAGCACTGTCCAATTTAGGGGCAGCAAGAGGAAGAGAGCTGACCATTACTGTGATGGTAATGTACTGTAGGAGTCGTGTACCAAAGCTATAAGGGAGGCTTTACAGGAGGCTATAAAGTGCTTTGCTGGTTAGACATTGTAGCAGTAAATAGTGCTGCTAGGTGATAAAATGACTGCTATACCAGAACTGGTGTCTCACTGTGATTCTCATATTCAGTTTTAGTCTGATAGATAACGCTCATTTTGCATTGATAGTGTTCACTTTCAGAAAATGGCATCCTCTCTGCTGGCAAGCAGTTTGTCTTTAGTTGTTTTTATTCTAATTTGCTGTCTGCTTCACATGTGCTATGGACCTGACAATAAAAGAGGAATTGCACCACTTTTTTCAAGCATTCTGCATAATTTAAAGGTTCCCTAGAATGAAAAACTAGATTTACATAGGTATAGTTTAATAAGGACAGTTTGATACATGGAACTGACAAACCAACCTCAAACACTGTGGTCTCCTTCAAATACAATCCTGCTTTTGTAAAAAAAGAGCGAGAAACCAAACTATTATGTAACATTATGATGGACTATGTACAGAAATGCACCACGCCGGGCTTTGGAGGGGATCCTAGCTTTCTTTTGCATTGATATTCGTCTATAAACAAGGCTGTAGGTTTCCTATTCACCAACTTCTAAATCAAATTTTCTGTTCCATCTACAGCGTGTACAGGTGTCAGAACGTAGCTGTGGCACTATTTAAGTTAAAAAGGAAAAATTAGCAAAACAGGTTGGTTAATAGAAAATCAACTCCAGCCAGTGTTCATTTTGACAGCACATTTTGATTTACTTTTAGTCTTTTGACTAAAATGTCATTTAGTTTTAGTCATTATTTAGTCATCTGAATTATTTTTAGTTTTAGTCTAGTTTTAGTTGACTATAATTATCATAAGAATATAGCCGACAAAATCTACAGTCCATTCAGCCGACTAAAATATAAAGGGTGTAAAATGTAAAAGCTTTTTCTTCAAGTCATTATATACTTACACTAAATTAAACATTTATTAACCAGTTATAAAAACATTATTTATGTTTGAAAGACCAGTACACGCACAAACAGATTTAACAAACAACATCTGAGGTCTTCCATAACTGCAAAGTGAATAAGAGAAAACTGTTATTTTATCCTTGTATTACCTTTTTATTTATCTTTTATTTATTTAATTATTGTTACTAGTGCTGTCAATCTTATTAAATTACATGCTCCGTGATTAACTAATCTACATTAATTGCATTTATCACTGGTTGCTATGTAAGTATTTTAATTGTGCATATTAAATAAATTTTAGCGTAACAGTAAATCAATTAATGAAAAACTGCCACATCTCCAGGTCACAGTGTTTACTAGAGACACACACTGCACATTGCGTACATTAATAAATTGTAAATAAAACTAGCTAATCTGTTTTGTGCACTTTCTAGTGTGTACAGAGAGATTTGGGACATGTTAATCAGGCGCAGTTGGTTGGAGTTAGCTAGCTAGTCTCCTGACTCTGGTCCAGACACTCTGGCCTGCACATATAGCGTTTCACCTGCTTCCCACATACCTGATACAAATAATCTGATTATTAACACCACCTTACTGAGTTAATACAGCGCTTCACCTGCTTCCCACATACCTGATCAACTAATCTGATCTTTAACACCACCTTACTGAGTTAATACAGCGTTTCACCTGCTTCCCACATACCTGATCCAACTAATCTGATCATTAACACCACCTTACTGAGTTAATACAGCGCTTCACCTGCTTCCACATACCTGATCCAACTAATCTGATCATTAACACCACCTTACTGAGTTAATACAGCAATTCACCTGCTTCCCACATACCTGATCCAACTAATCTGACCATTAACACCACCTTACTGAGTTAATACAGCGTTTCACCTGCTTCCCACATACCTGATCCAACTAATCTGACCATTAACACCACCTTACTGAGTTAATACAGCGTTTCACCTGCTTCCCACATACCTGATCCAACTAATCTGATCATAAACACCACTTTACTGAGTTAATACAGGTAACTGTATTAGGTAACGGTGGTGCTGGAGAGCTGATGTCCAGCGCGGTGTGGTGATTTTCTCTAAACACAAACGCTAAACTCTCTTTCTCTCTGCTGACACTGTCTAGATAACTTAGTTCCATCATGAGTACCAACAGGTCACAGGATCGTATGGTCTTCTCGGGTTCAGACCAAATTTGTGCTAGTGTGCGTTTGATTGCTGGCTACCCGGCTTGTCCTGCCTCTCCATGGACGCAGAAGTAAGATGTTCCCAAATCTCCTACTTGTCTACTGCTCAGTAGTGAAATCAGTAGACAAGCGCGGCTAGTATGTCCGAATACCTAATAGGCATTGAGTAGTAGGTGAACGGTACCCGGATGATCTACTGAATCGGCAGCCATTTTTATGTAGGTGAACACAGCACACTGCGCTATCCCATGATTCACCTGGAGCCGCGGATGAATTCAAAGCAGAGGAAAAAAACGGTGAAAAGTGGAACGTCGGCTGTGTGTATGTAGCTACGGCTAGTGAACTACCGCTACAGAAGTTAGCGCTACTGCTGAGGTAAACAATGATTACATTCCTCCTTCTCTGAGCTACAGCTCGACACGGTGTGAGTACATATTCAGACAAAAACACAGATCAGTGTCACAAACAGGATCTAAATCTGTCAGCTTTTAAATGAATAGCAGGACTTTTACGGTGATGGTCTGACAACTTGCATCACAGGACGCTGGCAATATGGTGGACGTAGTACGTCCGAGTTTGTGTGGCTGCTAAAACTGGCCTACTGAAACTACCCACTAGTCTGCCGCTTGAGCAGTACGTACAGGCTCTAATCCAGTACCTACTGACTAGCAGGCGATTTCGGACGCACCTGTAGTTAGGATTGGAGGTCTGGTCTCTGCCTTTCACAAAACTAAATCAGTTCTGATTGGATGTCGTCCCTGCCAAACATTTTTGCCTCATTTTTATTTTTTGTCTAAAGTGTCAATTTCGTCATAGTTTGTATCCTTCTACGTAGCTTTCATTTAGTTATCTTCTCGTTTTCGTCATGAAAAAAAGGTTTGTTGACGAAGACTATGACGCAACTACGCGAAATTAACACTGACTACATCTTCCACATCTTAAACAAGATCCTGAACAACAACGTTGTAAAATCTCAGTTTCTCAAATCTTCGGCAATACTGAGCAAACTTCACTCAGCTCAGTTTGATACTGAAGAGACTGATGAGAGGAGCAGTTCCACCATTTTTAGCATCACAACCCCAACAGCAGCCTGTGAGCAGCAGCCATACTGTGTGATTATGTCACTGTTTGATGGTTGAAACCTTAAATCTGTGTTAAATTGTAAGTTTCATTGTGAGCTACTTTAATTTACTCTGTGCTATCTTTAAGATCAACAACAAGTAGTTAGTACTGGTAATTGTAGGTACTACTGGTAGATTACTAGATTACTGCTATCAGACCTAATATTCCATCTCCTTTTGTGTGCATCTCCTTCTACAAGATTTTTCTTACTATCTGTAATACTTACACTTTGAGCCAGTTCACCCCAATTACTCTGGATGAGTTAGCAGAGATTGCAATACTCCTGTAGTTTTTCTTTACAATTTCCTTTAAAAAGTTTTTAAAATCTGTGGGGCCTCATTTGCAGCAGTTGTGAATCTTTCTCTTTCCTCTGGGTGTGTTCCTGTTTTAAGGTGGCCTGCGAGCACCCTCGTCTTAAGAAATCGAGCCTTGACCTTAATGTTTGTTTAAGCTTTAGGCCCATCTCTAAATTTCCTTTATTTTAAAAAGTTTCAGAGAAAGTGGTCTTGGCTCAACTTGTGCATGCATTGAAAGCTGAGGGCATTTTTAAAAAGTTTCATTCTGGATTTTATAAAAACATAACACAGAAACGGGTCTTGTGAGAATTTTGAAAGAACTCTTTATTGCACTCTGACTCTAGCAAAGTCTGTTTTTGTACTGGTTGACCTTAGATTATGATACAGTAGATGATAATATTTTGCAAAACAAGTTTAGAGAATGGGTTGGCATATCAGGGACACTAGATTGTTTTTTTATCTTCTTTGTCCAATAGAAAATGTGCAGTGGCTATTGAAAACACGTCTTCTGTGGCTGACCTTACCTGTGGGGTACTCCAGGGTTCCATTCTTGGCCCTATTCTTTTTTTGCTTGACGTGGTACCTTGTGGAGTACTAATTAGGTATTGTAATGTTTCTTTTCATTTTTTAAGCAGATGGTGCGCAGCTGTATCTTTATGTGAATCTGCATGACTTTAGTAGAGTAGCTAATCTAACTGTGTGCATTGAGGCTATTAAAGACTGGATGGACTGTAACTGGATGTGCTGGTGGCTCTTGGTTCACACACATCAAGAGTTAATGCTTTTACTAAAAAATCTGTGTGTTGTCTTTGATCCTCGTTTGCAGGTTTCGGTACAGATTAAGAAGCTCGTTCAGTCCTGTTTTTTTCAACTAAGTAATATTGCAAAGATCAGATAGATTCTATCTTTTCAGGTCCTTGAGAGAATTTTTCCAGCATTTGTCTCATCTCGTTTGGACTATTGCAATGCCTTATATAATATAGATAAAGTCTTGGTCAATGAGCTTGGGCAAGACTTTAGTTGGTTCAAAATGCAGCTGCTTGGCTTTTAATGAAAGCTAAGCTTAGGGATCACATCTCCCGTTCTTCACTTAAAGTATCGGTGCTAACTTACAAAGCTTTTCACGATAAAGTGCCTGAATACATTTTTGAATTATAAGTCTCCCTTGCAAGTACTAGATCCACTAATAAAGAGCTTCTTGTTGTTCCTAGAGCTAAACTCAAGCGAAGGAGAGACTGTGCTTTTGCTGTGTTTGCACCTAAATTATGGAACAGGCTTCTCCTCAATATCAGACAGTTTGCATCCCTTTTTTAAGAAATGCCTAAAGACCCACTTTTCTTTTTTTTCTTTTTTTTGAGTGGTGATCATAGGTAGTGTGCATAGGTAATGTGCTTATATATGAGTGGATGTGTGTTTTAATTTCTTCTTTTATGCTCTGTTTTGATATTAACTGTGAAGCACTTTGCAGCTCTGCTTTAGAAAAGTGCTATGCAAATAAAGCAATGTAAACAAGTAAACAATGTCATACGGAGAGGTTTAGAGAAATTTCTTTATAGAGGTGGTAATAGGAACCAGGCGGTGCAAAGTCTACAATGCAAAATATAACCATTTTATTTGTAATCCAAAATGACCAGTGAATCCACAGCTGTCAGCTGAGTGTTTATATGAACCATTTATAATAGTAAAATAGTAAAATAACAAGGCAATCAATCATAAACATTTCATATAATAACTTTCTGTGATGTCTGTTTTCTGTCACCAGCGCTGTGAAGAGTACTGAACCCAATACTGACTGAATTTCTCATGAAAGAAGCTTTTTACATCAAACCACCCTGAATGACTTATGCACAGTGTTTACTTTTTACTGATTTAATTCTGCAGAAATTCTGCAGTAAATCTCTTCAAATAAAATGTACAAATATGATGTAGTTTGTTATAATTTACAGTAAGCTTCAGACTGTTTTGTTCTTAATGCACACAAATCTAAACAAACATTGAGTTTCCTTTCAGGAATTCCGGTTTCTATTTAGTTAGCATTTACAATACTGTGTGTTTCTGAACATTTAGGGGCCCAAAGCGACATCTTAATGGGGGGTGCAATATTATTTTGCACAAAAGAAAGAAAAACAAATGAGCGCTTCATTAATTTTAATCAGGAAACTAAATTCCAAGTTAAACACAATACAAAACAATAATGAGTTATATACAGAGGTAATTGAGTCTTTAAACAACTACGTTATATGTACAGAGAATAAAATAAGTGATGAATAAAAGACAAAAACTCATTAATAATGAAAAAGGACACATGGCACGTCCAGCATGTTTTTTTTTCTCACTTGTTGTGGAACCGAATCCGTCAGTGATGTCCTAATGAGATATATTTTAGCCAAAACCGCAACTGACAGAAACGATATCTAAAAAATAAAAACATAAATACAGTATAAAAATATGCACACTTCTGGTGAACCCTGTGGCTGGAGGGATCTGCTTAATGCTACTTATTGCAGCAATGTTTCTGTGTGAAAGGCTCCTTTCAGAGTGATATTAAAAGAAGTAAACGGAGCAGTCTATTCAACGATCATCCAGTTTGCTGTTTTTCAGGTACAAGAATAGCAGGTAAAGAAAATAGGACTCATTAACACAGTTTCATTAACTCAGTTAACTCAATTTATACTCTGACTAATAACTCAAATAATGTGGTATTACATTCTATCAATATTGTCCAGCACTAGTAGTTTCCAGCTCTATCCCTGATCCTTGACTCATTTACTCTTGACCACAGCAGTCTGTAATGTGTGCAGCTGGACCATCAGACAATCAATCTGAAACATCAGAGGGAAAACCAATGAAGGACGGTATGTGATGAAGCAGTGTGTTCAGGAGGGACGATTCAAGATGTACTCAAGTGAATAACAACACAGTATAGTGGTTGAGTGTTGCGCAAATGATACCAGAGAGTCATGTGAACAACAGTGGATTGCGGTTGGGTGTAACTGATGATGGGGTGGCGATATCGAGTGTTGCACCAGTGCAGTTATTGAGTGTCGTGTGAATAACAGTGCAATGCAGATGTTAACTGTTGCACAGATGACAACAGGGAGTCATGCGAATGACAGTGTAGTGCAGTTATACATGAATAATAATTTAGTGCTGTTATTGAGTGTCATGTGAATGACAATGCGGTGCAGTTAACGAGGGTCATGTAATGACAACAGAGTGCAGCAGTTAAATGTCATTTGAACACATTTATCGAGAGTGGCGCCAGCGAGTGTAGTGCCAATGCAGTTGTCAAGTGTTGTGCAAAGAACAAGCAAGTAGCATTATTGAGGTTTCAGCTAATTATTTTTATCTCATAATTAGTTTTGTATGTCTTGTAAATGATAGTGGAGTGCAGTTATTGAATGTAGTGCAATTGGCAATTAGGTGCAGTTGTTGAATCTTACAGGAGTGATATCAGGGTAGAATTATCGAGCGTTGTACGAGTGACTACTGAGTGCGGTTATTGGGTATTGTACGAATTACTATGGAGTGCAGTCATCGTATCTTGTTTGAATTACTACAGAGGGCAGTTATCAAGTGTTGTATGAATACCTATGGAGTGCAGTTATTGAGTCTTGTATGAATGAATGCGGAGTGCAGTGACTAAGTGTTGTACGAATGACTAGAGAGTGTTATCGAGTGCTGGAGTCAAGTTGTTAAGTGTTGTGTGATCAGACAGAGGAGTACAGTTGTTTAGTGTTATGTGAACAACATCAGTCGTGCCAATGACTTTGCAGTGTGGTTATTGAGCATTATATGAATAACTATACGGTACAGTTAATATGGGTTGTATGAATAACTATGTTGCGTGATCAATAAAAGGGTGCAGTTTCTGTTTAGTGAACAGCATAGGGACATCTGAATGTCAGTTCAGTGACTCCAATGACTGAGCAGAGCAATTATTGAGAAAATTATGCTTTCTTTGTGCGTCTTGCTTTCCTGTTTACTGTAAAAGCTATTTAAAAAGTTTTAAAAATGTACAAAATACTATAAATATGATTTGCTTTGCTGCCATGGTGCATCTAAAATGATCTTGCTTTCATCCTAATTAATCAGTACAGCTCTGGCTTTAACTACAGCATGTAACATGTAGTAATGAAAGGTATTAATGTGTTTGTAGTGAAGGCTACAGCTGTAGCTAAAGACAAAACAAATAGGTGTATAGGTGTATAACTAATATGTGCTTGTATATGTTTCATTCTTTTATCATGGTATGCTACTGTGTGTGTTGATTTTTAAGTGGACTGAAAGCTTCGCTCTTCTTTGGCAGGTTTGTGTCTTATTTTACATTATAGAACATTTCTAGAATATTTGATGGGCCTCTGCAACCAAGCGTCCTAGCATAAAAATGGTTGAGGACCCCTGATGCTATTGTATACATTACTAGTGTTATGTTAGGTGCAGCACAGTAGCATTAAGCCGCAGTACATTCTTGAATAAAATTGTTCTTTAAGGGAATGGTTCTACTATAACCATGGGCTCTTTACAGAACAATTTCATACTTAAATAGTTCTTGTGATTGATGGAAAATGTGAATAGTGCAATAATGTAATAGTTCTACATAGCGCATTTGCTATTGTTTCAGGTACTACCATACAAGTGTTAGGTACATCACAGCAACAATTAGCTAATACACTCTCAAAAAAGATTACTTCAAAGAAACGTTCTCCTTAATTTGCATGCTAAATTCATTCATGAGACTGAAGGAAAATGTGTAGTATATGGATGTATATTTCAAAAATGGTTCTATATAGCACCAACAGGTGTTCTGCTACTGTTACAGGTAACACAGTGTAAGTGTAGTGTAAATGTTCTATATAGCACCAACAGGTGTTCTGCTACTGTTACAGGTAACACAGTGTAAGTGTAGTGTAAATGTTCTATATAGCACCAACAGGTGTTCTGCTACTGTTACAGGTAACACAGTGTAAGTGTAGTGTAAATGTTCTATATAGCACCAACAGGTGTTCTGCTACTGTTACAGGTACTACAGTGTAAGTGTAGTGTTAATGTTCCATATAGCACCAACAAGGATTCTGCTACTGTTACAGGTACTACAGTGGAAGTATGATGTAAATGTTCTATATAGCACCAACAGGTGTTCTGCTACTGTTACAGGTACTACAGTATAAGTGTAGTGTTAATGTTTCATATAGCACCAACAAGGATTCTGCTGCTGTTACAGGTACTACAGTGGAAGTATGATGTAAATGTTCTATATAGCACCAACAATGATTCTGCTACTGTTACAGGTACTACAGTGGAAGTATGATGTAAATGTTCTATATAGCACCAACAGGTGTTCTGCTACTGTTACAGGTACCACAGTGGAAGTATGATGTAAATGTTCTATATAGCACCAACAGGTGTTCTGCTACTCTTACAGGTACCACGGTGTAAGTGTAGTGTTAATGTTCCATATAGCACCAACAAGGATTCTGCTACTGTTACAGGTACTACAGTGGAAGTATGATGTAAATGTTTTATATAGCACCAACAGGTGTTCTGCTACTGTTACAGGTACCACGGTGTAAGTGTAGTGTCAATGTTCCATATATCACCAACAGGTGTTCTGCTACTGTTACAGGTACCACGGTGTAAGTGTAGTGTTAATGTTCCATATAGCACCAACAAGGATTCTGCTACTGTTACAGGTACTACAGTGGAAGTATGATGTAAATGTTTTATATAGCACCAACAGGTGTTCTGCTACTGTTACAGGTACCACGGTGTAAGTGTAGTGTCAATGTTCCATATAGCACCAACAAGGATTCTGCTACTGTTACAGGTACCACTGTGGAAGTATGATGTAAATGTTCTATATAGCACCAACAAGGATTCTGCTACTGTTACAGGTACTACAGTGGAAGTATGATGTAAATGTTCTATATAGCACCAACAAGGATTCTGCTACTGTTACAGGTACCACAGTGGAAGTATGATGTAAATGTTCTAAATAGCACCAACAGGTGTTCTGCTACTGTTACAGGTAACACAGTGTAAGTGTAGTGTAAATGTTCTATATAGCACCAACAGGTGTTCTGCTACTGTTACAGGTACCACAGTGGAAGTATGATGTAAATGTTCTATATAGCACCAACAGGTGTTCTGCTACTGTTACAGGTACTACAGTGGAAGTATGATGTAAATGTTCTATATAGCACCAACAGGTGTTCTGCTACTGTTACAGGTACCACAGTGGAAGTGTAGTGTTAATGTTCCATATATCACCAACAGGTGTTCTGCTACTGTTACAGGTACCACGGTGTAAGTGTAGTGTTAATGTTCCATACAGCACCAACAAGGATTCTGCTTCTGTTACAGGTACTACAGTGGAAGTGTAGTGTTAATGTTCCATATAGCACCAACAAGGATTCTGCTACTGTTACAGGTACTACAGTGGAAGTATGATGTAAATGTTCTATATAGCACCAACAAGGATTCTGCTACTGTTACAGGTACTACAGTGGAAGTATGATGTAAATGTTCTATATAGCACCAACAGGTGTTCTGCTCCTGTTACAGGTACTACAGTGTAAGTGTAGTGTTAATGTTCCATATAGCACCAACAAGGATTCTGCTACTGTTACAGGTACTACAGTGGAAGTATGATGTAAATGTTCTATATAGCACCAACAAGGATTCTGCTAATGTTACAGGTACCACAGTGGAAGTGTAGTGTAAATGTTCTATATAGCACCAACAGGTGTTCTGCTACTGTTACAGGTACCACAGTGGAAGTATGATGTAAATGTTCTATATAGCACCAACGGGTGTTCTGCTACTGTTACAGGTACCACGGTGTAAGTGTAGTGTTAATGTTCCATATAGCACCAACAAGGATTCTGCTACTGTTACAGGTACTACAGTGGAAGTATGATGTAAATGTTCTATATAGCACCAACAGGTGTTCTGCTACTGTTACAGGTACCACAGTGGAAGTATGATGTAAATGTTCTATATAGCACCAACAAGGATTCTGCTACTGTTACAGGTACTACAGTGGAAGTATGATGTAAATGTTCTATATAGCACGAACAAGGATTCTGCTAATGTTACAGGTACCACAGTGGAAGTGTAGTGTAAATGTTCTATATAGCACCAACAGGTGTTCTGCTACTGTTACAGGTACCACAGTGGAAGTATGATGTAAATGTTCTATATAGCACCAACAAGGATTCTGCTACTGTTACAGGTACTACAGTGGAAGTATGATGTAAATGTTCTATATAGCACCAACAGGTGTTCTGCTACTGTTACAGGTAACACAGTGTAAGTGTAGTGTAAATGTTCTATATAGCACCAACAGGTGTTCTGCTAATGTTACAGGTACTACAGTGGAAGTATGATGTAAATGTTCTATACAGTTCTATATATATATATATATATATATATCAACAAGAGGTGCATGTGTAGTGCAATGGTTCTATATAATTACCAGAAAGGGTTCTGCTATTGTTTCCAGTACTATCATACAAGTGTTGTATAAACATTCTGTATAGCACCAAGTAAGGCTGTGCTATTGTTTTAGGTACTACAGTACAAGTGTAGTGTAATGGCTCTATATAGTACCACAAAGTGTTATGCTATTGCTTACAGTACTACAGTACAAGTGTAGTGTAATTGTTCTATATAACACCAGAAAAGGATCTGCTATTGTTTACAGTACTACAGTACAAGTGTAGCGTAATGGCTCTACATAACACCAGAAAAGGATCTGCTATTGTTTACAGTACTACAGTACAAGTGTAGTGTATTGGCTCTATACAACACCATAAAATGATCTGCTATTGTTTACAGTACTACAGCACAAATGTAGTGTATTGGCTTTATATAACACCAGAAAAGGATGTGCTATTGTTTACAGTACTACAGTACAAGTGTAGCGTAATGGCTCTACATAACACCAGAAAAGGATGTGCTATTGTTTACAGTACTACAGTACAAGTGTAGCGTAATGGCTCTACATAACACCAGAAAAGGATGTGCTATTGTTTACAGTACTACAGTACAAGTGTAGCGTAATGGCGCTACATAACACCAGAAAAGGATCTGCTATTGTTTACAGTACTACAGTACAAGTGTAGTGTATTGGCTCTATACAACACCATAAAATGATCTGCTATTGTTTACAGTACTACAGCACAAATGTAGTGTATTGGCTCTATATAAAACCAGAAAAGGATCTGCTATTGTTTACAGTACTACAGTACAAGTGTAGTGTAATGGCTCTATATAACACCAGAAAAGGATCTGCTATTGTTTACAGTACTACAGTACAAGTGTAGTGTATTGGCTCTATATAACACCATAACATGATCTGCTATTGTTTACAGTACTACAGTACAAGTGTAGTGTAATTGTTCTATATAACACCAGAAAAGGGTCTGCTATTGTTTACAGTACTACAGTACAAGTGTAGTGTATTGGCTCTATATAACATCAGAGAAGGATCTGCTATTGTTTACAGTACTACAGCACAAATGTAGTGTACTGGCTCTATATAACACCAGAAAAGGATGTGCTATTGTTTACAGTACTACAATACAAGTGTAGTGTATTGGCTCTATATAACACCAGAAAAGGATCTGCTATTGTTTACAGTACTACAGCACACGTGTAGTGTATTGGCTCTATATAACACCAGAAAAGGATCTGCTATTGTTTACAGTACTACAGTACAAGTGTAGTGTATTGGCTCTATATAACATCAGAGAAGGATCTGCTATTGTTTACAGTACTACAGCACAAATGTAGTGTATTGGCTCTATATAACACCAGAAAAGGATCTGCTATTGTTTACAGTACTACAGCACAAATGTAGTGTATTGGCTCTATATAACACCAGAAGAGGATCTGCTATTGTTTACAGTACTACAGTACAAGTGTAGTGTAATTGTTCTATATAACACCAGAAAAGGATGTGCTATTGTTTACAGTACTACACTACAAGTGTAGTGTATTGGCTCTATATAACACCAGAAAAGGATGTGCTATTGTTTACAGTACTACAGTACAAGTGTAGAGTATTGGCTCTATATAACACCAGAAAAGGATGTGCTATTGTTTACAGTACTACAGTACAAGTGTAGTGTAATTGTTCTATATAACACCAGAAAAGGATGTGCTATTGTTTACAGTACTCTAGTACAAGTGTAGTGTAATTGTTCTATACAGCACCAAACCATGGTTCTGTGTATTGTTCGGTGCAGCACAGCAGCATTTAGCTACAGCAGTACAGAAGACAATGGAAATGCCCTTTAAAGACAGAAATACAAACTGTTGTGTGTGTGTGTGTGTGTGTGTGTGTGTGTGTGTGTGTGTGTGTGTGTGTGTGTGCGCGCGCGCGGGTGTGTGCTGGCCGGCCGGTAATGATGAGCAGATGGTAGAGCGCGCTGATGACCGGACACTCTCTCAGAGCGCGCGGGACATCTGCTCTGTAGGCACACACACAGACACACAAGTTGCTGAGGTGGTCGCTCCTGGAGGCAGCGCGATAAAGTCAGTACCTGAGCTAACGCCTGTCACCACTGTCGCCCCGCACTGTCCAGTCACAGTGATGGAGGCGCACAGAAGCAAGCTGGCATGAGCTGCTCTGCGGTCAGCGGAGGTTTTATCCTCACTGCTCCGCTACACTGTGCGCTGCGCCTCACCGTAGCGCCGCTGGAAGCACCCCTGCATGTTGGAGGCGCATTACTACTTCAGAGCCTGCAAATCTCCCAGACGATTAGAAGGCATTAAAAGGAGGAGGAGAAGGAGGTGGTGGTGGTGGAGAAGGGGGGAGGGGGGTGCTGGGTGGGGTTAAAGAAAGAAGATTTTCCTTTTGTTGCGCTGGGGGAGGCGCCGTCTGTCACTCCTCCTCACAGCGACTTCCGGAGAGGGCTCTCGGACGCAGAGACCCGCTGAGTGGAGAGAAGCGCTGCTGCACCTCCACTCGCCTCCGACAGGAGGAGACAGTGAGGCGGCGCTGTTCCTCTCAGTGGAGGTGAACGAGCGGTAGCGGCGGCGCCAGCAGCAGACCGCGAGCAGCGAGCCAACGAGAAGGAGAGAGAAAGAGAGAGAGAGAGAGAGAGGGGGCTAAGTCGCTGCATGCAGCCTCACGGAACGCTATAACCATCCTTTTTTACCGAGCAGCTCGGAGGGCGGAATTTAAACCATGTACCGGAGAGAAGGCGCGATGCTGCTGACGCTCCTGGCCGCTTTGCAGGTAAAGAGAAGCGGGTTTGGTGGAGCGCCGTGGGGGAGCTTAGTTAGCGTCGATGCAAATGCGTGTTTGAGTGGCGAGCCTGAAGTTGTTCGAATGTTCCGGTCCACCTTAAACGGAGCCTCAGCTACATGCTGGCGCCAGTGCAGCGCGAGTGGGACCGCTGCGCTGTTTTAAGGTGGAACTGAACAATTAATGATAATTAAAGCCCAGCTTCTCTGTTCGACTGTACATGGCTTGTGTTGCGTTGTGTGTTGATGTTTGTGCTCAGTGGTAAATTGCTGGCTTGGAGAGCTCCTAGCTTAGCCTGCCGTGGTTGTGAGTGCGGATCCTGGAACAGGGCGATGCTGGCTCGCCGTGCCTTCACTAGCGGCTTCCTCACATGGGATTTAAATCCGCGCATTCGCCTAAACATGCTGATACCGCGTTGTGTGTCGAGGACTGTAGTAAACCGATGCTGTAGTTTACGCGTTCTCGGACTCGGCCGGTGTCATCTCTCTGCAAATGTCCGTGCTGGCGGGGGTGCAGTGCTTTAACCGTCCCGTGCTGAAGGGGGTTGAGGGTTGGGGGTTGGGGGGGATGGCAGTTAGCGATGGATGCGGATTTTCAAACCTCAGCTTTTGGCGTGGAGACGCGAAAGTTGCCCCTGCGGGGTCACAGAGCCGCGAAACAATACAGCAGTTAACGAGGAGGTGAGAGGAGTGGGCGCAGGACAGAGACTCGGAGGAGAGTTCGCCCTGCAAAATATATAAATAAGTAAATAAATAAATTAGTAAATAAATACAAATAAAGGGCGACCCCAGCAGGGGTTGTGCAGAAGCCCGAAAGGTGGGATATTAGAAAAACAGTGAGGGGGTTGTGTGTCTAAGCCTAATGTGAAAATGTCCCTCAGAGCTGACTGGGTGCTCAGAGAAACGAGGCGTGCCGCTGGCTTTGAGCTCCATTGCTCTCCGGATTGGTGACACGGTCAGGATAGAGGGAGAACACGGAATCTGCACGTTACTGTGATCGCTCCGTTTGGCCTCTTGTTCCCAACTAACATGCTCGGAGTGTCCGCTGAGGGTGGACAGAGGGCTGGGGACGCGGTTGAGTGCGGGCTGTACTGCAGGCTGTGCTGTTTGGGTCTGTTTAAATGGCTAAGTCTGGGGAGAATCTTAAAATTTAATTTGCCATGAAGTCAGTGTCCCCACTGTCCCAAAGGCAACTGCTGGCGTTTTGAAGTTTGAAATATCTGTTTTTTCACAGCTTTTAAAAATCTCTCTGTATATATATATATATATATATATATATATATATATATATATATATATATATATAGTCTGTTGCCCTCTATATTTAATGTAAATTACATGATAAACAAACCAAAAGAAATGACCCAGCATGACTTACATTAAAGATATACTACTAAGATTCTCTATCTATATTTTTTTAGTATCAAAGTGTACTGCATTATTTAACACTCAATGCTGTTGACACGGACACCTCATAATTTTATGATGCATTTCATGCTTTTTAATCACAAGTTTCATTTCCACATTTTCACCAGAGATAGATTTCAAATACGCAGGTTTCATATGGTCCCACAACGCTGCCACATTGTGATCCCAAGCTTTATTAGATGTTTGTTCAGCTGTTTTATGTTTATTCACAGCTCATGGTAAAGGTTGCTGTCTTTTCCTGCCCTGTGTGCTATCCAGAGTACCAATGCAGCAAGAAATAATAATAATAATAGTAATAATAATAATCTAGTGGAAACCTAAGGCATGATGCCTGTAAGGACTAATGTTCCCTACAGAGAGCCTCACGGCACTCTTTTCTCCAAAGATGGGAACCCCCAATATGTGTAACCATATATCATGTACATGTTATATATTACACTAGTAGTGCTGTTTAAATATACATTTCAGATAACCTTTGCTTAACTGTGTGGTCATAATCACAGTATTACATGTTTATACCAGCACATGCCTTGTTTGTAACAGCTCCCCACTCCAAGCCCCATGGTTGTTTAAACCCCTGTGATGATGATGAGGTTGGGGGTTGCTTACCCATGATGCTCTCTCTTGCGGGGGGTCGGGACTTCTCTCATTGCTTCCACACACAGATCTAGTGTTTCGAAACATGACTAAAGGCTGCGGGATGCATGCTGATGTCCCGCTACTCTTCCCTCCTGTTTCCTCCTCCCTAAACTCCGGTGTCAGCAGGAGCGAGCGCGTGAGGCTCCATCTCAGCCCGTTCCCTCCATCTGCACGGATATTTGATACGCAGTGACAGCGCGCTGCTGAGCAACTGCTGACATTACAGTTTAAAAGCAGATTTCGAACCTATGCATCCATTCCCATCCCTATTGCGCACTTGCAGCTGCTTCGCTCTGTCTGATATTAGGGGACACGACGTGTTGGCAACATCGCAGAGAACCGACGACAACAACAACAACAAAAAATAACAGGATACAATCAATGTATGACCACCTGCAGTAACGAGCGGGCTTGTGCTTTTAATGATCACGTCTGTGGATATCAAAGCAAGTGGCGTCTATCAGGTGGTCGTGGGTAAGAGAGAGAAAGAGAGAGAGAGTTAACAGGTCACTCAAGCACCCTTTGAGGTAACAAGTAATTAACATGTTTGGTGAATCGGCCACCTCATTAACAAACAAGGCCAGTCGTCTCCTCTCTGCCTCTGATCTCGCTCCAAAAACAAAGAGGCCAGTTCACAGCGGACATCAGGAACCCAATACTGGCCGCCTTTGATCTTTTAATTCACCTCGCGAAAGCCAAATCTACCCGTTTACCCACACCAGGGACAGAGGGTGTGCGTCGCGCTGCATCTGAGTTAGATCTTACAAAACAGCTTTAGTAGGTTATGCTGGTATGTAATATTGGAGCAGGAGTCGAGGCTTGGCTGTTTTGATCAGGTTTAACCTTTGTGGGTAGCCGAGTGGGGGTAGGGTTTGGATATATGATGTATTGTATGCCTGGTTCTCTTGGTCTTTGGAATTTACAGGACAAGAGTGACTGTAATGTAAACCCAGACCGTAAGGTGCTATCAGGATCACTTACTGTTTCTCACAAAAGCAATGTTTGTTGAAAAGTGCTTCATTTTATTTAATTTCCAGTCAAAACAGTCATTAACTACAAGTCATTCGGCTTCAGTGTATATTCACTGTAAGTATAATATCAACATTTTCCAGTATTAAGTCTGATCACACTTGCTTTCTCTTTGAGTTTCTCAAAGAAAACTGCAGTCTTAGTTCCTCAGTCTTAGTTCAGTCTTAGAAGTTGGTTATCAGTATTACCAGACTGGTCTCACCAGTCTATACCTGTCTATAGCTGTGGCTCATTAAAGGATGGAGGGGTTGCTCAGTAGGGTGCTAAAAAAAATAGGAACTTAAATAAATAGGGTTACAAGATTTGGTGGTGACGATAGCTGTATTATATTTACAATTATCTTAACCTCGCACTTACTGGCTGGTTTGACTGGAAGAGGAACAAACAAAAGGGTGGTCTCTGACACCATTATATGCACACATATGGGAGGTGTATAAACTCACGTGGTATAAAAACAGACGCGTGTGTGTGTGTGCATTAAGCACTTCTCCAGACCTGGTCTTTAAAGCCAGACCGTGTGTTCGACGGTCAGCTCGGCTTGCCTAATGTCTCACCCTTCTGACCTCATCAGTCTAATTACACCCACTCCAAAACAACAGATGCTTCAGTGCCACAGGGGGGAAGAAGAAGAAGGTGGGGGGGAGGGGGGGGGGGGTTGACGAGAGAGGAGAACACGGCAGGCCTTCAGGGAACACGACACTCATGAGACACACTGAATAATTTAGGTAGAAAAGAGGAGGTTATTGTTACTATTTTCCCCCCCAAATTAATCGATCATCGTTCAGGGGCACTATACAACCGAAATGTACCCCCGGTGGTCATGCACATGGTTGATGTGGACCTTTTCTTTGCTAAGAGTTAATCCTGCTGAGAGAGTTACCTCACATTTCCAGTGATGAGCCACAGTCCATTGATGAATCATCTGACCTTTGTGTACAGAAGGGCGTGTGGGATATTGACCGTGCCGTGGGCTACTGTTTATTAATGCTAGTTAATGTGATGAAGTGATGAAGCAGTGTGCCTTGGCTCTTTCGGCAGGTGGTGGTGCAGGGCAGCGGGGCCATGGTGTGCCAGCCAGCCTTCACCCAGCAAGAGTACAGCGTCATTGTCAGTGATGTCATCACCGAGGGACAGGCTCTGCTTAAAGGTAAAGATGAATATCATTTCTCATTTCTCATGGCCTCGGTATCAATGCTGCCTACGTTGTGTGG